>OZ024872.1:27882353-28450374 GCA_964017185.1 Rugalucina vietnamica | reverse complement strand
TATTACAAATACACTGTTATTTTTGTTGATAAAATGTGAGAATCCTTTGCAATTCTCACATTTCATCAACAAAAAAGAACAGTGTATTTGCTTATGTATACTGAGTTCAACAGCCAACACAACTTTATTTTTTCATCTCTTCTTTTAAATTGGTCAATTATGTGAAAAATTTTGTGCTCTATTATCATTACAATGGCTCGAAAATCTTTGCATGTTATCAAATCTGTGATTTTAGTGCGCATGCGCGGGAACACGTCCAAGGGTACTAAACTGCATTTTCCGTGCCCCGCGCGCCCGGGCTCGAATTTTTTCAAAACAGTTCACAGGATTCAAATCTTGGACGATCGTCCGATAAGTGTATGGCAATACCAATGTTGAAACCCACGGCTCAACGCCAGAAAATGGCATTGATTTTCGGTACTTGAAAAATGCTTGTTTTTAGGCGTTCAACGTCACTTGGTCACATGGTCGACGTCAATGCAGATGTCAACCATATGCTTTATTTTGTGTTGGCAACCTAGCCCTATTGAATAAAGTGCATTGCAGCTATGGGAAAGTCGTTTTTCAATGTGTTTCGTTGCTTTAAATTATGGTGGTTTGCACAGTTTTGCAAGAAATTCATTAAAATCGCTGATTTCCTTCATTTTTGAAAATGACCCCTTCGTCAGTTTCTACGCAATTCTAGGCGAACGAAACAGTCTGACGGCTGATTTTAACAGGTCATCTTTGAAAATGGTTTGACTTCATATATTCGGAATTTCGGATGAATCGACTGAAACCACAAAAAGTTATTAAAAATTTAGTGACGAGTTTCGTTGGCTGTGGAACTCAGTATAGTTGGCATTTACTTAACGAGTTGAGGTCTTAATGATGACCTTAATCTAACAAAGTTTTGAACAACTGAGCCCTGGAGGTAGTTAGCCAGATTCAAGCCCCATTCTTTATTACTCTTGAATCATCATTTTTTTTTTATTCAGTTTTATGTCCCTTTCAAGATCATTTCAGCACATATGAGACAAGCCAATCAGTAGGTGGGCGAAAACGAGTGAACTCCGAGAAAAACCACCTGGCACAACCGCAAGCAGAACTTGGTTTGTCTCATGTGGCCAGTGCAGGGCTCAAACCCACACCAGACACAGTGGTGAGATGATCGAGTGATTAAGAAACAGCGCTCTTAACCGCGCGCTCGGCCAAGGGGGCTACTGAATCATCAAAGTGGTGAGATTAACCTTAAAAAGACATTCTAGGCAGAACTTGAATCCAAAGCAAAAAGGGTGAAAAACCACCTACATTATCCTGTAAAATATCAACATCATCATGATAACTACTACGTTTATCATCATCAGCATTAAAAACTATGTTTCAAGACCAGCATCACATTAAAAAATACTCACTTTTTAGCCAGAACAATGATTTCTTTCTTTTTCAAAGGTACTCTCGCTTTTCCCTGCCCCAGCCCTGCTGCATTCATGGTACGACTGGAGAAACTTCGCACCTACATGAAATGAAAGATAATATGTGTCGCGTTGCACGAAAACCGGTCTTCGGGGTTTCCGACCAGGTATGACACAAACGGGCCTGTGCAGCTATAGAAGATGGCTAGAAGCTACAGACTTTGGATTTAAGAAGAAGAGGGATTGCACTATCCATGTAGCGAAAACAAATGCGCTGATCAGCTGATCTGCACCTTTGTTTTCCCATAGGCAAAAATCTGGTTTTCTCATAACATGGCTCATATTTAATGGCATATAGAGAAAAACCTAGTCTGATCAAAATATAAACATGTATAAAACATCTTTTTACTTCCTCTAACAGATTTGGATACATGGACTAGAAAAACTCAGCTCTTGCACAAATATCAAAATAGCCAGAACCATCTGAGTTTCACAGCTTCAAAGATACAAAGTTAATCATTATTCTCCTCATATCCTGCTCATACATTCTGAATTTTAGAACTTTGAAACAAAGAAGCTAGCATACCTAAGCATTTTCCATCCAAAGAACATAAAACTGTATCGCTTTCGAAACCGGCACTTCCCAAAGCTGCTCATAAATGTTTGACTTTCAAATTCTTACCAAAGAAGATCTATACAAACCTGTCTTAGCATTTTTCGCCCAAAGAACATGACCTTGTCCCTCTTTCGGAACCTGTACTTCTTCGGTGCACCACTCCCACCAGCCAGCCGGGGCATAACTAAAACATTACAAAAACATGCCCATGTAATATACTGATTTTTCTTACGTTGTATTTTTTTTTGGGGGGGGGGGGGACTCAAAACATAGATTGTGGGTACACGTTAGAACTGCCTCACCGAGGCAGTTCTAACGCCAAGGCAGTTCTAACGAGTACCCACAATCTATGTTTTGGAACAAAATTAAGAAAAATAGGTTTACCCCTGTAAATCCCAGTTTTACTATATAAAAGTGGGGTATGAGGGGGTTATGCATTACATGGACGATGATGATGGAATTATAAGGCAACCTCATTATATAACAAACCTCACTATAACTCTGCTTTCAGTCCAGCAATGGCATGATATGACTCCCTGAAAATGGTTATTTTTCTCTAATTCCTGTAATAAATAACCTCATAACTTTATATAAAGAGGTTCATTGAAAATTCAGTCTGTTTCTGTCCATGAAGCTGTACATTATCATATATTTACTGTAAAATACGTTCTTTTTACATATGCGATACAGGCGCAAGTCCTATGCACGTATCGGGACACCATATCTCGAAAGCTGTATCAGTTCAAAATTTGTCAAAATCCATATCTCCCTAGGGAGATATGGACTCATATCACACCCCCATATCACACCCCAAATCTCGAAAGCTGTATCAGTTCAAAATTTGTCAAGATCCATATCTCCCTAGGGAGATATGGACTCATATCACACCCCCATATCACACCCCAAACCTCATATCACATCTCACGTGACCCCCACATTCGGAGCGCTCTGTTCTATTCAATAGTACGTTGTAAATTGTTCTCAAATTATAAATCAAATTTTTGTATTTGAATTTTCTGTATTAATGGTTAAATGTTATTGAATAAAATTTGTGACCAGAATTTTTTTTTCATTCTTTCTTTTTTCCACTTGAAATTATGTTGGGAAACATTTTGTGCATTGAACTGTATCAAACACTTTTTTTTTTTTTTCAATAAAAATATATGATAAAGAGATCATGATATGGCAATTTTCATATCATACCGCGTATCAACCCTCGACTTCCGTATCAGCCCTCGACTCCCATATCAGCCCTCGGGCCTTCGGCCCTCAGGCTGATATGGGAGTCTCGGGCTGATACGGAAGTCTCAGGTTGATACGGGGTATAATATGAAAATTGCCATATGATAATCTCTTAGTATCATTATGTGCCACGTCATGAGAAAACCAGATTTTTGCAAATGCAAAAACAAAGGCGCAGATCAGATCAGATTCGCAGTAACTGCAAAGCTGATCAGCGTTTTTGTTTTCACTACATGGAGAGTACAGTTCCTCTACTTTCTAAATCCAGAATTTCCAGTCCAGCCTCTAGCCATCTTCTGTGCTTGTACAGCTGTTTGTGTCAGACCTGGTCAGAAACTCTGAAGACCGGTTTTCTCATATAGCAGCTAATAATACTGGCAGGAAGGTACATTGTATTTGGTTTGGATTATGACATAAAGTTTCTTTCCTCACTCAAAACATTTCATGCAACAAGCACTCAGTGACATCAACATTCGAAGTCTCTCCAACTTTAAAACCTCTCTGAAAAATACCTACAATTGTAACAAAGCTACTAATATCTACCTTGAAGGCATTATGTCTTTTTTTTAATTCTATGAGAAGACTGTAGAATTGCTGTACTAGCCATTATGAATATATGTGACCCGTCGCGCAAAAAGGTACGAGTTGGGTGGACGACGTCGTAACGAGAAATGACGTTCTAAAGTTGACGTTACCGTTTCCAAATAATAAACTCACGCCAAAATAAGGGTTTTACGCGTTTATTTGTGGTTTGGGTTAAACATAAATCATTTTTTCGGACTTTTCCCCACCACTTCTCATTTGTTTTGTCATTTAAATTTGTTTCCCTTTAACAGAATATATTTTAGTTTGCTAACTCGGAAAAGATATGTACAGTTACTGGACATAATTGTTCGCTACTTTCGGAAAATATCATAGACTTCAATGTATTTTCAGGTTTACAAGAAAAATTACCCTGCCTCTTGTAGTCAACATATGTTCATGATTTTTGTGTCATTTGAAAGTTAAATGAATAAAGCAATAAACAAAGGTTATTTGGTGAAGTTTCAACATTGCATTTGTCATCTACGATAGTTTAAACTTAAAGAAAATTTTGTAATTGACGCCAAAGGTGATGTTGCCTAAAAAGTGTCCGAGAAGTTTTTTTAAAAGGTTGTAGCCTTAAAATGCATGCATGGAATTTAATTTAAAAAGTCTTGTTTATTGCTTTATTCATTTACCTTTCAAAAGACACCAAAACCATTAAAATATTTTGACCAAGCAGCATATTTTTTCTTGCAAGCGTGACATTCAAGGATATAAAAAAACCGCAACGTCGGAAACTCCGTAAACTTTAATAGCAATAGTTTAATACCTACAAGAAAAGCCTCATGTCTCTTATGGTCATCATATTTTCATGCCTTTGGTGTCATTTGAAACTTAAATTATTAAAGCAATAAAAAAACATTTTGATGAAGTTTCGACATTGTTTTTTCCCATAGACAACATTAAATTTTTTTTTAGAAAAATGCTTTTTGTCATTTGATGGAAATTCCATGTGGGAAATTATCACTTTTTTCAACATAAAATTTTGCAGTTTAAAAACGCATTTATAGAATTGAATGAAACAAACCTTGTTTATTTCTTTTTTAATTAACTTTCAAATGACACCAAAGACGTGCAAATATGTTGACCGTGAGAAACATGATAATTTTTCTTGTAAACATGAAAATACGAAGTCCGCTATGGAGTTCCCGGCGTTGTTGAAATACTTTTGACCCTTAGAGGTCTATCTAATAATTGCTTTCTCATTTTACTAAACAGAAGATAACTTTAGACAGATACCGGGTATTTACTCTTCCAAAGGTAACGAACAAGAGAATGGCTTTGATACTAAAATGCATGCGATGATAACAGTGATTCAGCAACAGACTTTACATATTTTGAGAGGTCATTTGTAATTTGACATAAAATGATACATAAGAAAATGTTACCAAATATCTTAATGAATATGTGAAAGCTTAGATCTATTTTGTGCATATTTCAAAATCCTGTTCTCACTGTCGCTGCTCACTTCGGTGTGTTCCGGTGAAGCGAGCCGGTAAACCCGATAAACCGCCTACTTGTTCCTTTTTATTACGGTTGTCTACGGTGGCGTCCCGGTGACTGGCGAACACTCCTCGGTTATGTCCCGGTGTTTCCCGGTATTGAAAATGACAGCGAGCGACGAGAAACACGGCAATACCGGGATGAACCGGGACACCGGGGTTCACCGTGGACCTTTGTCGGTGTTTGTTTTAGGCTAGAAAGTTCTAACTGAAAGTCCATACTCAGTTCCAAAATAGTCCCATATAAATCGGGGGGCAAAATCATCGGGTGTTTCATTGGAGAAAAAAAAAAACAACAAAAAACAACAACAACAACAACAAAAAAAAACAACATTTTAACATTTTTCTTTCCTTTCTGGCCATAAAACGAGTTATTTGGCGCAATTTTCCTGATGGTACAACATCACTCGGCCTATCTATCAGTTCATTAGCATGTACTTTCCAAATTGACCAAGTTGTTCAAAATTACGGAAGCACGTGCATTGATTATCGAACTTTCAGGTCGAAATGCGCGTTCACGTTAGAGACGACACGGTTGCACGCCTATCACATGCGCGGATCCAGAAAATTTTCTCAGGGGGGGGGGGGGGCAAATTCCCAGAAGGGGTCTGACGGAAAATTTCAACATGGCAAAAATTCATAATCTGGCAATTCCAGGGGGGGGGGTCCGGACCCCCTGCCCCCGCCCCCTTCTGGATCCGCCCATGTATCATATATACGACTAGCCTACATGCACACAGACATAGGCTAGTGGCATGGGGCCACATGACTAAACAGTTTCTGTCATTGTTTCCATTTCGGCATAAAATGTTACATGTCCTCATCGACAGAAAAGATACATGTGCTCATACCTTCCTTTTCCCATCAAACTTTTCAAGTCATCTGAATTAAGAAAACTGCTACATGTACAATTGACCGTTCTTTGTAACAGTGATAATTCGAGACATAAAGTTTCTACATTTATGTCGAAACAAAAACTGAATGAGAGATTTGAAAATTTTCTTTCGACTATTATCTCGCATTTTTGTGTTTCTTATACGGTGATGTTTCCAAATGATTAAAGTCGCTAGAAATTGTATTTTCTCGGCAATGTCGGACACAAACTAGTCCATCTGGCTAACGAAGATGGTCCGACGCTCGGAATCTTTGTTTTCTGTAAATGAGATAATATGCCAGCAAAATTTAAAGTCCATTACGAAAACACGCCCATGCAATATACAGAAATGTTTTGGGTTGTTAAAAATCTAAAATTTGATAAAAAATTTTTTTATATTTTTCTCTTTTTTTTTTTTTTTTTGCTCAAAACATAGATTGTGGGTACGCGTTAGAACCGCCTCGGCGAGGCGGTTCTAACGTGTACCCACAATCTATGTTTTGGAGCAAAAATAAGAAAAATAAGTATACCCCTGCATACCCCAGTTTTGTTATATAAAAGTGGGGTTTTAGGGGGTACACATTTCACGGACATGTTATCCTGATGCAGCCGCAGAAAACTGAATTTGATTTTCCCAGTTTGCGAAACATTTCATTGATTCTTTATTTATGTGACACTTCTAATATCGTCAGTTTTATGCACTGTGGGTTTTCAAAATAATTTCGCTCAGTGTAGCAAAAAAATAAATAAAATAAAATAAAAAAATAAAGATAAAAATAAAATAAAATAAAAAAAAATAAATAAAATAAAAAAAAGTATAATTGCCATTTTGTAAACATGTCATGCCAAAAGTCATTTTGGTTCCGGGTTCTAAACAGTTAACTAAACAGTTTAAACGGGACAATGCAGGAAACAGGGAGGCGACAATAAACAATGCGGCCACAGTAAACATGTCACTCTTCAATGAATTGGTTAACATAAATCGGGTATCACATTAATCTAAATCAATTGTAAAATAAAGCGCGACCCCGTTGCAAATCATTTTAATCCAACGTTATCATAACCTCGTCCACGCCGTCAGCCAAAACTGATGACGTTTCGCATCAGTGCCCAACTTCTTCGCTCAATTTGGCATGTAAACCGACATCCGAACCCCCAACATATATACATTTTCTGATTCCGCTAGGATTTTCCTTTTCATTTCTGCAGAAAACCAAATTTCGCAAGATTACACCCAACTCGTCCCTTTTCGTGCGACGGGTCACATATGTATTTGTACAGTCAGGATTGTGTAAGGCCTATTCTAGAAGGCGGCACAGGTTCAATTTCATATTTAAATAATAAAAAAATGAGCCACCGCATGAGAAAACCAACAATTTGCACAGGCGAAAACAAAGCCGCAGATCAGCTGTGCAGTAACACTGATCTGCGCCTTTGTTTTCGCTGCACGGATGGTACAATTCCTCTTCTTCCTAAATCTGAAATTTCAAGCTTCTAGCCTTTTTCTGAGACAGTAAAGGAGGATTTGTATCTGACCTGGTCGGAAACCCAAAAACCGGTTTTCTCACGCCGTGGCTCATATAATAAAAATACAATTAGTCAATTACCCTTTGTCTTGATCTTCCATATTCCAAAGACAATGATGACGAGGACAGTTATTATTGCCACTGCCACGGCAATCACGATGCTCTGAAAAAATAAAAATACATTCTCATGACATATAAATTGTAAACAAGTAGCCCAAGGGCACTGATCGCTCACCTGAGACTCAAAACAAGCGGTTTCAGAGAAGAAGATCTTTGAAAAGCGTGTATGGACGACAGATGGGCCAAGGTCAAGAGATGACCTTGACCTTAATTAATCACATACTTCCATTCACTCCATCGGTTCTCCTCATCTACCACTTTTCAGGTCTCAGGCTGCAACAGTTTTCGAAAAATCCATTGTTTTCAGGCCAAAAAAAAAAAATGACTTGTTTCCGAAAACCCTACCGACCCTACTTTTTTGGGGTCTACTCTAAATTTTTTGAGACATCTGAGAATTTTTTTCTATTTTTTTGCTAATTTTGAATGATTTTCATGCTTTTCCAATACAAAAATTTATTTCTAAAATAAAAATTTTGCCTAGGCCACATTTAAAATTACTTCTGTTTGCCCTCTCCCTACCCTGTCTAGAAAAGTTGGGTAGGTAGGTAGGCTTTTTTTTTCTTCATGAACTACTGTATTATGCATTATTTTTGGTCAAAGGAATTAGCTACAATTTTGTCAAAGCTACTCACAATTACAGGTGCATTTTATGTTTTGAAGTGCTTGAACATATGAACAAAATATCCAATTGGTGAGAAGGGTCATGGTTTAAATGAAAACACATTAATTTCTAGGGAAAACAATTTATCTTCTGACAGAAACATTAAAAAAAAAAAAAAAAAAAAAGGCAAAAAAGGGGCAATAAAATTTTTTGAGTAGGCCCCATTTTTGATGAGTAGGTAGGGAGAGGGCAAACAAACAAATTTTTATTTTTGGCCCTACCTACCGACCCATAAAAATATTTTGACGTTTCCAGAAACAAGACACTTATTTTTTTTTTTTTGCCTCAATTTTTTCCATGTAAAAGCATATGTTTCCGAAATCGACCTTGCTGTAAAATAAGTAAAGGTCACCCAAGGGTCATCATTTGATCAAACTACAATGGGCTAGAGTCCTAAATGCTAAATACCAAGTTTCGTGAAAATCGACTTGCCGGTTCTGGAGAAGATTTTTTAGTGGTCTTTACCATATATGGGAGTGGTGGCCATCTTGATCATCTGACAAGGATTTCACAATCACACTTTTGTTCCCACTACCCATGGAGGCCCCAGATAAAATTTGGTTTTCATTGGCAAAACAGTTTCAGAGAAGAAGAGTCTTTGAAAATGAAAAGTGTGTAAGGACAACAGACAAAAGATGACCTTGACCTAAATTAATCAAATACCTTCATCTACTCCATTAGTTGTTTGCATCTACCACTTTTCAGGTCTCAGGCTGCAATAGTTTTCAAAAAATCTATAGTTTTCACTTTTTCCCATGTAAACTAAAGCCAATGTTTCCAAACTTGACCTTGCCGTAAAATAGGTCAAGGTCATCGCAGGGTCATGATTAATATACACATTATAGTACTTGAGTCATCCATGCTTCATGCCAAGTTTCGTTGAAATCGGCCAACCAGTTCAGGAGAAGATTTTTGAATGGTTTTTACCATATATGGGCAAGGCGGCCATTTTGATCATGTGATCATTTATATCACATTGGTTCCCCCTTCCTATAGATGCTTCATATAAAATTTGGCTTCGATTGGCCAAGCAGTTTCAGAGGAGAAGATCTTTAAAATTGTGAACGGACGCCGCCTGACGCCGGAGCATGGCCATCCTATAAGCTCACCTTGTGAGCCTATGGCTCAGGTGAGCTAAAAATGGATACATTCTTAAAGTCAATACACTGGCTTCAAAACTGAAACAGAAAATTACCAGGCAGAAATTTTGTACTTTTTAACTAACAAAATTATTATTTTGCTGAAATTGGCTTACCTGTTAATTAACCTGTAAAAATCAGCTAAGCATAAATGAGAAAGTAATTATCGTAACCTAAATAATAAAAGAATGTGGTTATCCAAAAGAATAAACAGCCTTTGACTTTAACAATGGGGTATGTTCCATACCGTATGGAAACATTTCATGAATACAATTAAAAAGCATTTACAATGGTTATATTTTTCTCCGCTGTTAGAAATCAGTGGCGGATTTAGAGGGGGTTCAAGGAGTTCGCCCGGACCCCCCTCTGGAAGCAAATTATTTCATTTTCATAGGGAATTTCAAAAGATTTTGTGTGAAATAAGGCAAACGAACCCCCCTTTCCTATATTTGAACCCCCTCTTCAGAAATCCTAGATCCGCCCCTGAATCTACTTTGATTCAGTTTACATCAGGTAGTACAATCAAACTAGTTTTCTTATTCATAATTAACAAATTTTAAATTTCAAAAGTATTTCAATAGCTAAACACATTTATAATTAATTTATTTAATGATAAATTAATAGTTTAATGCGAATGTAAGTTTGTTAGAAACTCTAATACTCCCGTTGTGCTGATGGCTATCCGGCCAATACTTGTAGTATTGGCTATCCGCATTACGGTGGTGCCGATAACGCCGCTTATCGGCACGAACGTCGTGCGGATAAGCAGCGTTATCGGCACAACCGTCATGCGCATAGCCTCAGCCACTCGACGGTAACCATTATGTTAAGTTTATCAACAAAAGTTTTTAGTCTAAGGCTTACTATATCTGTATCTGTTTGCAGATAAGGCAGCACCTTTATTTTATGTTACTTGCAGACCCAATGACATCTGGCCAAATGTAGGTCGTTATAAACTCTCACAAAACATGACTGCATGGGTAATTACCATTGTCAACTCATAGTGGGATAATCTTTCTTCCACCTGTCGCCTTATTTCTTTCTCTATTTCACTCAAAGTCTTCAATTTATCTTTAAAATCTATTTCAAATCCTGTCATTTTGACATTTTCGTTTGTTATTCTGCCATACTAAATCGCAACGGAATGTATCTTCCGAAATGGGCTCAATCGCGCTGTTCGTTTAATCTTCGTGGAGTTCCGTGTCCAAAACTATCTCGGCCAGGGACGCATCGACCAACATGACAAATTTGGGGGGGGGGGGGGGGGGGATGATGCTTTTTTGAGTGATAAAAGAAATAATTGCATTTTGATTGTTCTTTATGTGGCATCCATGGCAAGAAAGTTCAGAGAGCAGCAGCTAGATACTGTCTAAATGATTACAACTTAACTAGCAGTGTCACTGAAATACTTAAAGTTCTAAACTGACAACTACTTGAAAACAGAAGAATCCAAAATTCACTTATCCTGTTATATAAAATCAAACACAATCTAGTTGCCGTAGATCATCATCATCTAATTGAAACAAAAAACTTAAATTTCTTTGTATCCTAAAATGCCAGACTTTAACATAGACCTGAATGGTATTCTAAAACTTTTAGCAAATCTTAAACCGGATAAAGCCCCAGGTCCTGATGGAATTAAACCTGTTGTCCTAAAAGAACTTAGGGAGGAGATTGCACCAGTCATCCAATTACTATTCCAAAGGTCATTGACCGCTGGAAAGATACCAGCAGACTGGAAGAAAGCTAATGTTAGCCCGGTCTTCAAGAAGGGTAGTAAAAGTGATCCTGCCAATTATAGGCCCATCTCCTTGACATGCATATTGTGCAAGGTGATGGAGCATATAATTGCATCAAAGCTTACACAACATTTCAATAAACATAATATCCTCTATGATCTCCAGCATGGTTTCAGGGAAAGGAGATCATGCGAAACACAACTTATTCAACTTGTTGAAGACCTGGGCAGGAAACTTGTAGAACGAAAGCAGGTAGACCTTGTCTTGCTTGACTTTAGCAAGGCATTTGACAAGGTCAGCCATTCTAAACTTCTGTTCAAATTGTCCCAGCATGGAGTGAAAGGAGATACTCTAAATTGGATTAGAGCTTTCCTTGTGGGTCGAACCCAGGCCGTAGTGCTGGAGGGGGAGAGCTCATCTGAGGTCCCTGTGACATCGGGCGTGCCCCAGGGATCTGTACTTGGGCCTCTCCTCTTCCTGCTCTATATAAACGACCTACCACAAAACATCCAATCTCAGGTCAGACTTTTTGCCGATGATACGGCTGTCTATCTAACAGTTGGTTCCTCCGATGATAAGGACATCCTTCAAGCCGACCTTGATACACTACAGGTATGGGAACGAGCCTGGGACATGGAGTTTAACCCAAGCAAATGCCAGGTACTCCACATTTCAAAGTCTAAACCACTGAATACCCAGTATACCCTCCATGGTCAGGTGCTTGAATCAACCAACACAGCTAAGTATCTTGGTGTAACTCTGTCCAAGGACCTCAGCTGGAATGAACATATCAACTCTATTACTGCTAAAGCAAACAGAACATTAGGATTTGTCAAAAGAAATGTAAAAACTAAAAATGAAAAAGTAAAAGAACTGGCCTATAAAACATTAGTACGTCCCCAGGTCGAATATGCTTCCCCTGTTTGGTCCCCCCACACTAAAGAAAACATTAATAAAATTGAAATGATTCAGAGAAGGGCAGCTAGATGGGTAAAATACAATTTCTCCTCCTATGATAGTGTTACTGACATGTTGTGTGAGCTTGGTTGGAGATCTCTTGCAAATAGACGAATTGATGCCCGAATGATACTACTGTACAAGATTATACACGGACACGTAGCAATAGAACTACCAACATACTTTGAGAGACCCATAAGATACACTCGTCACATGCACCCTCTTGTGTATAGGCAGATTCATACAGCTGTCAGTTATTATCAGCACTTTTTTTATCCTGCATCAATAGTCCTCTGGAACAGACTTCCTTCAGAGGTTGTCCTATTGGAAGATCTTGACTCCTTCAGAAATGGAGTCTGTAAGATCAATCACTTGTCACCTTAAATTTCATACACTGTTTTTAAACATCTTTTAATCTCACATCTTCTTCACTAACACTTTTATCTTTTATCAAGTCTCACTATTGCACTTTTTATCTCCTACAATCTTTCTTTTATTCTTGCACTGACAGCGCAACTGCACATAATACTCGAAAGAGGGTGCTGCAGTATGAAAAGATAGATATTCCTTTGTACCATATGAACTCATTTTTTCAATCAGACACTGGAATAGTCAAGGCCAGTCCCAGCCTAGGTGATTTCACATCTGGGCCGGCCACTATCACATTCTAATCGTCACACCATTTTATGTTTTTAACTGTAGTAAATGTAGCTCTTTTAGTTTCATGATCATTCATTGCATCAATGCCTTAACATCACCCATTTTCATCATATTCCAGCTGTTCCCGACAGCGCCTCCCAGTAATAATCAGCAATTGATTGTTGGGAGTATAGAAGTAGAAGTAGAAGTAGAAGTTATATAATGTTTATCTGTGATATATTGTTGTACTTTGTTTTATGTTAATGAAGAGACAGGTTAAAAGCATTCAGTAAGATGGATAAAAGATGATAGGTTAAAATAGTGAAGATGAAATTAAAATCAGGTTAGAAACAACTATGTCTGGGTCTACGGCCTGGGGTGTTGCAGCTTACTGACTGCGACCTTGAATGAGTCAAGGTCTGGCCTCGAGGTTATAAAACTTTTTTCATGCTCAGCTCAGCTGAGACTAAAATTTATCCTGCTCATAAATGTTAAAATGCCAACAACAATTGTTGGCATTTTAACATTCATGAGCAGGATAAATTACTAGTTTATGAGATATGAACCTGAATTTTCCACTAATTTTGACTATTTCAGCATTTATGAGCAGTTGAAATTTCATGCTCAGCTGAGCTGAGCTTGAAAAAAGTTTTATAACCTCGGGGCCTGGTAAGCATGCAACATCTTCAGGAAGGGCATTCCACTGGACAATGGCCAGTAGAAAGAAGGAGTATTTGTGGTAATTTGTGGTAGTATGAAGTTGGCGACATGTCAAAGAACGGCAATGTCTAGAGATTCTGTGTGGAGGGTGAATATAATCAGGGAGGGGTACAGCAACAAGGCCATGTACTATTTTGAAGAATAGTATTAGACGCGCATCTGCCCGTCGTAACTCAACTCAAGTGTTCTCCATCCGAGGTTGTTTACATTGGCAGTAGTACTTGACCCATAGTCATAATTGCTAGAGGTCCAGCGTGCTGCCCTACGTTGTACTTTTTCCAGCTGGAGTACCTTTTCCTTAGTGTGTGGGTCCCAAACGGGGGCGGCGTACTCCAGCTGAGGGCGAACCAGTGTGCTATAGGCAGTCTCTCTAACCTTTTGATTTCTTGTTTTGATGTTCCGTTGGACAAAGTTTAACGTCCTGTTGGCATTTTTAATTATCCGGTCTATGTGGGGATTCCAGGATAGGCCACTGGAGATATCAACCCCCAAGTACATTGCACTTGTGACAACCTCCAGGACTTGGCCATGTAGAGTGTATGTAGCATTAATGTGTTTCCTGGATGTTGTCGCCCGTACTACCTGGCACTTCGAGGGGTTGAACTCCATGTCCCACCTGTCCTCCCACACAGATAGTCTGTCCATGTCATTATGTAGCACTTTGCCATCTTCCGTATCTCCTATTGTCAGGTACACAACCGTGTCATCTGCAAATAGTTGAACCTGTGATGACAGTTCATCCGGCAGGTCAGGATCGGTCCCAGGACCGAACCCTGGGGTACACCAGAGGTCACAGGGACCGACTCTGATTCCTCGCCATCAAGGACCACCGTCGGCGACCGGTTCCCCAGGAAGGCACGGATCCAGGCTGGTGCATTTCCTCTGATTCCATACTGGTGGAGCTTCCAAAGGAGTTTGGAGTGATTCACTTTATCAAAGGCCTTTGAAAAATCCAGCAGTATCAAATCTGTCTGTTTGCTTTTACTCACATTCCTGGCAAGATCCTCAATCAACATGATAAGCAGCTGGGTTTCACATGAAATCTTCTCCCTAAAGCCGTGTTGTAAATCATAAAGGAGGTCATGTGCTTTACCACATGTGAAGCGATAATCTGCTCAAGGACCTTGCAAAGTATGCAAGTCAAGGATATAGGTCTGTAGTTGGTAGTTGGCAGCAGATGATTTATTTCCCTTCTTAAAGATTGGAGTGACTTGTGCTTTACACCAATCTGCTTGCCTGTCTGGAGAGAGCGCTAAAAGATGATTTGAATAATTGGGGAAATTTCCTCCCGCTGGGAAACTTCCTATGGATTGGTACCGAGTTTACGTAACGCCAGTATTCAAAAAAGGTGACAAATCACAGGCTGTAAATTACCGACCGATATCCCTTACTTATATCTTTTGCAAGGTCCTTGAACACATCATGGCCTCCCAAATAGTTAAGCATATGAATGAACATAGTCTTTTGTATGACCTCCAACACGGCTGTCGTGAAAAGCGGTCATGCGAGACCCAACTGATAATGCTTGTCGAGGACCTTGCCAGGGGTGCAAACAGACCAAATTCGTTTTGATTTCTCAAAGGCCTTTGACAAGGTAAATCATTCTAAATTGATATGGAAACTACACCACTATGGTATAAGATCTAATGTCCTGCGCTGTCAAGCCTTCCTTAGTAACAGATCTCAGTCTGTAGTTGTTGGAGGTGAGGAATCGGATGCGGGGTGCCTGTTTGCTCTGGTGTACCCCAGGGCGCTGTTCTTGGGCCGATCATGTTCCTCATCTACATCAACGACCCACCCGACTCAATAACCTCCAAAGTACGGCTGTTCGCGGATGATACAGCCTTTTATCTGACTATTGAAGGTGAGAATGACAGTGCAGCCCTACAACACGACCTTGACAAACTGTCTGTGTGGGAGCGGGACTGGGACAAGGAGTTCAACCCCTCGAAGTGCCAGGTCATACAGATGACGGGGTCCAGGAACCCTACAAATTACAGTCTTTATGGTCAGGTCCTGGAAACTGTTACCTGTGCAAGATATCTTGGGGTTGATATTTCCAGTGACCTGTCCTGGAACTCCCACATAGACAGGATTACCGGCAAAGCAACTAAAATCCTGAATTTTTTCCGAAGAAACATTAAAACAAAACATCCGGCGTGAGAGAGATGGCATATAATACACTTGTCAGGCCGCAGGTGGAATACGCTGCTGCCGTATGGGATCCTCATACAAAAGACAAGTCTGAACATGTAAATTGAAAAAGTGCAGCGCAGAGCTGCAAAATGGATTTTCTGCAACTTTGTAAAATTATTGGCCAGTGTATCGGACATGCTTGAAACTTTGGGTTGGCGCAGTTTACAGCAGCGATGGGCTCATACCCGTCTTTGCCTGTTTTACAAAATTATTCACGGCCTTGTAGCAATACCTTTCCCTGATTATATCCAACTAAATACCCGTATCTCCAGATACTGCCATTCCATGACATTCCGACAACTGCAAACATCTAGGGATTATTATAAGTATTCTTTCTTCCCCCTTGCAGTTGTCCAGTGGAATGCCCTGCCTGAATCTGTTGCAGTCCTGCCTAGCCTTGAAGCTTTCAAGGCTGCAACCTTGAAGCTTTAAAGGGTGCAGTTTGCAGGCTGCAGCATTCTAGACCCTAGACCCTGAGTAGTTTGTTTTTAACCTGCTTTTAATTTCATCTAAACTATCATAACCTATCATCGTTCATCCACTTCACTGTCATCTTTTATTCTTACACTATCAACTTTGCTTTTATCTTTTTTATATTAATTTTCTGTAACTCAGGCTAGCGCACCTGCCTAGAATGTCCGCGAGGGCGTATGTCAGTATATAGAGAAAGAAAGAAAACATGTTGACCCCATTCCAACTTATCAGTGATAGTAAGTCCGAGGTATTTAGCAGATCGAACCTGTGCCAGCGTTTGTTGATGTAGAGAGAAGTTGAAGTGTATTTGATTGCTAGGGAGGTGCTGGGTCACCCTCATTGAGTGACATTTATCAACGTTGAATTTCATTTGCCATTTGTGCAACATATTAGCGGCATATTGAGTGCTTGTAATATGCAAAAATTTCAAACTCGAAACTTTATGAATCGAGTAAGTGTTGAGTATATAGCGCAGTAAACCACCCTTGGTGGATGAGCACGGAGTTTGCTGTGGCTTGGCTCGGCTGTTCGTTACACTCTTTCTGCTCCCAGACCGAAAGTGTCTCGGTAAAAATCTATTGGGCCGAAGGGTCCTACGGACCAAGATGACCTGAATCCATGCACGGTATCTATGCAAATAGCACCATAAAATTGCGCGAAATGCATGGTTGATAAAAAAATATTTTACAGCAAAGAATAAGAAACAGTTCATTTTGTTGTATTGCTACTTAATTTAGATGAGCAAACTTTACTTGTAGACCTTGGGTGAGTTGCATATACATGTACGGTGTAGTCCGGTAACATTGCGCACCTAAGGTACACACAACCTATGGCATCATGAGGTAAATACAAATAACATTTCAGATCTATACACAGGTACAAACACTACGTCACAAACCACGTGATCTATAAAATCAAGGTAAGTCATGTGACCTTCATGTGACCTCTTTTCACTTCCGGGTGGCAGAAAAAGCAACCTCGGGTTAATGAAAGCGTTATGAATTGTAATGTTTTGATGTATAAAAGTGTAAAATAATGTGAATATATTACTTATTCATCACAAATTAATTTCCAAATATGTTTGTTCATTAATTGACGCTTGTTTGTTAGTTTAGTATTATAAGTATTTAGCGTTTCTTCCCGTGCGGAATTAGAAAATATGAATTTAAAAGTTTTGCATCTCAGTCGAAAGATGAAATATTCCCACGGTATAAATCATAAATCAATGTTCAATAATTTCCGTGCCGCCGCGGTGGTGTGCCTAATGGATAGCGTTTTTGCTTAGCAATCAAGAGGTTGCGGGTTCGAAACCCGGCTGGTACATATGCCTGTTGTGTTGGTGACAAATGTTCACCCTGACGTAATAAAGGCAAACGGCCCATAGGGTGTAACATTTATTAATAAAAGAAAATAATTTCCGTGTTTGAATCAATTTTTAACTTTTTATAAAATACAAGAAGAAACGGGTATATCTTTAAGCCGTAATTTGGTCTCTCTCTCTCTCTGACTCTCTGAAGAGCACATGCTTTAAATTTGTTTTGCATGTGGTAAAATAATAATAATAATAATAATAAAAATAATAATAATAATAATAATAAAAAAACAAAACAAAAAAAAAACATTATTTTCATTCCATGAACATGATGAAATAAATCTAATTTATTCACGATTTAAAATTACTTTACGTGTTGTGTATCCATTTTTATCTACAACACTGGAATCCGACATAATTATCTTTTGCTAACCTGCTAATCCAAGCGATGTCAATGTAATGATAATTTATCGACTGACTGAACACACAAGCCGGCTGCCCCGGGGGGACGTTCATTAATCCCTTATCATTCATATTGTACCCCAAGAATGTGTCGTTTCTTTGAAGAAGGTGTCATATATAATAATTAAAGAAGCCGATTATGATTATGGGCATCGTAATTTGAGATGGGTCATTTAAGATAGTGTGTCATAAAATTGACTTCAATAGCTGAAACCGCCCTTCTTTCCGGCAAATTGATTATTATCATTGTATAACCTTTTTTGAATAGTTTGTCATGTATTTAAACTGGACCAAGTTATATTTCATTGGTATTATTTAAACATAATGTGAGCAAGAGTTGATGTTCTTAAGAATTAAAATGTAAAACATCAATAAAAAGAAGAAGAAACTTTCATTCATAAAAAGCACTAAGCCTGAGGAAATAATTCTGTTTACTTTCAATATACCCTCGATATCGTCGTTTAACTATCGATCGACCTTAAATTTACCTTGATACTATACGCGCTTATATTTATTTTTAGCCAGAGAGTGACAACGAAGTATTTTTGGATCGATGACCTTGAGTTTGCTTCGTTTACAATGTAATCAGATATTTAGCATGTGTGATCAGCCATCGTTGTCCAAACATAAAAGTCATAGTTGTTACTTGGTGGTTATAAGGACGCAGCCTAGATCAGGGATGCCATATTAGTTTAACTGCTCTGGGCACTGCATCAGCATTCCTCAACATTTGCTTTGCGGTCATCCAGTACTCACGATAAAATATGTCAAGTTAGTGTATTTGTGTATTTGTATTGAATGTTTTGTAGATGCGCTAAAATGTATTTGGCAATCTGAATAAAGAATTGAATTGAATTGAATTGAATAATTGGGCCGCCTCGTGGGAAAACCAACAATGTGGTTTTCGAACAGGTCTGACACTAACCAGCCTGTACAAGCACAGAAAATAGCCAGAAGCTTGAAATTTTGGATTTAACTTGAGTAGAAGAGGAATTGTACTATCCGAGCAGCGAAAACAAAGGCACTGATCAGCTTCGCGGTTACCGCGCGAAGCTGATCTGCGTCTTTGTTTTCGCCTATGCGGATTGTTGGTTTTCCCATGAGGCGGCTCATATATTAGCACAATTCTGCCGTCAGGACATCCGCTTGTTGGCTCATTTGCTCATGCACACCAACAACATAAGTATATAGTAACTGTGTCACATTACGAAAACTTGCCCATGCGTTATACAGATTTTAAATATTTTTGCTAAAAACATCGAATGTCGAACCACGTTAGAACCGCCTCGCCGAGACCCACAATCTATGTTTTGGAGCAAAAATAAGAAAAATAGGTATAGCCCTGCATATCCCATTTTTGCTATATAAAAGGTTAACGCGGACATGTTTTCGTGATGGACTCTCCCAGCTTCTGAACACCCGATATTGCACATGAGGCTAGCGATGTCATGTTTCAGATTTTATTTTCAAATACTTGATGGTATTAGAGGGGAACTGAACTTCCGTAAGACAACATGAAGATTTGTCTGACATTAAACCCCAAAGCTAATCGAATTGACCGAACGATTTGTTGTGTTAACGGCTGTGTTAAACGAAGACATAGACTAGAAACAGTGTAAATTTTAACCCAGCTGTCGTGTAAAACCACATAGAACTTGACAGACGTTTTGCGTAGTGAAACAGTGTCGTAGGGTGATCTGGGGGAAGAGCATAGGACTCCGTATCGAGACCCCCAAATGCGGCGGCGTGTTGTGTCATTGAGCAAGACTCATTAACTCGCCTGCAGCTATGTCTCCGTCTCGACACAAATGGATATTTGTTGACTGGGATGTTAAGCCATTACCAGTCTGACAAAACTAACCTTCAACTTATCTTTACACTGATTCATTTGTCGCTGGCATGTCGGCTTTTTAATTAACAGATACAACTATTTATTATCATTTCTCTCCCTCTTGAAATTCAAAAGGGAATAACTTTAAAAGGCATAAAGACAAGTTTCAACTAGAATGTCCATCATAACCATGGTAAACAAATATTAAGATAATATCAAAAATAATCTCTGGGGTCGAGGCTCATGTCTTATATAGTTTAATATTCGTGACAACTATGCAAAGTGTAATTAATAGTGCTCAAATCGCCCGGAACTCCTGTCTCAATATGATCGTACTGTTTAGGTGGGACGTAAAACACCAATAAAAGATACCAACAGAATCTTACTGAAGAGGACAGAGATAGATCACTGGATGGCAAAACATTGAGTAGGCCTATTTGTAAACATACCTGTAGGAATGACTATTTAACAATGGATATTGACCAGTGTATTTGTCATCAAGTAAGATAAGATCTGTTTAGACAAGTGAAGTGGTAAGTCCTAGATCAACCAGTTTATCGTCCGATGGACCGATTTATGGACTGATATTGTTAGTTGTCCATCTGTTTTCAATATAAACATCACAATAAAAACGGGAAAACCCCGAGGTTTTATGAAATCATAATGGACATATGCATTTTATTCGTTTGAGGTCAACCAAGTGACTCGTTTAAACGCATCAAGGTCGGTGGGTTAATTTGGAAATATTGTGAAATTAGTTTCGGAATGTGGATATTCATGTTATCTAAATTTTCCGGCATCAATCATTTATGAATCTCGGGTATGATTTTCAGATATTACCAAGCAGTGTAGATATGGATTGAATCAGATTCAAAATAATGTTTATTGGATCCGAGGTTTTACACAAGTATATCGACAGACATACAATGACATACAATGAGTATGTATAATTCAGGTGAGTCGGCTGTCGACATACCGAGACATGAAACCCATATCGTTATACTCGCACGAAAGTAACCTTTTGCGTATTACAAATGGCTCGGTCGACAGCACACTTGCTCCCATGGTATCTGTACCGACCTGGTGCTAAACCTAGCTTCTCTTACCAATGTTTAATATATTTGGTCCCATTTAGATAATACTAGTCTTTGTATCAACTACCATGTTGAAAGTTGTAAAATTTCAGTAATTCTCTTTGGCTCCATGTTGCCAAATCTAAAGGGTCACTGACGAGACTTTAATAGTCGAAACCGCGGTATGGCCCGCCATCCCCTTTCTCATTAATGTCTTCACTGCTCTTAAAGGATCTCAGTTTTAATTTTTATTTGTCGTATTAACGATGGATTTGTCACGAATACATGTGTCAAGATGATGCGATTGTAACGTTCGACCATCTGCTTGTGCACACAAATATGCTACAGCATCTGTTTCAGACTATCCCATATTGCGTGTTAAGACGAAGTTGCATAGACCAATGCAGATTTAAGCTTTCACGTGTGACTACTTTATATCGTGGAATTTCGCCATAAAAAGCGCACGGCAGCCATAGAAAACGAAGACATACTTTCAAACTTCTTTGACACTGTCATGCGTTTTGTATATGTATATCAAAATTTGCGTAAAAGAAACACTAACTCAAATGAAAACTAACATTGAAAGCGCTTGAAATCATTCCTTGGTATTGAACTTTTACTCTATGCTCCTCCTATGCCAAACCTTTATTTGTCCTTCAAATGTCAGTCTGACATCTAAGTAGGCAACATAAACGGAATTTCATCATCAACATTGTATCATGACTTCTAAATACATAATTGGTTTAAACCCCACGCACACTGTGTCCAGTTGATTTTATCAGTTAATGAATATTTGCTTTGTTGTAATGTCGGGATGTTCACGTCCGTTTTCAAATATCAGTTTGAATATCATATTATTAAGAGGTAATGATCAGGAAACAGCTAAATCAGAATAAATTCCCCCTCCAACAACCCGAGATGGGAAAAACTAAACTGACAATCAGGTGCTATACAAAGACAAAAACGCCGCGGAGGTCAGCATACGACCTATACACTTCGTAGAGGAAAAATCCGATGCTTTGTAAACCCTAAAAGTCATGTTTTGTGTTTCATACATTGTAGGTATACATTAGAACCGCCTCGCCGAGAACGGCCACGTTTTCCTGATGCTTTTGTATGTGCTCAGTTAAACAAAGCACCTTTGCGGACAAAATACCACTCGTGGGTATATTCTTAATATTTGAATGCGAGTTAGGAAACAAGGCGTGTCAATGGTCGCATTTGGGTCTGTGTTTCCTTTAAATACCAGGGTCCAGAATAAAGTTCGATCCCGGGCTTCTCCAACTATAAACCGACGTCCCGTCTCCATATGACCTAAGCTGTTGGTGGGACGTTACACTCGAAATCAAATCAAAAAGTAATCTTATTTTCATCATGGTTATATGACAATTTATAAACAGGGTTTCGTAACGAACCTTACGGAAGCCTATTGACATATTGACATATTTATTTCAAGGTCGAGCGGGATACTGGGAAACTACGCATCTAAAAATATCTTACCTGTGTCGCAGCCAATATAAAATTTTACTACAGCTAAAAATAAACATTGATCGATCGAGTTAGGTTGATGTAACGTGCATAGCAAAGTAAACAGAATATTTTCTACTGGTGTAAGATGAATGCGCTTTTATTTCTAGTTTCGGTACAGATAAGGTTGGAAAAAGGACCAAGAACTATTTATTTATTTAATTGTTTATTTATACCATTTTTGCTTTTTTTTCCATAATGAATGTTTTTTAGTCTGATTGCAGAGACGTGGCCGCATGGGGTAGGCGCAAATTGTTAATTAATTGTTAAGAATAGCTAAGTAGGCCTAATACATATTTTTGTTCGCACGGTTCAAACATCATTTAGGATACTTGAGACGCTCAAGAAGGTTTGAAAAATGAAATTATTTATAAAAGAGCAAACAAGTCGATGAATACAAATGCCAAAAATTATTAGTAATTTTGTATTTAGAGGTCATCATCGTTCAATGATTAAAATGGCACCACTCATTTCACTTTCATTCTAACTAATGTATGTAAACAACATTGAACCGGAAATGGTTTTGCCACCCGGAAGTGAAAGTTTCAACCACAATGCAACGCGCACTACGTCATCGAGGTCAAGGTCAAATAATGTAAACAATAACACTGTATGTGTCTATATGGCATGACATGTAATTCTTTGGTTAAATGCTGTCCGTTGCAAAAGTCGCTCTGAGAGAGCATCGAGTTGATGTGTTGGCACACAAATGCCTCCATATAATATTGGTTCATTTAAACATTCCTGACTATGTCACGACATAAGGTATTTTTACTTTTCCGCAAACTAGGTGCGCTAAAATTTCGAAAAGTTATTTCATGCTCATATTAGATAAAAATTTATGCGTTTTAGATTCGAAACACACCGATCATTTTGGAAAGGATAAGTTTAAAAAATTATGTTACGCTTTAATATACGAACACAGGATAGTGATATTTAAAAATTGCCTTTAGTCGTGACATAACCAGTATATAAAGCGGTCAATGAATTCACAAGCTATATAAGGTAATCGATCAATACCAAATAACTATACTCAACACCCAAACTAATTCCACAACAATGTATAGTTCAGACATAGTCAAATAGTGGTTACAAACATACTAGTGTTTATAATACAGTGGATGAAATATTAGACAGTCTACACATATACTAAAGAACAACGGATGTACAAATATCTTTGTTATGAGAGAGAGAGAGAGAGAGAGAGAGAGAGAGAGAGAGAGCTTATTACTGGGAGAACAATGAGAAATATACAATTAATTTAATATATCTGAGAGATTTGTTTAATAAACATACACAGCTTTTTCAGTTGTAACGGGTTACTTGTTTGCATTAGACTTTTGTATTTTAGTACATTTGGTTGATTATAATATTTAGGTGATATATAATTATATAATTTCCTTAATGTTTTTAATTCCTTGCAGGTTAGTAATGTGTGAAATTCGTCACCCTTGTCTTCAGGGCACAATTTCCATTTATCAGCGTTTGGCACTAATTTATTTTTACCACAGTTTGTAGTTTCTGACGGCAGTCTATGGTTCCTTGACCTAAAAGCCAGGAGTTGTTTTGCGTGCGTAAAGTTAAGTTTCGTCAAGTACTTTTCAAACTGGAAAATATCTTTAAATAATTAAGCTATAGTTTTGACCACCACTACTTTCGCCTTACCATGCAAACCATTTTTGAACAAATAGATCTTTTAGTTTTTGTCTTACAGATTCTTTTAACCATTTAGGATTTTTGACACTTTGCAGGTCCCAAATTCCGCTTAACCCACATTCGATCAAAATACTACAGATTTTATTAACCCAATTGTGTTTTGTGAGATGTTTATCATTACAAGCATGTCTGAATTTTTTGGACTTTGGATAATTTAATTTTGAATGAAAACAACATAGCCAACATTTTGGTGGAGGTAGGGCAATTGAAAATTATTCTCTATAGATGTTTTAATATAATAAGATCATGATCAAATTAATCATTTAAGGACACATACAAATATGGAAATATTAGCAAACAGCCTCACAATGGAGACTGCCTATATCATGGGCGGCTCCAGAGGGGGGGGGGGGGGGGGGGGGGGGGGGGGGGACAGGGGGTCCAGACCCCCCCCCCCCCTGGAATTGCCAGATTATTAGTTTTTGCCATGTTGAAATTTTCCGTCAGACCCCTTCTGGGAATGCGCGCATGTATATGTACCATAAAAACCGGTACAGTGAAAAAGTACCACGGTCGGTACATACCAAAACAAAAGAGAACCATGGTATACCGGTTACAGACTGCCTATATGTACCATAAAAACCGGTACAGTGAAAAAGTACCACGGTCCGCACATACCAAAACAAAAGAGAACCATGGTATACCGGTTTTACAGCCCACCTCTAAAATTAAGTAGGTAGGGAAACAGATTCGCAAATTAAATAATGAATCTGAATAACCTAATTTTTTAGTAAGAACATGAAGTGTTTTTTGTTTGTTTGTTTTTTGCCAAAATTATCCAGTTTAAGAGGACTGTTTTCCATATGTAGTTCCTGTATAATATTTTTTCTATCGAAGTCAGCTATGAAGTGACTTCACAATTTTCCTATTTGTTGTAAGGGACATTTTAAAACAAAAATTCACATTAGGCCTAAAAAAAATGATATGATTCCGATTTCATCGCTAATTTTCATAGGGTTGGTAGGTTTGAAAAGGAGATCTATGCCTAAGATGAGAAAACTCCCAGGCCTATAAGCCTTTAATCGAGGAGTCAAGTTTTAAAATGCTAAATGTAAGCAAAATTTTAAACCGTATTAAAAATTAATGGACCCCATTCTTTATTTTTTTGATCGGAAACAGAATGACCTTGAAACATGCTTCAATGCACATGCGCAATAACAACAATACCAAAACTGGTTAATATTGACAACATCAATTCTGCTTTAATTGGTTTACAGAAAAAAAAAAAAATGCAGTCAAATACATTAGGAAAACGTGCCCATGCAATACACAGAGATTTTTTCGAGCTTTAAAAACTGAAAATTTCTCCAGAAAAAATTTGATATTTTTAATATTTTTACTAAAACATAGAGTGATAGATTGTGGGTACACTTAAACACTTTAGAACCGCCTCGCCGTCGCCGAGGCGGTTCTAACGAGTACCCACAATGTATGTTTTAGATTGTTTTAGAAAGAAATTAAGAAAAATAAGTATTCCTCTGTATACCCCAGTTTTGCTATATAAAAGTGGGGTATTAGGCAGTAGCTTAATTAGTCAGCGTATTTGCGTAATTACGCAATTCAATTAGTAAAAAACCCAATACAAGACGACCTGATTGCGTACAAAAACGCAAAAGAAATCGGCGATACGCAATCCCGGGAAAATTCAATGCGTACCGGTTTTTATCAGTACCGGCGTTTATAACGTTTCCGGTTTGCCAGTGCGTAAGCGACCTGGTGGCGAGAATGGTTTCCAGCGCACGCCAAAGTATTTCATTACAATATCCGATAATGACGAGATACAGTATTGGGGGAAAATCTCAAAAATGACAAATATGGCGTCAATCTTCCACAAAGCAATTAAATTACGATAAAATAACAGGTAGTCTATGGCGATTTGATATCTACACTCATCCTTTCATCACTGGAATTGTAAACGAACGTTTTGACATGTGTCTGGTAGGGAATACATGCTTGAAATCACTTTCGATGGAGGGTAAACATGACGTAATGAAAAACGAAAGTAGCGAGTTTGAACTTTGGCTTTTCAAAGTATCTTGGCTGCTATCAAATCATTAAGAAAGTTGGCAAATCAGTAATGATCCAGGTTTGTACCTTGTAGCACATGCAAATCAGCTAAATACCATTGACAATGAGTGATGCCCTTTCTTACTTGTCCCTTCAGTTCAATACAACAGTGATGCAGGCAATTCTTAAAAATAAACTTAATTAAATAAATGATAAAAAAAAAAACACTAAATACCCAAATAATCTGTTTTCGTGACCATTTACCCAATTGATTTTCAATTTTACCCAATTGATTGAAAACAGAGGGGGTAAAAAATATGAACATACCCAATTAAAATTTCAGATACCCAATTGAATAAAAAAGGGGTGGGTAATTACCCAATGGTCTAAAAAATTAATTAAGGTACTGATTAGGGGGTATATATTGCAAGAATGTCTTTGCCTGATGTACGCAGAAAACTATTTTTTTGTGCTCCATGAACATTAGCAGGGTAGGAACTTGTAAATATTTGGGTAGGTACAAAAACCATAAGTTACTCCACCTGTTGGTATTTGGGAATGCTGCCAAATCTTACATATACCCAATAATACAGTTTAAAATTTATAAAGGCAGATAAAGATGTAAATATTGACCATCTTGCCCACACCCTATCATAACAATTTCTTTTCTAAAAATGAATTTTAAACTTTTTGGGTCAACGGTCAAAATAGTAATTGGATCAGACAGAATCAATAATGCATCATTATTCTGATGTAAACTATCTTGAAAAATAGCAATAATGAAAAAAATTACTCATGAGTTCGTATTACTTATTGGACCACCCTTGTGTTTCTCAAGAAGCCTATGCGCTTCTATTGACCAGTGTGTGGCTGTACATGTTACAATTTTTTTTTTTTTTTTTTTTTAGGAGTGGTGGACAAGAAGAAAAAGAATAAAGGTATACAAAAGGGCTACATACAGAAATGTTGTATCACGCAGAAGGAAATCACTGTTCCAAGATTCTGAAGGAGATGAATTCCCTTCGTAATGGAGAAAGTAGCCATGATGTTTGCCTTATTGTTGGAGGCAAGAAGTTACATGCACACAAATGGGTTTTGGTTGCTGTTAGTGACTACTTTAAATCTTCCTTTATTGGACCCCTTGGTGACAAGTCCACAACAGAAATTGATGTGACCTCCATTACATCTGACAGTGATGCACTTGAGCTTGTACTGAACTTCATCTATACAGGAGTGATTGACATAAATTATGAGCATGTTGGATCTATTTTGAAAATAGCAGATTATTTCCTACTGAATGAATTGAAAGGTTTCTGTGGTAAATTCTTGTTAGACAATCTAACCGTCACAAACTGTATGATGTCCTATCTCTTGGCAATTGATTACTCATTCTCGGAAGTTGAGAAAAAGGCAGAATTGAAACTGAGATCTAGAATCCATGACTTTTTGATATATGAGAAAAGTAGTCTTGAAATCTCTCCAGAACAGCTTCTTCATCTTATTAACCATGATTTCTTTGAACATTGCTCTGTCACAAGCATTCTGACCTTTGTGAATGACTGGGTGAAGAAGCGAAATACAGAGAAACATGAAGAATTAGGACTCAAGATTTTAGATAAGTTCTGTCCAGAAAAGTTGCCACCATGTACTAATGACAAGTCAAGAATTGAGCTTATCAAATCTTTGCAAGAATTATGCTGCAGTAAAGAGAATGGCTGTTCTGACTTTAGTGCAAAACTGAAAAGCATTATAAGGCAGTATATAAGTCAGGCTGGTCAAGATGAAGTTACTGAAAAGATAACCGAATCATCAAGCCTTGAACAAGTTCTCATTACAGTGTCACCTACAGATAAAGGAATTGAAATGGCAGGGAAGCAAACTTATCCACATCCAATGGGTGTTCCATTTTGTGACATTTGTGTCTATGTTCCAAGGGCAAAGTCTTGGCATCATGTACAAACTGTACTAGAGAAACGTGACTATTTCTCAGAACTTAGTGCTGAAGATGAAAATTGGACTTTTATGTGCTTGTTTGATAGGATTGTTGTTCTATGTCCAATTAGCTCCAAGGTTGAAGAGTACAGTTTAAGTGACTTTAAGTGGAAGCGTAGAGAGATAGAAGAGTCCATCTTGCCTCAGGGTAAAGAGTATTACAGAATTAAAAAGCTCTTTAATGAAGCAGCTTCAGGTGGAAAGGCAGAATCACTCGATGAAGACGAAATGTTTTCAGAGGTTGGTTACAGGTACCACCCTGGAAGTGCTGGCATCTTTAGTGTAGGGCAGACAACTTGTTTGCTGTTGAAAATGAGACTGAATTGGCCAGGGGAAGATCCAGATAATCCATTCATGCGTAGCAAGCATAGCCAGGCGTTCTTCAAGTGTTACAAGTTGGGTGCAGATGAAAAGTGGTCCTTCTGGTTTGACACACCAAAGTTTGAAACTGATGAAGTTCGCTGGGGACAGACTAGAGCTGTAACGTCAGATGACAAGAAAGAATTGTTGATTGTCCACCATGATACGAAGAAGTTCCATATATTTCGAGCTGATATATCTGAGGATGGAATCAAATTTGACACTTTAACACCTGACAATCCTGAGGATTGTAAAACAAGCTTTAATGTTACAGATACACATGTAATATGTGTAAATGAAGCCTTCTATGTAGTTGCAGTAGGTGAACAAAAGAAAGGCCCTTCAAAGGTAGTGTGCAGGTACAAGTACAGCTACAGTTCAAAATTGTTAACAGTTTGTGATGACAATGAATCCAAAGTCGTGATTTTAGATGATGGAGGCATGAAATATGGCCGATGGTACTACCCTCTACAATATAAAATCAGTGAATGTGATGGGTCGTCAGTTTGGTTGTTCGGTGGCAACACATATGATGAAAGCTTTCTGAAAGAAGTCGCCATTCAAAGTGATGACAGTCTAAAGATTCAGTCACACCCAGCACCACCCTTTTCTCGGATAACATTTGCCGTTGCAGGATATATGAATGTTGACTGCCTAGCTGCATTTAAACCACAGAAAACTTACCTGACTGAAATAGACATGAATACGTTCGAGCGTCGTCCTTATAATCTGTTAGGGGGTGTTGACTCTGATGAAGAAAATAGTGAAAATGATGATGATGATGATGATGATGATGACGATGAGAGCTTTGATGCATGGAGAAACTTCCATGATGATGGTGACTTCTATGATGATGTTGATGAAGATGAATTTGAGTCTGATGATCCAGATGCATAAGAATGAACTGTATCAACATTAACATTAATAATTATACCCCCGGCATTTATGCCGACGGGTATATAGTTTTCGCTTTTCCGTTCGTCAGTTCGTATGTTGTAGTTAGTTCGTTTGTTCGTTCGCAATTCCAGAACGTTCGTAGAATTTACGTCAAAGTTTTGATTAAAGTTTCTCTAGAGGTGTATATCTCGTGAACCACTGGTCACAAACCATTCATATTTGAACCGTAGGTACCTTATAGGGTTTGTTTTGTTTCCATGAGTTCAGACCCCAGGGTCCGTGCCCGGGGGTGGGGCTGGAGGTCAAAAACTAGGTCACCTTTAAAATGTGCTTTTTACAATGTTAATATTTCTTCTCTTAGTCCATATCTTAATAAACAATCATAGGGATGTATTCTTATTTAGTTCATAGATACCCTGTAGGGTTTGCTTTCATTACATGGCATCAGATACCTGGGTCCATGCCAGGGGTGGGGCCATAGGTTAAAATCTAGAACACCATTAATAATGGCTTTTCTGTGATATAGTATTCTAGAAATCTTGATTCTTGAAAAGCTTTTATCAGAGGGCTTTCATATTCAGACCATAGGTACCCTGTAGGGTTGAGTTTCATTTCATGGCATTGGATCCCTGGGTCCATCCATGCCCGGGGGGTGGGGCTAAAGGTTAAAAACTAGAACACTGTAAAAATGGATGTACTGCTGTGGAATTTTTTACAAGGAGTCCATATCTTGACAAAACTTATCATAAAGCATTCATACTTCGTACACTTTAGGTTCCATGGCATCAGACCTCTGGGTCGGAGTCAGGGGGGTGGAGCTAGAGGTCAAAATCTAGAACTTGCTGAAATATTTTTTTCTTTTTATTTCTAAATAGTAACAACTTTGGAAGATGGTTAGTCATTCATCTTTCAACTTTGTGACACTGACTTGTGAGTCTTGACGGTAAGATTGGGTTGACCTAATTTCAATGGTCCAGTGATTTTGTCTTATATCTTGACACTCAACCAGTATATTTTCGTACTTCTTTCATATTACAATGAATTTCTTTTATCCACAACGTTTCCTGTTGCGTCAATCCAGAATATTTTGAAACAAAACGAAGGTCACTAGGTCACTAGTACAGAGCTGCATCACACGAAAAGGTGTCGGTTTGCCAATAACCGTTTTTGACTAGGCAGTTTATCTCGTTCAGTCGCAATTGTCTATAATTAATCCATCATTTAATTGATCGTCATCTAATTGATTGCTTCTAAGCTTATGGTAATGATGTAAATCAAGATAAAACATTGATAAATTCAATTGATATATTTTCATTTTCTCTGGGCATGGCCATTTACTGCATCAGTGTGCGGAAGTTAAGAACGAAATTCAATCGAAAGAATTTGTTTGATGTGTATTTTGACCTCCGCATTTGTACAATTTGATCTCGTGACCTAAAAATATTTCATTGACAGGTCGTGTTTTCTCACGTTTGCATAGCCGCTTTCGTCGCGCCTGTCTGAAATTGATTGTAAAAGTATAACCAGACCTTTGACCCCAATATATTTATGTCACTGTGACCTAATTTCACGGTTCAGCGATTTTGCCTTATATTTTGACACTCAATTGGTTTACGAACATACCTCTTTCAGATTATGAGTGAGTATGACCAGGCCTTTGACCCCAATATACTTATAGGTCACTGTGACCTAATTTCATGGTTCAGTGATTTTGTCTTATATCTCGACACTCAATTGGTTTATGAACATACTTCTTTCACACTATGTTTGCGTATGACAAGACCTTTGACCCTTAGTAGTCCTAGGTCATTGTGGCCTGGTTTTACGGTTCAGTGATTTTGCCTTATATCTCGGCACTTAATTGGTAAATGAACATATTTCTTTTCACAGTATGTTTGTATAATTATATTAAGACGTTTGACCCTAAAGTAGTCCTAGGTTACTGTGACAAAATTTCATGGCTACCAGCCGGGGGTATACGTGCCTGTCAAGGCACTTTTTCTAGTACTTAAAATAGTCTTGACAAAAAGTGTAAGTGGTTTTTATATGACAAAATTAACAAACTGAACAAGAGATGCTTAGATCTGAATTCAATTAAACACTCAGTTCTATGAGCTCCACATAAAGCATTGCACAGCACTGTCTGTATTTATAACAGTTAATGCTTACTAATCAAAAGGCAACCCATAATGGTCCAGAATGTATGATTTTATTGTCAACAAAGTGCCTCAACAGTTTAATGCTGAGTCGCTGATTGGAAGAAATTGGGTACAAGAAATGTGCTGCAATCTTATGGAACACTGTAGCATTTTAGCTCTTGTGAGTCGAAGGCTACAGTTGTGTTAGGAAAGGCAGGCATCCGTTGTTGTCAGTCATCCTTTCACAATATTATTTCAAAGACAAATATTTCTAGAGCTAGTGGATTGATCTTGATCAAATTTTATGTGAACCATCATTGGGTTGGGGGATTGACTGGATTAGGTTTTGTAGCAGATTGTATCAAAATTGTGGTTTCCATCGCAATAGATAGTTCCCATAGACTTACAATGGGAAAAACATAAAAAAAAATCTTCTTTTCTGAAACCGCAAAGCCCAGAGCTTCTATATTTTGTATGTAAAAAATGTTTGGTAGTCCCCTTCATAAATCCTGCCAACCATGCTCCTGAGATCCAAATTGACCACCCCTGGGGACATCAATATCTGCCATAGCCTTGTAATGGGATTTTTCTTTCTCTAAAACCACAAGAGCTACTGCTTTTATATTTAGTATGTAACAATGTTTAGTAGTACCCTACATAAATCCTGCCAATCATGCCCTGGGGGCAAAATTGACTTAGCCCCAGGGGTCATTAACCCCCCTAGACTTACATAAAAAAAAAAAAAAAACATAAAAAAAATCTTCTTCTCTGAAACCACAAAGCCCAGAGGTTTTATATTTTGTGTATAGCAGTGGCTTATACTTCCCTTTATAAATCCTGTAATCATGCCCCTAGGGTCCAAATTTGGCCACACCCCGGGGCCTCATTATCTGCCATAGTCTTATGGTATGAAAATATGAAAAAATCTTCTCTGAAACCACAAGACCCAAAGCTTGTATATGAAGTATGTATATGCCACAGTGTTACATGGTGCTCAATATAAATCATGCCTCTTGGGTCAATAATCCACCTGGCACACCTGCAAGCAGAACTTGGCCTGTCTCACGTATGCCATGTTTGGAACCCAAACCCACAACATTTACAGCGGTGAAATGATCAAATGTTTAAGCATGTTAATGAAGTCAGTTGCTCTTAACCACTCGACCACGGGGGGGCACCAATATTTTATGCTTACCTTAATATTAAAAATGTGTGTAGCACTTTTCGACAGGGTTGTGCTGTATTAAAATAGGCACCAAGAAAATGGCACAATAATACATTACATGTTCATCAATGTGTTCATTGGTTGCTAGATTTACATTACATTACCTATATTGTTGGTGAAACAGATATGACAGTGTTCATGTGTAGTGCATTTCATGTGTATTGATAGAACATGTAATTGAAATTGTTGATCAAAGAAATATGTTGTGTGTTTTTATTTGTGTTTTGTTGGTCAATCAAATATGATTGTGTTTATATGTATTAATTGTAATTGTTTGTTTAGCTGGAGCCCCTCTTGCTACATACTTGAATACATGAGTTTTTGTTAGTGAAACAAATATGACAGTGTTCATGTGTAGCACATTTCATGTGTATTGATAGTACATGTAATTGACATTGCTGGTTAAAGAAATATGCTATGCGTTTTTATTTGGTAGCTTTATTTGTTGGTCAATCAAATATGATTGTGTTCATGTATTAATTGTAATTCTTTGTTTAGCTGGAGCCCCTCTTGCTACATATGACTTTTTGTTGGTGAAACAAATACATGTATAACAGTGTTCATGTGTAGTGCTTTTCATGTGTAGTACATGTAATTGATATTATTGGACACACAAATGAGCCGCCTTGTGGGAAAACAACCAATCTGCATAGGCGAAAACAAAGACGCAGATCAGCTTCGCGGTAACCGCGAAGCTGATCAGCACCTTTGTTTTTGCTACTCGGATAGTACAATTCCTCTTCTACTTAAATCCGAAATTTCAAGCTTCTAGCTCTTTTCTGTGCTTGTACAGGCCGGTTTGTGTCGGACCTGTTCGGAAACCAGATTGTTGGTTTTCCCACGAGGCGGCTTAAATATGAGGGGAGCACAAGGCATGGTGATAGAGAATCAGACTGTTATCAAGACTCAGAGGTCCTGAGTTCTATCCACACTCAAGGCGCTGTGTGTAATGTGTCCTCGAGCATGACACATAAACTCCCCAAAGTACTGGTTAATACCCAGGAAGCAGTGCCTCGTTGTGAGATGACTAAAATTTTTGACGTGGAATGCTTAATACAAATATACAAATATTAAGATGTTCATGTGTAGAAATTATAGCTGTTAGTCAAACAAATATGAGCCACCACGTGAGATAACCGGTCTTCGGGGTTTCGGACCAGGTCTGACACAAACTGGCCTGTGCAGCTACAGAAGATGTATAGAAGCTTGAAATTTCCGATTTAAGAAGAGGAGGAAATGTACAATCAGTGTAACGAAAACAATGGCGCTGATCAGCTTCGCAGTACTGCGAAGCTGATCTGCACCTTTGTTTTCGCATAGGCAAAAATCTGGTTTTCTCATGACGTGGCTCAATTATGATTGGCTTAGTGTTAATGTAGTAGGAATATTACAAATGGGTGTACAGAATTATACCCCGACTTCTTTATATAATACTATGGTTCATTACAGCCCTATTTTGGAGATAACACACACAGACTTTAATTGCTGGAACCCAAACTGTCATTTTAGTTCGACTGCACAAAGTGCAAAGAGCTATTGTAGTCACCTGGGTCGTCGGTGCTCCCGTGTGTGGGGGCTTCACATTGCAGAAAGTACCTACCTAAGCAAAAAACATGTACATGTAGTTGCAAAGTACATCAGGCATGTTACAGTAGAATAACAAAATCAGAAACTTAAAACCTTTTCTTTCACAACAGTTTTGTTCTTTTCAAAAAGTATCAATTTTTTCTATTACAATTAGTAACCAATATTTGTAGAAATAAATATAAACGACTTAGACGAACATCTTATTCAAATACTATAAACATGTATTATTGACTTAAGGTGAGCTTGTGGTAAACCAACGAACTGTCGTCTATCCATTGTCTGTCCGCCATTTTCAAAAATTGTCTCTGAAAGTGTTTGGCCAATTGAACAAAACGTTCACGTGGAGCCTCAGTGGGAAGGACAAAAGTTTTTTATAAATGGTCCAGATCACTTGACCAAGATAGCTGCCACGTTCATGTATGGTCAAAAACATTTTGAAGTCGTTGACAGCCATGCCCATATGTGTTAAATAAAGAAGTACATGTACTTGAAAAATCTTCTCCAGAACCTGAAGTCACATGCTCAAGGTACTACCTGAACATGGGAAAGCGTTCTAGGACTCGTGGTCCTATGGTTAACTTGTCCCCCATCAGACCAACTTTTACAAGTGAAGATTTAATACATGTTTATGTTCACATGGAGTTGTTTCTATGATCAGATGATGAATGTCATTGTCAGCACTTATTCGGTTTTATCTGAAGCTCACCTGTTCAAGTCATATCAGAGATATCATTGAAAATTTTCGGATAACCACACGATATGAGCATTTCGAGATCACGTGCGTTAATAAGACTAGTTACAGTCACAGTGTCAACATAGCAGAAAAATATGTTTACTGTATGATACATTGTTTTTGTCATGAATCTGTTTGTTTTGGATTGTTTAAACTAAGATTAAATTAAATTTTTGTGTTTTAACATTATCTTAACAAGCTGATGAGAATTTTCAAGGAGGTAGATAATGTACCTGCTACGGCAAATATGTACACTCCAGACACTCTTAAGTATGAGATTCTCAATGATTAAAATCATTATATAGTCTTGCTTATGCAGCGTGTAGGCAGAAACTTTGCACACGAGGTATGTTTTTATTACTGTGATCTCATTCATTGTACCTGGCATTGTGATGACTAAAACTATAATGGGCGGGGGTGGGGGCCCTTTTCTGTGACGTCTTTTAAAGTCTGTGATTTGTGAAAAAGCAAGATTTAACTTTGTGATTTGTGACAGAGGTAATTTCTGTGATGTGTGAAACACAAATTTAAATCCCTGTGATTTGTAAATTTTCAAGTCTGTGAATTGTGATTATCGGTAATGTATAATTTAGGGACTTTTCTTAAGGGACCAGGGACCCTGGTCCCTCAAGGACCAAGGACTATAATTTAGGGACCAGGTAATAGAGGGACCAAATACAAAATATGTGCATTTATGGCATATCTTATTTGCAATGAGCAATAGTGTGGACCAAAATCAGCCTGTGCCAGTCCCCGAGGGGCGTTTGTCTTTATTCCCTATACTGGGCTCATTTATTTTGGGAGTTCAATTATTTTTTAAACATTTTCTCATTGATTTTGAATCTACTTTATCAGTATAACTATTAATTTATTAGATATTTTTCGTTTTAAATTGGGTAAATGACAATTTTGATAATTTGGTGGTCAGTGGTGGTTATGTTATATTTATGGATATTTTCATGATGATTTCATTTTAATCAGTAAAATTAAAGGGACCTGGTTTTTAAATTTAGGTTTTATTATTTAATTTTACGTCCCTCTCAAGATTATTTAAGCTCATTTTTCTTTCCTACTATTTTCTGTCTGTCTTTGGTTTTTCTTCCTTTGTTATCTGACTTCTGTTGAATGTAAGAGATTATCATAAATCATACAGTCACTGTGGCATAACTCGCTAATAAGGATTTCAACATTTCGCGAATTTCGGTCACAACAATTTCGCGAAGGACACAACTTATTCGCGAATTGCGGGTGGAAGCATGGAGGTGACTCTCTTTTTGCGCGTTTTTCTGTGCTTTAAAGGTAAATCATTGTTTAAATCACTTATTTTTCTTTGTCACATACTCACTGGGTTACGGGTTTGAAGCAACAACATTCTGCAGTCACATTTGCTATTTTCAGTTTACCATTTTAGGCGAAAAATTGCGTATTTCATGTTCTTTTGGGGTTAAACAGGAATATCTTTGACATTTCTATAATGATTTTGCACTGAAAATGAAGGAAAATCAATTGAAAAGACACCTGTCAAAAACTGTCTTAAAATAATACGCATAAATCACGAAATAAAGAAGAAAAGATGACTACCCTTTGTTGATACGGCTACAACTATTTCTTGAGAAGGCTACAACTGTTTCATGCGTCTGTTACAACTGTTTCTTGATCTTAACGACTGTTGGACACAAACGTTTCGTGATCAATCATTAGCAAAAACTCTGATTTAAGTCACCTCAGAAACTCTGACAGTGTGTCTTTCGCATTTACTTTCAATAGTATTCACATGATCAAATACTTAAATACAAGAAATTATCTTTATATCGATTTACTACACTATTTCAAACCATCATTTTGACTGAAAATGTCTTAGGGGTTGTAGACGAGGCAAGACTCACATTGCTGCCCAGGTTTCTTAACTCCTTATATTTCAGTAAATGTCAATGCCATATTGTCTAAGATGTTATGCTGTCTAAGCAACCAAAATTTAGAAATTTCGCAAAGGTTAATCGTTATTTTTGCTATGTGTATCGATAGACACTCATCATACTCATTGTTATATATATACTCCTGATTTTCAGTAGATGGAGGATTTTAGATGCCACTACTGCCGACACACCGGCACTTTTGAAGGGGTAGTAAATCACTCGGTGCAAACTCATTCATCATCAGAATTGAAAATACGAAAAAAATGTTTGTGCGATAAAACCGGAACAGAGAAATACCAAGTGCTTAATTGTGGAATAACTCCAATATCTGTAAAAGGCAGCATAGTAGTTGATAATGAGAATGTGACTGTGAAAAACGAGCCCGTCGAAAATCATTTAAAGCACAAATTAGATCAAGGTGATGACAGTCAGACAGTTTCCAAAAAAATTAAAAAGACTGACGATTTACCCCATGAATTTGCCAAGCAATATGAAGATTTGTGCGAAGTACTTCCAAGGGTAGCAACCATACTATATAACAATAGCCAACTTGACGTATTTTTGAATTTTTTCCATCTAATTGAAAATAAATCATTCGACTTTGAAAACATATGCTATCTCCAATTTGTTAATTTGATAATCTTTCTTTCCTCTGGAAATATACACGCCATGAGATACCAGGCAAATGTTAAGTACTTCTGGCGGCTTGGTTACAAAATGTTCGGAGGTAGATTTCTTCGATTTATGGGATGATTTAAAAGTACATGTCAACTAGCTGATGGATCCACCAGTCATGCAGAATTGGATCCTTTAGCCGCTAAAGTGAATTTTGTCGTCCCGGATGTACAAACGCTTTCTTCTACGAGTGAGATGGACGTTAAAAAACCCGGAGTAATGACAGATATGTTGGACACACTTTCATCATATCTGAAAGAAAAAGAAGTGAAGTTGTGCTTCGATGGTAAAAAAATTAATTCTGGCTTTGGGCAGCACCTAGGTGACGTTGATATGTGGGGGCACGAATTCTCACCAACATTGTCTGAGAGAAAAGCAAACCATGAACGCAGTATAAGTCATATTGAAGGCTTGGTTACGTCTGTTTCGGACTCTCCTAGTGAAAAATCAAACTGAAATTAAAGGGGTCATGCGTACGTTAAGTGACAGTACGAAAAAGATAAGAGAATCTAATTTGAAAAAGACAAAGGCTCTTGAAAAGTGGAAAAATGAAGCTGGGTCTGGCAACCAGTATTCGTTTGTGATCAATGCGTTAGAGACCATGTTGTATAGGGGACGTGAGGCCATCAAAGAATCGTTAGATACTATTGACCAACTGTGCTGTTTCTGCGCAAATTCAAACCAGGCATCACCTCTGTATAGTTCTGAAAGTTACATTTATCTAAAGGAACAGCCCAATTTCGCGTGCTTGTTAGGACTATCTGATGAGATTATTAAAAGTTATGAAGCGCGTGGAGTTGACGTTCATGAAATGTCTAAGTTTGTAAAGCAGCGTTCGGAAACATGGCATCAAATCAGACAAACAGCTAAGGTTACGGGAAGTACTGCAAACGCTGCTTTAGGATTGGATACCTTGAAAAAGCAAGTGGAACACTTCGATAATGTGATAAATAAACTAGAAAAACAAGAGCCAACAAATGAGGTTAAGCTCCTCATGGAGCATGGCTCAAAAAATGAGATCAATGCTGCTGCCACATTAGCTGCTAAGGTGTTACCAGTTTATTATCCTGATCTGGTATTTCATGAGGAGGGTTGCTACCGAATAGAATCTGAAGACAATCTACTTGTTGTTAGCCCCGACGGGAGTTGCCGGGTTCCAGGGCAGAACAAAAACTCATTAGGTATTGAATTTAAATGCCCTCAGACAGGCAAGAAGTTTTCCACCGATGTACACTACAAGGTTCCGGAGTATTACATTCCACAACTACTCTGTGAAATGAAAGCACTTCGGTGCAAAAAGCTTCTCTATCTTTGCTACACAGAGGAAAGTAGCACTGTGTTCGAGTGCCTATGGAATGAACAATTATGGGAAATGATATGGAATGCCCTAGAGCAAACATTAGGTGGTGAATCGCCCCAGCGCCCAACGCGCACGTTACCCTATGTGAAGAACTTGAAAGCAGAAATAAAAAACTATGCAGAGAACGACATTGTGTTTCTTGGTGAATTCAAGTCTATTAAAGGCATTCCGTGCTCTCATCCCAAACCGGAAGATCCACAACAAATGCATGGCTACCATTCTGAATCTGCTCAGAAATCAAATCTTCCAAAGTTTGACATAAAACAGACATTGCATAAAGCAATTAAATGTCTGCAAGAAGCGTATCAGTTGACACGAGTTGCAGCTAAAGAAGTATTTGTGTTCATGATGTCAGATCTAAATAGAACACGCAGTTGAGATAACCCAAGATCTTGCCTGATTATTCAGTATGCATCAGCAGACGCAACTCAATGCTTCGACGAGTATTATAGTCCAGCCTAAGGCCTTCAGGTTGTATTTAGCAACAAACGCGTTCGTGTATATATCAGATTCTGGTCAGAGACAAAAAAAATCACCATTTCGCAGATATTTTGCAGGGTGTTTGGTAACGTTGGGTGCACACAATGCTTGAATAAATACATGCGCATGTATGTCGATTTCGTGTCTGTCAAAACAATGTTAAGGCAATGTAGCGGCGTAGTGGCGGTGTACATGACTCAGAAGCAAGAGGTACTTCGTTTGATACCTTCTTCCACCATGTGGTGCCCTTGAGCAAGGTATCTCAAGTTTCCAATAGCACTGATTCGATTAATACTCCGGAAGCAATGGCTCCCTCCCCACATGACTGAAAAATTAATAATTTAGTTGTTAAGCTATAATCAAATTAAAAAACAAAAAGAGGTTAATATATGCATAACTTGTGCATTTGTGTTGTGGTTCAGTATCGCATTCATCGATGTTTTCGTCAAGTCGGGGCTTGAAACGTTCACATTATTCAACTGAACCATTCTATAACGTTTGGACTCTAATAATTGATTCTTACAATGTGAATCTAGTTCGGTTTTGACGTAAGGCAGATACAAGATCGGGCGAGTTTGTTAATTACCTGTTTAGAGTTATTCAGAGTACCCACACGCTGCTAGTTTTGAGAAAGGATAATCATTTTTCCTTTTTTTACTTTGCTACTTCATGCACTCTCCTAGGCCTGACTTTCGATTTGTCTGTCAAAATCGAACTAAAGTATCAATGTTTCATACTAATCTAAAAAGTGTCTGGCCCTACACTAAACCTGTCTATGCAGTCTCCAAGACGAGCACATGCTTGTTAACTTTGAAGGTAAAGTCCAGCCCAGTGGCTCAGTCTGTTTGAATCGACAATGGAAACTAAGCATTTAATAAGTAAATTGAACAAAATTTAATCACAAATTGTAAAGAATTTCATAAACAATGGCAAAACTAAGATTAACACTTCAAGTTGATTTCATTTCATTCCTACTGATGATGTAGCACTATTTCATTCGTATATAAAAGTTCAAAATTCATTGTTTGTATGTGTCCATAGAATAACGTTTTATAATGCAAATGCTTTGACCGTGCCGGTCGGCTCTGACATAGATACGCATTAGTAGATCGGACTGTTTAAACAAGTATGTTTTCAATCATGCTATTCTTTGATGGTAAACAATGTATGACTACGTGTTTCACAAAGCCCTGGAAAAATGTGTAAACAGATGTCTCTTTCCTAGTGTTTACAAAACTTTGACACGTGAGGTCAACCGCCACGGTCAAAGTATTTGCACTATATATATGACTTGTGAACAGTCTCCTCGCAAGAAAAAAATGTCTCCACCAGTTCATACACATATGCCAGCAAAAACGTTCAATTTCACCTGCTTAGTCCGATCAGAAGCAAGAATAGTTAATTGTTTCATAGCGAAAAGATAGTCATGGTGACGGGCAGTCTGACCTGCGCCACCTGCGCCTTCATTGTTCTTCACAAAAACAAAGTTTATTGTGCCAAAGTTTGATTTTGAAACGTGCATAAACTTCTTATATAATTGAGCCGCCTCGTGGGAAAACCAACAACGTGGTTTTTGAACAGGCCCTACACAAACCGGGCTGTACAAGCACAGAAGATGGCTAGAGACTGGGAATTTTAGATTTAGAAAGTAGATGAATTGTACTATCCGTGCAGCGAAAACAAAGGCGCTGATTAGCTTCGCAGTTATTGCGAAGCTGATCTGCGCCTTTGTTTTCGCATATGCATATTGTTGGTTTTCCCATGAGGCGGCTCATATATTTAATTACTCAAATGCAAAAGGCAATATAACTTCCACTTATACAATGAACATGTACTTTGTTGGCTATCAATTAGGACTCGGAATAGAAGAAATTCTTTCAGTGAGATTGAAATTATTACATTGTCAATTTGACGACTACGTTTACAAAATATATGTTTTGTATTGTGCTAGAAGTTTCATTTGCAGTTGCGTTGCCTTTGATGTCTGAGCATGCTCGTCCTCCAGCTAAAGGTTTTGCCACAAATACACCTGAAAATCTCTTGGCTATGTTTGCCGATTGAATGCTGATTTAGAAGGGTTTTTGTTCTAAACTGGGCACTGCATGTAGCACAGACATACCGTGGCGTAATAGAGCAGTATTGGCTGTGAAAACTTAGAGATGATTTGTATGAGAAGCATTTATTACATGTTTGGCACTTAAAGGGCTTGTAATCCCTATGTGTGTTTACGTGGCCTTCATAATTAATCTTAACCTGAAACGACTTATTGCAAAATGGGCACTCATAGGAACCTGTGAGTAAGTGGACGTTTCGTTTGTGAAACTTTAAGCCATTCTTAGTGCTAAATGTTTTGCTGCAAAATTCACAAACGCGTGGGCTTGCATGATTCTGGATATGCTGTTTTAGATAATAGGCGGAACGAAACTCCTTATTACAAATGCCACAAACACTTGGCGGCGCACCACCATGGCGCGCTCTCTGATGGCGCATTACATTGGATTTACAGTGACTCCTATATGGACAAATCATACAACTGAACTTTTTGGATTTCTTCTCTCCACTGGATCTAGTACTACTGGACAAAATGCCAGAGGTTGACGTAGTTGCCTCTTTGTTATGGGGTGTGCTTGCATGCGGCGCCTCATACGTCGTGAAAGCAGCCCCACTCGGTGTTACTGGTGTTATATTTGGCTCTGCTCTCCCCGCTGCTCTCACTGGAGTGACTGGTTGTAGCTCACTTAAAATGTTTCCTGACTCTTGTAGGATTACCAAATCATCCGGGTCTAAAGTTGGCGGGTCATCCCCGGAGGAGATGACACTGATCTCTAGGAGGACACTCTCCTCGCGGGGGGTCAGTTCCATCTTAAAAGTAAAAAAAAAAATATGTGCAATATTACTCACTACTGAGAATCACGTGGTATTGTATACATACAAACCGATAAATGATGATCGGTGACACACAATGAAATTCTGTCCGAAGTTCGAGTTTTCTCCTACAGCGTTTATTCTAGATATAGGTGCAGTCAATGCAGAAATTGAACCGTTATTGGAGAAAAGTATCATAAGAAATCCCGGTGATCTCGTTTTCGCAAACACTTCAATGTTATTAGGATGGAATACTATAAGTTCATAGGGCAGAAGTGTTTGCGAAAACGAAATGACCTGGATTCCATGTTACTTTCGTTCAATAAATGTTCAATTTCTGCATTGACTGCATCTATCTATCAGTCAATAGAGTAAACGCTATGGAAAAAACTAGAATTTCTCATCTCAGCTTCGGACAGAATTTCATTGTGCGTCACCCATTCCGTACCACGTGTTTCTCGGCTGTGAATACGCACAAACTGTTAACGTTGTATAGATCCCGGACGATCGTAACTTACAAGTTACGTCACACATTTACCAGTCATTTATATCCACGGCTTCTCTGTGTCCGTGCAATAGCGGGCCGTTTAACTTTCAGTTTTTAAAGACCGGCGGTAAAGAGGTACAAGTAGGCAAAGATCAGGAAAAGGCGCAATCAGAAAAAGATTCCCACTCCAAACACCGAGGTGGGAAAAAACCAAACTAACAATCAGGTACTTATACCATGAAAACATTTCGTAAGCCGAATGAGCAGCTATTTTCCCAATAGATGGCCACTCAGTTACCTTAACTTAACTAAAAATATGAAAACATACATAAGGCGCCAACAGCACAAAAATATTTTAAACACCAAGACATAAAACAAAAAGAACCACCACAGAAGTATCGACTTGGAACGATCAGTAACACAAAGTTACTGGCGGGTTTAAATCGATTTTACATGGCCATAACCTCACCCTCAGCTTCTGCAGTGGTTCATAACATTTAGTTAGTTCTTCGGTCCTCGTGGTGAATCTCTAACTAGTCAATGAATCATCAAGAACAAACAAATAAATCATATAAATAACAAATAAATAAATCATAGAGCTATATGACTGAAGTGTATTGCTCAATGACACTTCACGACAGAGCAAGGTATCGAACACAGAACCACTCGCTCCGGAGTCCTGTGTACGTGGAGAAGCCTCCGTGGTGCAGTGGTAATGTCACTCGCCTTGTAAACCAGGGGTTGCAGGTTCGATCCTGGGCTTCTCCAGTCCGTCGGATGCGACTATAAACCGAGGTCCCGTCTCCATATGACCTTAGCTGTTGGTGGGACGTTAAACTCCCAATTAACCAATATTCGTCAAACAAAAGGTGTATGATATTGTGATCGACTTAGATGACCTTAAAAGCCCTGCTTTTACATTTCGGTCTCCCCAACTACCACGCCACGTGGGCACCACGTGGTCGTAAACAATTAACTTCCGTGTCCACAAAGTCCAAAATCACTAAAATCCAATGGATCACGCCAATTTCAAAGTAAAGTGAAAAAACAAATCAACTTACCATTCGTTTTCAGCTAAGACTTGTCTCGGGCTTGTCTTCTAAGATTTTGTTGGGATATTGTACTCGTCATAAATTTAGTAGTCTGACTGGTCAGCCGTCAAAATGAAGAATCATACCCAGTGGTTCATTTTGCCGTCTGACTCCAGCACATTATCAAAAAGCCAAGCTGTTAGCCACTTTTGGGTGAAAGCAATTTTTTACAGAATAAAAAGTTTTTATGCAAAACAAATGGTGTAAAACACTGTAAAACAAAATAATAAACAAACCTTCAATTGAAAATTCATAAAATATATCCAAGTTTTGTTTATTTTGATGATTTTCTTAAAAGAATCCATACATCATGGCTGACATGTTTTTCTTCAAAAAGAGGGGAGACAATTCTAATTGCGAGCTTCTGATTGGCTCTCAAAGAGTGCATGACCTCAGCACCCAGCCATCAACCAATCAGATTAGGAATTCCCATAAAATCAATGTCTAAAAACAGCTTGCAGAGATATTAATAGAACTTGGGAAATTTTGATAGTGTTGGAGCCAGACGTCAAAATGATAAATCAGTTATCAAAAATTAATTTTGACGGCTGACCCGCCAGACTATAAATTTAGTGACGTAAGCAGGTCTAAGAGATCAATAATGATTAAGCATCGGTTTTCACAAAAAGCTTTGCAAAATATGCAGAAATAATGCTCTAGTTCTATTCTTTCGTGTTTTCTTTCTTTCTTTCTTTCTTTCTTTCTTTTCTATATTTGTCTGTTCGTTTATGAAACGTCGTGGAAACATCTTTTGTTTGTCGGTGCTCTGACAAGAACACGGTGGATTAATTAGACCTAGTCGTGAGGTCATGGTAGCAGCGCCCTGTGATTTTATTACAGGCTGCTCAGCTCTTTCACTGCATGTTGTACCGTCCCTTAAAACGCACAAAAATTGATTCGATGAACATAAACGAAAGTTGCTCTGCAAACCCCGTGGTCAGCCGAGCGGTTGTATGGAGATTGGACAGCGCAATTAAGGCCGCACAAGAGTGATCTGCATTGTGCGCACTGTGACGCCAAAAATTAGGTTGATTCCTTTATTTCCTCCTGTGTATTTCACACGTCTTAAAGACTTTGAATCTTATTAACAATAAAAGAAGAAGAAGAAGAAAAAAAATAATAATAAAGCAAAAACGATAATACGATGATTCGTAAGTCAAAACAAAGTTATTTCGTGTTCTATGTGAGGTTTTTAATTAAAAATCTTCTGTGCTTATTACTATCACGGCTTGTACTGTGTCTATATATTTTTCTGTTTTGGTTCTAACTGTACGCACTGTCATTTCCTGTGCTTTGTTTGTACAAATGTTGAAATTTGTATGCTAAATACAGTGTATTGCTCAAGAAACAGTTATGACTGACTCAAGAAACAGTTATGACTGAATCAAGAAATGTTTGTAGCTTTCTCATTGCTCACTCCTGAAATAGTTGTGTCCAGTAGCTGACTTGGTACATGGGATTCTCGGTGTATTACAGACTCTACCGTTACAGAAGTTTCAATCTATTTATACCAAGAAGTTCTTTAGGTGTCCTTTTATATTTATAGCATGCCCAAATTCTGGTAAAAAAGGACAATTTTACTGGCTTGGCAATTAAACTAGAAAAACACCTAATTTTGTCAGAAAACTGAGAACAAGTATCTTTAATTAGCTTCCCCAAAAATAAAAAGTACAGATTCATTCGTCCATATGTCTCGCCAAGGCATATGCCACTATTTCATTTTAGATTTCACCTTAATCACTTCAAAGCATGGCTTTAAACACAGCAGGTACATCTTCATTCAGGTAATTCGCGAATAAGTTGTGTCCTTCGCGAAATTGTTGTGACCGAAATTCGCGAAATGTTGAAATCCTTATTAGCGAGTTATGCCACAGTGACAGTAGCAATAGAGATGGTGTCTATTGGAGGCAATAAACGTATGTCATAGTTGATGATTTACTTTTACAATATACAAGAATATGACATGATTGTTTTCAAAAGGTACAAAAATATTATTGCAGAAACTAATACTGTGTAAGCTAGTAAAAAAATAGAATTCTATATTTTTCTTTCTTTCATTTCATTTTTTCTCTTCTTGTCTTTCTTTCCTTTCTGTCTTTCTTTCTTTCCTTGGTATTCATTCTTTTAAAACACATCTTACATAGAATTTTATATTTTTCATTTCATTTTTCCTTCTCTCTCCATTTTTTTCCTTCTAAAACAACACTGCACAAACTATGCTTGTAAATAGAATTTTATATATTTTTTTATTCATTTCATTTTTTCTTTCTCTCCATTTTTTCTTTCTTATCATTTCTTATTTCTTCCAATTTTCTTTTAATTTTCTTTCTTGCTAATTTCTCTCTTTCTTTGGTTTTCCCTACAGGCATATCTTACTATACACTTGAATAGTTAAATTAATAAAGTGGATACAAAATCAATAAAAATAAATAAATAAGCCTGGGGACAAACCTCATCAGGGACTGGCACAGGCTGATTTAGTCCACACAAAAGCCTTTTGCAAATTAGATGCATACAGATATGGCATTATATGCACATGTTTTGTATTTGGTCCCTCTGTTACCTGGTCCCTAAATTATAGCTCTTGGTCCTTGAGGGACCAGGTCCCTGGTCCCTTGGTCCCTCAAGAAAAGTCCCTAAATTATACATTATCGTGATTATCATCATTCCTTGTGATTGTAAAACGGGAAGGAGTAAAACCCGGGACCACTGCCCGGGACCAAAATCCGGGACCAATTTTTAGGTCATCAAAAAGTCATTTTGTTTGCAACAACTAAGATAAAAATTAAACCATGTGTAGTTTAGAGGGTCTTTTCAATAATGTTTATCATCTCTTTCCCGAAAAGTTCGATTTTTTTTGAAATTTTGATCCAAATATAGGACTCCATCCAAGAATTTAGAACTGGGACCAGTTTTTGCGGTATTGACGATGTCCGATAAATCGTGATTTTGACCATTATAATCTATTCATATACAACTATTTTTATGACCAAAATTTTTATGATTAATTCTTTGCGATGTTAATTTAATCTCAACTTTACTCTTCAAAATCGTTTCAAATCCATTTACTTTCATGAGGTTCCATCTGTTATGTTATTAAAGAAGATTAAAATGCAAAATGATCGTTGACATTTATTAAAACTATGGAGGAAATCAGCCCGGGACCGGGACCAACACGGGACCAAAATAACAACAACGTGTAGATTTATTGTGATACTGAACATATGATTAATTTAAATATAAATAATTGTGAGCAACGTCTAGTTCAGTCTTTTTAGCTCACCTGAGCCGTTAGGCTCACAAGGTGAGCTTATAGGATGGCCATGATCAGGCGTCCGTCCGTCCGTCGTCCGTCCGTCCACAATTTCAAAGATCTTCTTTTCTGAAACCGCTTGGCCAACCAAAGCCAAATTTTATATGAAGCATCTATAGGAAGGGGGAACCAATGTGTTTATAAGAAATCCAGGTCACATGACCAAGATGGCCGCCATGCCCATATATGGTAAAAACCCTTCAAATATCTTCTTCTCCAGAACCGGTGGACTGATTTCAACGAAACTTGGCATGAAGCATTGATGGCTCAAGCACTACAATGTATATAAAAATCACGACCCTGTGATGACCTTGACCTATTTTACGGCAAGGTCAACATAGGTCGCCAATGCATTTGAATGGGGAAAACTTTTAAAATGTCATTTAAAGTGAAAGTCTTGCAGGAAATGGGCAGTAGGACTGAATATTAATGATTCTGAAAAAAATTGGACCCCAAGGGCTCATATGCCCCCACCCCGGGGCAATATACATGTATATTACCGTAATATTCAAACATCATCTCCTCTGAAACCGGTTGGCCAATCAAAGCCAAATTTTATGCGAAGCATCAATAGGAAGGGGTAATCAGTGTGTATATAAATAATCCAGGTCACATGACCAAGATGGCCGCAATGCCCATATATGGTAAAAACTCTTCAAAAATCGTCTTCTCCAGAACCGGTGGATCGATTTCAAAGAAACTTGGCATGAAGCATCGATGGCTCAAGTACTACAATATGTATATAAATCATGACCCTGTGATGACCTTGACCTTTTTTTTACGGCAAGGTCAACATAGGTCGCCAATGCATTTGAATAGGGAAAACTTTTAAAATGTCATTTTAAGTGAAAGTCTTGCAGGAAATGGGCAGTAGGACTGAATATTAATGATTCTGAAAAAAAATGGACCCCAGGGGCTCATATGCCCCCACCCCGGGGCAATATACATGTATATTACCATAATATTCAAACATCTTCTCCTCTGAAACCGCTTGGCAAATCAAAGCCAAATTTTATGTGAAGCATCTATGGAATGTGGGAATTAATGTATATATAAATTATCTAGTTCACATGACCAAGACGGCTGCCATGCCCATACATGTATAAGGTAAAATCCCTTCAAAAATCTTCTTCTCCGAATATGGTGGACCGATTTCAAAGAAACTTGGCATGAAGCACCAATGGCTGAAGTATTACAATGTGTATATAAATCATGAACCTGTGGTGACCTTGACCTATTTTAGGACAAGGTCAACATAGGTCGCCAATGCATTGGAATGGGGAAAACTTTTAAAAAGTCATTTGAAGTGAAAATCTTGCAGGAAATGGGTAGTAGGACTAAATATTAATGATTCTGAAAAAAAAATGGACCTAAGGGCTCATATGTCCACACCCCGGGGCAATATACACTTGGCCAATTGAAACCAAATTATATGTGAAGCATCTATAGGATGGGGGAACCAATGTGTATATTAATAATCTAGGTCACATGACCAAGATGGCCGCCATGCCCATATATGGTAAAAACCCTTCAAATATCTTCTTCTCTGAAATCGATAGATTGACTTCAATGAAACTTGGTGTGAAGCATCCATGGCTATAGTACTACAATGTGTATATAAATCATGACCCTGTGATGACCTTGACCAAGTTTATGGCAAGGTCAACATGGGATGCCCATGCATTTGAATGGGAAAAACTGTTAAAATGTCATTTGAAGGGAAAAACCAGCAAGAAATTGGCAAATGGACAGAATATTGATTATTCTGAAAAAAGAAAACGGCCCCTGCACTGGGGTTAAATACCATAATATTCAAACATGTTTATTGGTATATGCAGCAGACTCAGGTGAGCGTTTACAGGACCATTGGTCCTCTGGTCTTTTCATGTTTTGTCATTTTCAGAGATACCAAGGAATATAAAAATGGAAATTTATTGCAAATAAGGTATGATAACATCTACCCCGGACCAAAAATCGGGTTTTAAAATTATGTATTTCCTAATTTTGTAACACTAATGTATATTTGCATGATGCCTAAATTCACTGGACACTGAAGGAATGTTCTTTCGTACACTTCTCACATACCCATGAGCATTTCTGACCCTTACTAACTCCCACACATCTGAAATAGTACCATCTGCCACACTTTCTGTTCTCGCAACCTACCATATCATCCACAAAGTCCTATTGATGTCTATCATAACATTCCTTAACCTTAAGATTCCTTAGGGAATGGTTCAAAATGGTCATTTTCAAGACAGGTGGTCAAGTGATTCCTCATTGAGGCAACATCAAAGTTATGCTTACCAGAGTATGTTGTCGGATTAAAGCAGAATTATGGAAGGCAAAAGCCGTCAAAAGTCCCATTTTTAAATGAAATAGACAAAATAGAAATGAACTAATTCATTTTCAAATAAAATAAACCGTTATATCACATAAAACAAACGAAAATGACACAAAACAATTACAATATGTGAAACAGACCAATTCATTTTAAAACCAAACAATCAACTTCGCCAAATACGAGGATGATCCAATAATGATTGAGACTTTTCTCTTGTTTTATAAACCCTTTTGACTGGCCCATGTTTACTACGTTCGTTTACTAGATACACATTTGACCTCTCTATGGAGCGTGTTTTATCAAATTTGATGAACAACTTTGGTTGCTATGGTTATTTAAGTACTACTCGTGCAGTACCTATGGCCACCATCTGCCCTTTGAATAAACATAATCTATATAAATCTAGCTGTGTCACAAATTTTAAAAGCGGTATTTTATAATAATTGAGTATTGTCTGTGTTAACATTCATCTCTGAAATATTTTGCTTTGGTTGATTCAAGTCTTGCGCTAGTGATCGAGAGATGGTTGCCTAGCAACCATTTTCCTCTATGAATTCCGGCTTATCGCATTTTCCAAATTCTATTGTTGCTAGGCAACATAAAACGAAAGGGACATGTGTTCCTTTTGAAATTCTTTTGATATATATACCCCATAATTGATCATTTCAAGGTTTAAAACAATTTATTGTGTCATGTATACTCAAGTTGTAAGACATTTCTCACCCCTACCCCCAAAATCACTGAATATTTTCGCAACTAAAACCCAACTTTTCTCGCAAAAATGTTCAGCCTACTTGAATTATAAGCTGTGTGTAAGTGATATTTGCAGAGCATAAAGCTATTTATAAACGCTATAAATAACTGTGTGCCATGATTGGAAATTTTATCACCAGTTGCCATGGCAACCCATTTTATATGCATAAGTACCACGTGGCCAAGGACATTTGACTAACATTCTCTCGTTGCTAAGCAACAGAAGGTAGTTGTCTACATGTGGTTTTTAATCAGTGTATCGTGTGCGCATTACATTGAGCAATGTTAACAAGATATTCATAATAAGCCAAGTTTATTTACTTAGGAATAACTCAAAAAGTCTCAATCATTATTGGATCATCCTCGTATGACAACTTGAAATCAAACGAAACAAACGTTTCACAAACCAAACAATTGATTCTGAAATAAACCTATCCGGTAATAAAAAGGTGTAGGTCAAACGAAATACCGAAAAATCGAATATTAATAAAATGGACCCGAGTCAGTTCGGCCCAAAACAACTTACTTCGAAAACGTCAAAGTCTCATCATGATCGAACATCATCACCATCATCATCACCATCATTATCATCATCATCATCATGATGATCCATCATCATGATCGATCATCATCATCGATCATGACCATGACGATCGATAGTCATCATCATGATCGATGACCATCATGATCGATCATCATCATCATCATCATGAACGATCATCATCATCATCGATCATCATCATGATCGGTCATTATCATCGATCATCATCGTCGATCATGATGATGACTATCATGATCGATCATCATCATGATGATCGATCATCATCATCATCATGATCGATAAAAATGATCGATCAGCATTATCATCGATCATCACCATCATGATCGATTATCAACATGGTCGATCATTATCATGATCGATCATCATCATCATCGATCATCACCATGATGATCGATCATCACCATCATGATTGATCATCATCGTCATGATCGATCATCATTTTTCGATCATGATGGATCGATCATCATCATCATCGATCATCATCATCGATCATCATCATCATGATCGATCATCATCATGATCGATCATCATCATGATCAATCATCATGATCGATCATCATCGTGATCGATCATCTCGATCATCATTATGATCGATCGATCATCATCATCATCATGATCGACCATCATCATTATGATCGATCGATCATCATCATCATGATCGATCATTATAATCAACATCCTCGAACATCATCATGATCAATCATCATCATCATGATCGACCATCATGATTCATAATCATGATCGATCATCATGATGATAATCATGATCTGTCATCATCGATAATCATGATCGGTCATGATGAATATGATGATGATGATCAATCATGATGATCGATGATGATCGATGATGATAATGATGATCGATCATGATGATGATCGATCATGATGATGATCCATCATGATGATCGATCATGATGATGATGATCGATCATGATGATGATGAGCGATCATCTTGGTGATGATGAGCGATGATGATGATGATCGATGATGATGACGTCTATCGATCGTCATGGTGATGATCTATGATGATGATGATCGATCATCATGATGATGATAATGATTATGATGATGATGATGTTCGATCAGATTAGAATTTGACGCTTTCCAAGTAAGTCGTTTTGGGCCGAACTGACTCGGGTCCATTTTATTAATATTCGATTTTTCGGTATTTCGTTTGACCTGCACCTTTTTTATTACCGCCGAATTTACCGGATAGGTTTATTTCAGAATCAGTTGTTTGGTTTAGGAAACGTTTGTTTCGTTTGATTTCAAGTTGTCCCATTTGGCAAAGTTGATTGTTTGGTTTTAAAATGAATTGGTCTGTTTCACATAAGTAATTGTTTTGTGTCATTTTCGTTTGTTTTATGTGATATAACGGTTTATTTTATTTGAAAATGAATTAGTTCATTTCTACTTTGTCTTCTTATTTTCAAATGTATTGGTCCGTTTCACATTAGGAATTGTTTTGTGTCATTCACATTAGGAATTGTTTTGTGTCATTTTCGCTTGTTTTATATGATATTACGGTTTGTTTTATTTGAAAATGAATTAGTTCATTTCTACTTTGCCTGTTTCATTTAAAAATGGGACTTTTGATGGCTTTTGCCTTCCATACAGAATTCAACAGCATGAGCAATTGCAAAAATGCCACAATCAGAAGAATTTGGTTGTTGCTGAACTTTAGGAATATGAACAAACACATTTGATGAAGACCTACCGTAAATTTGAGAAATATGAATCTGAACATTGCTATTAGCAGCATTCTCTGCAACCAAACTGTCTGCGTACAAAACTTCATTACCTTCTTTCCCTTAGCATACAAACAAACTTAGCAAACAGTTATAAAGTAGATAATGTTATGACAACGTCAATAACGCAAACAATGAATTATAGAAATTTTGGTCCCGGATTGGTCCCGGGCTGATTTTCTGAAATATTTCTGGGAATTTTCAGCGGATTTTTTCATTCTAGCTTTCTTTGATATATTATCAGATAGCAAAACATAAAAATAATAGCAAAACATAAAAATAATAGCTTACCATATGATTAAAATGACAAAAATCGCAATTTGCCTAACATCGTCAATACCGCAAAAACTGGTCCCTGGTGTAAATTCCTCGATGGGGTCCTATATTTTGGTCAAAATCACAAACATTTCGAATGTTTTTGGAAAACAAATATTTGGATCTTTGAGAAGACCCTTTCAACTATATATGATGTAATTTTCATGTAATTGTCTGCATGCATAGTGCCTCTTTGGTGCCAATAAAAATTGGTCCCGGATTTTGGTCCCGGGTCCCGGGCGTTGGTCCCGGGTTTTACTCCCTCCCTGTAAAACCAATGGACCTCCAGAATTATCAAATTTTCTCGGGGGAGATCCCCCGAACCCCCCTTTCAACAATAAGCATATCACATCTCATACCCTTTGCAACTTGGCACTCATGTTCAACATTTTGAGGCAGACAGGTCTGGTGACTAACAGAAATAAAGCTATCATGCATAGAATTACCATTTTCATTTGAGGTTTAAGCTGTTAATATACTGACCAACACCAGAATAAAATATTGATGCATATCATATTAAAGTTTAAATAGAGAGGTTTTTGTAATACTTTTTAGGCAGTTAGTAAAATGATTCCATTTTCTTCTGCACCACCGTGAAAAGGCAAGAGTTTCTACCATACATGTAATGTAAGGCCAAGGTATTCTTATTTTACAAGTAACTGAAATAATGAGCTAAAACGACACATTCCTTTGATACGAATAGTTTTGTTTTAGTAACTGAGAAGTTACATGCTGTAAATCAGTCAATACACTGGTGCAAAAGCATTGGCCAAATTGCTGAATTCTCTGTGATTACGAAAATTCATTGTCTGTGTTTTGTGAAATCATCATTTTAAAACTCTGTAATTTGTGATTTTGTGTTTTAAATCTCTGTGATCTGTGACCAGACCCCCCTCCTGAGCCCCCTCTATAATAATACATGATCATACATGTAACTTGTAGGCTTGAGATATAAGACGCATCTGCTTCTCTATTCTATTCTCCTACAATTCCAGTCATTTTTCTAGCTATGGTAATAATGTACAGAGCAAAGCCTTTTATAATCAAAATAGCCACGTCTCGTAAAATGCACTTGTTTGCGACCAGTTAATGTCTTACTAATGATGTAGTAAAACTTGAGAACGAAACACATGTCAAGCATTAATGCAGAACTTAAGATAATACAAAAATTGTGGAGCATACAAAATGGGCAAAAGAAAATACAATTGAGCCGCGTCATGAGAAAACCGGATTTTTGCCTATGCGAAAACAAAGGCGCAGATCAGCTGTGCAGTAACTGCACAGCTGATCAGCGCCTTTGTTTACGCTACTCGGATTGTGCAATTCCTCTTCTACTTATAGCAAACATTTCAAGCCTCTAGCCTGTTCCTGTGAATGTACAGGCCGATTTGTGTCGCGCCTGGTCGGAAACCCCGAAGACTGGTTTTCTCGCGTCGCGGGTCAATTATGGTGGGATATACATGCGGCAAAAGTTTGTGCCGCCCCATCCCCCCCCCCCCCCCCCCCCTTTCCGGTGAACATTCAGTCATCACATTTGCACACGAGGTATGTTTTTATTACTGTGATCTCATTCATTGTACCTGGCATTGTGATGACTAAAACTATAATGGGCCTCCAGCAAAGCTAATTACTGACTGACCATCCGTTTACTGGTTAAAACGGCCGCTAGCATGAGCGGTCCGAGATCTGAGCAGAGTCTGTCCAACTTTAAGGGGATTAGTTCTTTATATGGGTGGTTATACTTTAGGGCACATTTCGTATATCATCTTTATCATGACATCCCAATAATGGTTCATAGCTGTTGACTGAGATATTAAGCAACAAGTCAATTAAACAAACAAGCTTTAAGCAGGGCATGACCCATTTTTTTGCCAAGTATTATCAGATTAAAGAATCAATTCCAGTTTGGTTGAAATTTTGTGGCATTTGTATATTTTCAGAAAACTATTTGTATGTCAGTCTGACAGTGTCGTTGCCAAATTGGTATCAATGGTTTAATAGTATCAATGTCTGCTAAGACCAAAAACCATGATCTTGTTGACACAACAAGCAAGGACGTTGTGCGGAGTAAAGGTCAAAAGTCGTCTACTGATGAAATGGATGCCAGACTAGAAATGTGCTTTCTCTATGCCATAAAGTTTTCCGTGAAAGAAAGTGACCTGCCTTTGCTATCAAGTACTTTCTATAAAAGTCACATGACAAAATATTGTCCTGCAGGGGAGCACATAGAAATTAAAAAGTCGAGCTACAAAACGCTTTCAAAGTTCTTAAAGCAGAAAGAGAAACTTGGCCTAATCAATGTGAAAACACGGTCAAAAGGAGGTGGAGAAGTTATTTCCAGGATTGACAAATCACATGCAATGCTACCAGAGATGCCTGAGTACGGCGATAGCGAAAAGACAGAACCAGTTACAGACAGTGGCGCTTCAGCAGCTACATCAAATCGACCAGTGTTCATGGAAATGTTTGAAATTACTCCTGACGTGTTTCCTATCTTCAGGAGATGTGGTTATAAGGAAGGAGACGCTGTGAATGCTAGAGAAGCAAGGAAAATTATTAACAAATATGTTGATGATAGAGATCTTTCAGATGTTGACTTTGACTATTTTCTGAGCAAGTTGAACTATCAATGTGAAATCATGACGAAAACAGATTGTGTAATCATAAAAAATGATGATTTTTGTCCCATAAAGATTGATTTACTTGTCATGAAGATTGCACCTTATAGGCAAACGACAGCAGTGGAAAATTTAGACGAATTTGGAATCGACATGAATGAATTTTGCGACACCGTGCACAAGAAACTGCGTTGTGGCGCTTCTGTTTTACCTGAACATACTGATCCGAAACATGGTGATATTGGAGTGAAAGTCGTCGTGCAGGGAAATCAGATCGAAAAAATTGGGGACATTCTAATAACTGATTATGGCATACCGAGAAAATTTATAGTGATTGTAATTCCTGATGAGTATGAAATAGTTCCGAAGTTGATTTCGAAAGAAGAATTATTGACTGATAAGAAGGACCAGAAGAAACTGAACCATATTCTATGCATCACTGGGATTGCTGAACAAATAGATGAAGATCTGAAAGAAGTTGTCATTAGATTAGGCAAAGACCTAAAAGTTGATATCTGTAAGACAGACATAAATGCATGTGAACGCAGGGGAAAACCTAGGCCAGGTCGAAAACGAGAAATAGTTGTTGAGTTTGCATCAATGTCTGTTTTCCAGGACTTGTTCATGAAACGCGGTCGTCTTCGGAAAATGGAACACCGAGACGGTGTTTATATCAATGAGGATCTGACACCGCATCGGCGTGAAGTATTTTACCACGCCCGGCAATACGCTCGTGCTAAGTTGATAAAGTGGGCGTTTTCAGAGGACGGGAATGTATTTGTCATAGACAATTCTGGCAAGAAACATATGATCATAGCCTCGGAGGAACTGACTGTCTTTGGTGAACTTATTCCCCCAAGACCTAAACTAAAGCAGTTTAATTTTAGAATTTAAAACGAATGGCGACATTTAGTTATATGAAGTAGTAGAATATCTAGTCGGATTAATTGTTTTATATGAAATATTTAGTGTAGCCCGTCATAAAGTGGAATTCCTATAGAAGGATACATTTGTGACACCGAATGAAACATTTTATCACCCAGAGTTCACCCGACGCCCTGCGCATTTCTTTCATGAAAAGGCTGTTCAAGGACTTAGTTCTGCGGACATATACTACTCAAACTTTGATAAGCATCAAAACTTTTTGTTAACAGGACGTACTTGTAATCTAACACCCAAAGTTTTGGTATAGATATGTAGCAGAAACACATCTGTGCAAACATTCCATCTTTATTTCGCGTTGCCTGCGAGCGCTTCTCGTAGACTTGCAGAAACGTTGGAAAACCCCTGAAATTTAAGTTGTCACTTTTGCATACTTTGCCTTCCCTATCAGATTGAATGAAACAGTAAGAGGAGATGAATGACAGAATGGATACGGTAGGAAACAATGACAACTTCAATTTCACGGGGTCCATCGTTTCTGCAAGTCTGCGAGAAGCACTCGCAGGCAATGCGAAAAAAAAATGGATTGCCGCTAGTCTGCACGATGCTGGTTCTGCTATATATCTATTGCAAAATTTTGGGTATTAGATGTCATTACCAGTATGTCCTTCAATCAAAAAAAAAGTTTTGATGCTTATCAAAGTTTGAGTAGTATATTTCAGTAGTCTTTAGAGCAGTTGTAGATTACGAAAATCAAGTATGCTAAGTTTTAACATCTGCCTCTTTGATGTTTGCCTAGGAACAGTGTAGTTAAGACAGTTGGCCTGCCACATATGGCCCTGTTGATAATGTTGATTCAACCAATGAAACGACATAAAAACAAGCAAACGGACTAAAATAAAATTTACATCGTACTAGACGCACCTGTGTACAACAGGGTATGTTATGTCGAAGTTTGGTCTCTGTTGTCGTATTTGTTGCCGTACTTTGTGTTCGAGAGAATGGTATGAATATGGTCGAATATATACTGAACAAAAAATAATCTTTACACATTTTAGGTACAAAATTTTCCACTTAACAAGACGTTTATTTTATATACTCTTCGTCAAAAGTTCAGCATAATTATATGTCTAAAATGAAGTAAACACAGCCTAGGCAGTGAATAAATAATTATGTTGATGCAATCGCCCCTATTCGATGCCATGGTTACAGCGGAAACAACCAGTGCTTTTTTGGATTCAAAATCGTCAGTTATTTAGATACCGAATGACAAAAGAAAAGACTACTGTTTTGAAAGTGCGATTTTCGACACATTTTTAAAAACTTCTTAAAAAGCACGCAAATTCAACATTATAAAGTGAAACTTAGTAAAGTCTTTAGTCCACAGACAGAATAATAATGTGATATAGACATCATTATCCTGTCATTTGAGATGTAGACATTAGACATCTTTAGCGACAAACTTACTTTCAAAATGTTTAACATTGTAATTTTGCTATACATTCTATACATTTTTGTTCTTTCCAGAAATGTAAGAGTTTGACTTTAAGCTCTCATTTTTTGTATGTTACAGGTTGTTCCAACATACGCTTCCTCTATCTGGGTGTGAATTTTGTACAGACGTGTCATATGGGGTGCAGAATTCAGATTTTAGAAATACGGCTTATTATCAAAATAATGCATATTGTAGCACATCAATTTTAACAAGAAAATTATATCATGTTCTTTGTAACATGCTATAAGGGGCGGTTCATAGAAGTTTGAGGGCTCAAATGAGACAACATTGTAATTGAATCATCTTTTCATTTCAGTTCATGAACACACGTGGAAAGATAATCCAATATCCAAACTAAAACGTTATTGGCTGGTCGGTACATGTGTATGCACACCGTGACTTAACAAAGGCAGAAAACAATACACCCTGTATGACCGGGACGCAACCAACTTTCTTACTTTTTTTTATCTAAGACCTCATCTTATCTTGCTAAAATTCATATTTGAAGTACTCAAATATCTGTTCCTTTACACATTTATAACATAAAGTCATCTTTCAACCAGCGAACATGTTTAGCCGTGATCATTCAAAGGTACCATAAATACAAGATTCGAATACATGTACGTGTTTGAAAGGCCTAGGGCGTTTAAGTCCTTTTTTGGCCTCATATTTTGCTAAAGAATAAATTTTGGAATTTAGGCGAGAAAACTATTCCTAAAAAAGCCATATGTCTCGTCTTTTAAAAACCAGAATAAGTACTTCATCAATTGATAGAGCACATTTTGCACTTTTTGGCTTTTTTTTTTTTTTTTTTTTTTTTTTTTTTTTTTTTTTTTTGACCATTTCTGAACACATTTTTAATTTTATGTGCCGGCCCAAATGACCAACAAAATGATACTTTGCATACAATATATCTGGATGATACTTCATAATTATTTCATAATAAGAAATTGTTCGTCGCGTGGGCCAGTAGTAGAAAATGATGTAAATGGTGAAAAATAGACCCAAAATTGCAAAAATTGGCATTTTTTGCTTTTTGCTTTTCGGAGCGTTGCCACGCCAAAATGTGTAATTTACATATGATAGTTATGCCAGAATTTATAAGCAAGGACACGTACCCGCTATTTGCAATATTTTTCAACTCAAAAATTCCAAAATTCAATCTTTTTACCAACGCATGACGCCAAAATCAGGCCTTAAATCCCCTAGGCCGTTAAGCTGGGATTACAATATTCTGTGCCTTATTTTAGAAGCTTGTGAAGTTGAGCCGATGCTGCTAAAATTTGATGGTCGTGACCGTTATAGTGATTAAAATTATGCTTAAAATGTTTTACGGTTTGTATGGTTTATTCGCTGTATACAATCGATTTTTAAACAGGTATCAAAGGGTAGAACGCCTGTAAAATCACAAGTAATGATATATGGAGACATATATGAGCCTCGACGTGAGAAAACCGGTCTTCGGGGGTTCCGACCGGGTGCGACACAAAAGCAAGCTAGATGCTTGAAATTTTGACTACAACTAATAGAGGAATTGTACTAACCGAGTAGCGAAAACAAAGGCGCTGATCAGTTGTGCAGTTACTGCACAACTGATCTGCGCCTTTGTTTTCGCATATGCAAAAATCCGGTTTTCTCATTATGCGACTCATATTATTCAGGTATGTATCGTATATTCGTATATCTTATAAAACTCTGCTATAAACCATGTGGGGGTCAAATGTTTAAAGTCGCATTAAAAGTTTATCATTTTACATTCTTCTTACAATAATTGCTGTAGGTGTATGGAATGTTTTGAGTACACCAGTCCTGAAGATACTCAAACACATATTCTCTCCCTCTTTTATCTGTATGTTGTTCAAAGACGGGTTCTAAAGGCGTGGGCACCTCATGTCATTTGACACCCTTTTCAAGAAAGGTACAAGTAGGCAATGATCAGGAAAAAAAGCAATCAGTATGAAACGCCTACTCCAAAAACCGAAGTGGGAAAAACTAAACCGACAATTAGGTACTTAGACAACATATCGAAAGCCGAGTGAGCAGTTATTTCCCAAAAAGCGGTCACTCAGTTACCCGAACTTAAATAACCAGAGGACCAATGGTCCTGTAAACGCTCACCTGAGACCTGAGCTAAAAACCAATATACTTGTTTGACTAGAATGGTAATACACATGTATATAGCCCCGGGGCAGGGACAGACAATCTTCTGGACCCAAAATATTTTCATAAACATGAATTTTCTGTCCATTTGTTCATTCCTAGCAAGCTTTTTGCCATTAATTGACATTTTCCTATTTTTTCCCATTCAAATGCATGGGCGGCCTAAGTTGACCTTGCCGTTAAAAGGTCAAGGTCATCCGAGGGTCATGATTTATACAAACTTTGTAGAGCTCCATTGCCAGATACTTCATGCCAAGTTTCAAAATCATAGGCCTTCTGGTTCTGAAGAAGAAAATTTTTTAAGGTTTTTGCTATTTATAGCCATGGCGGCCATCTTGGTCATGTGACCTGGACCATTTATACAAACTTTCATTCACTCTTTCTAAAAATGTTCCACATAAAGTTTGGCTTTGATTGGCCAAGCGGTTTCAGAGAAGAAGATGATTGAAAAGTGTGAACAACGACGACGACGGACGACGGAGCATGGGTAAGCTCATCTTGTGAGCCTAACGGCTCAGGTGAACTAAAAATACGAAAATATACATGAGGTTCAAACAGTAAAAAATTCGATTCCAAAACACAAAACGAATGGAACCACAACAGAACTATCGCCTTGGAACGATCAGTAATATAAAATTACTGGGAGGCTTAAACCGGTTTTGCAGGCGCGTAATCTCACCCTGATCTTCTGCAGTGGTTCACAACATTTATTTGTCATTCTTACGTTCCTCGTGGTGAATCTCTTCATAGTCAGTACAAACAAATAAATCATGATAACCACCCTGATGAAGCAAATACGAGGACTCAACAGATTCAGTAAACTGTCCGACGATGGAGCTCCCTGGGTGCCGAATAACTTACTGAAACCCGGAGCAAAAGTTAAACAATTCCATACCGGAGATAAACCTTATAAACGCGAAACGTTCAATCATAATTTTAATGATCTAATACGATCATGGCCGATCAGATTGGAGTGTTTAACGACAAACAACATTGGTTCAACTTCACAAGCTTCGAAAGACTGCAAGAGTTTGTTTAGTACAGCCTCAAACCAAAACTTGAATTGGTGGTACCGTTGAAGCATGATTACCGGCTGCATTAATGTCTTTCCTCTACAAATTTTAAAGAAAATAAATTCCGGTACTCTATACGTGAATTTTATCAAGATCAAATTAGAAATAAGAAAAATTTAACATTTTGAATTTGAGCAATTAATGAAGACTTAATGGAAAAATCTCATCAACGCGTTTATTTTGTCGGGTATATTGCTTAACATGTTGAAAATAAAACTTTGTTTTTTTTTTTACGTCATTTAATTTTTTAAACTACTGCCAAACCATATTCAGGTACGATCTTGCTGCGTTACATGCAACCAAATACCATAGATTGGTCCAGTTGAAAAAGGGGATTGTACTGATTGGAGGCCAGATCGACTGGACAACAATGTACAGTGAGGCATTATCGAATCGTCAACCGTGACTCTGAAACGAAGAGTTCATTGCCTCGATGTACATGTATGTTGTTACTAAATCGAGTTTGCTTCCAAACAATGCAATTTTATATCTACATTTCGTCAGGTGTCTTGTGATATTGTATTGGTCTGCGCGGTAAGATCTTTTACATCACGGGTCATTTCTTAAGATTACAGCCAAACAAAATTCGGGTACGTTTTGCCTGCGTTCTAAGTAAACATGATGACATTATAGAGCGCCACTTGTAAGTGTATAAACCAAATGTGCATGAGCCTCGTACACATGATTTATTTTCTTTATTTTCAAAACTCTATCGGTAATGCGTGTTGACTATTCAAAACAAAATGCAACCTTTATTGTTTACAATGCTAAGGAAAAGATACGCTTTCGTTCTGATCCTGTCGTTTATCAGTGCATGTTTTTGTATTGTGTACAAAATTTGTAATGAAATACGTTTAAACCGAAACGAATGCGCGCAGGTCGTATGAAAAATCAAAACACGCTAAAGCGTTTGGACGTATAAAAATTAATTTGTTTCTAAAACTCGTTTTAGCAGTCACATATTAGCATGTGGCTGAGAGGCGTGTGCCGGACGTATAAAATATTAAAAATAAAATAAAATAAGAAAAAATATAGAGATAAAAAACGTGTAGCGCACATTGGCGTGCCTAAAACGTGTGCCAAAGCCGTTCAAAGCGTATTCAAAGCACCTTTAAAGCGCGTGGAACTTATTCGAAACGTACATTATTATGATACACGTACGGCACACGTCGAGCTTGAAGAAAATTTTTAAGCACGCTTGGAACGCGCACCGACCTAAAGCAGTATTCAAGATGATTTCCTGACGATTTAGCAAACGCCCATATATCAAAATCAGATATTTGCTGTCTCAGACACCACTAGCATACAACTTTAATCGTTAATACTGTATGTGATCATAAAACATAATGCTAAACGAGCCGCTTCTAGCTTTTTTAAAAGCTATCCTTGTATTCTATTCTAAAATCAGAACCACACTATTTTTAGCATGTATCGGGTTTTCCAGCTAAAACTATCCGATAAACACTGGTTACCGCTTAACCAGACAAGTTGTAATACGTCTTATCAAGGAATCGGGAACCAGTATAAAATGAGGCACTCTAAGGGGGTTACAGCTTAACATTCTATGTTGTCTGGTCAAATATATCGTGACTCGGTGATGACCGAGGTGCTCCCAGTGGTTGGAGGATAATACATTCAAATATATAATATAAAACACCTGTTGAAGACCCCTGCAGCTTTTAGGTTAGTTTTAAACCGTGTCGCTTAACCTCTGACATAGATATGCATGTTGATCAGACTGCATAATAAACATGTTCTCAATAATGCGACTCTATGACGGTAAACAATATATGACCGACGAACTCTCACATGGCACTAGAAAATGTGTAAAACAAATAGGCAGTGCCTCTTTGAAGCGTGTTTACAAAACTATATCACGTGAGTTCAAGCGGCACAGTCAATTTATTTTACCTATACATATTGAAACGAAAACAATAACAAACACATAATAAGTAGGTCAACGTACCATTTGTACCATATTAGCAAAAATAAACAGAATACCTCGCATCAAAAACAGAATATTCCCTAAATAGAAGAAAACAACGTTAACTATAGCATCCCACTGTTCCAAAAACAGGTATAAATAACACTAAGCAAACACAAAACTTCAATCGACGCATGAAAATGGCTGCTTCAATTCACTAGGACGCAATTTACAATAGACACGCCCACTCATTAACATTTTAACAACAAATTCACAAAAACGCTAAAAAACTGAGAATTAAGGAAAAATAAATATAAACAGTGAAGCTGGCATAACTTTTGAACTATATCACATGACAATCAGCATTTCCAAATAAACTGTCATCTGTAAAAAATGTTAAATCTTACCGTTTCTGAATGACGTCACGCAATGATTGACAGAATACTGAAAACATATAGGGCTTAATCCTATACTTAAAAACATTTCATAACATATATGTTTAACGCAACATACATTTCAAATACCTGAATTTCACACAGTTAAATACTTTCGCCCCAGAAAATCTTTCATTTGTTCTTTGCTACGACATGCTACGACATGCTTCCTTTCTGAATCCGTGAATTGGGAATCTGTTTTATGTTTTTGAAATATTTTGCGGGCATTTAACATTTGCACTTTAAAACTAGAATATGCTAAACTTTTGTCGAGGTGTATATTTCAAACATGTATGCATAAATGATGGCCATTCATCCTTCGAAACGACCACACGACAAACTTTGAAAAATTATCTGATGTAAACGCGAAATACCATTTTGCATTTTGACCGTCAGACCGGCTGAAAGTTCCTGGCTTGATTCATTGGTTTGGTATTACTAGCTATAACGTGTTGAGACTGACCATGTATAACAAAGGCGTTATCGATGCACTCAGATTGAATCGACGTAAGGTATTTGTGTCAAACACGTGTGCTTATAGTATAGCCATGCTCCGTCGTTGTTTATAATCATTCAAACATCTCTGAAACGACTTCGCAAATCAAAGCCAAACTTCATGTGGAACATCCTTGGGAAGGGGCATCAAGCTTTATATAAATATCCAGGTCAAATGACTAAAATGACCTCCATGCCCATATATGGTAAGCAGAAGACCAGTGGTCCTGATACCGCTCACCTGATATTTGACCTTTGATACATGATCTTTAGGCTAAAGTCATGTTGGTCAAGGTAAAAAATAAACTTGACCTCCAATACAATCTTTATTAGCACTGCAAACTGTCTGTGCCTACCAATTGTCAGGTCACAGGCTACAAAACTTTTGGGGAAAATCCAATGTTTCCACTTTTTTCCATTGAAAAGCCTATGTAACCATATTTGACATTGCCATTAAGCAGGTCAAGGTCAACCCACAATCATGATTTATACAAACTATGATACAGAAAAAGACATAACACAAAGATCATTTATCGAAGACCAAATCTCAGGTGAGCGTTCTCAGGACCATTGGTACTGTGATTATTTGATTGTCTTCATTCTTGGGAAAGTTCGATTTTGACCTTATGCGTCAAAAGATCGACGGGTCTACTTAGTAGCACGTGAAAGGATATTCAGATTGTAACAGTACAAATACTTTCTGTGCAGCAACCGAAGTGTAACGGAAATTTCGTACCGAATTACCTTTCACGTGCTACTTCATGGACTCGTCGATCTTTTGACGCACCTGAGGTCAAAATCGAGCTATAGTTACAAGGACAAGTGAGTTAAAAATTTAGAGATCCCTACTAAGTTAACCTTGCTGTCTACGAATATTGACTAAATGAAGACCGAATTCGTGTACACCTTTGTGTCTAGGGTCTACGCCACGGGATGGCGCCTTTTCGTTTTGCGTAAGATGTGTAGTTTGCTAAAGAAGCTTCATTGACATACTCATCAATCACCTTGACTTGGTCCATTGCCATCGTATATTTTTACGTTGAAGTTGTGTTTTCTCTGTATCTGGGATAGCTGAGAATGTGAGACTGCATAATAATTGTCATTACCCTTCAACCATTGACCATGTGCCCTTGACCTATATTCTAACTGAGTTATAATAATAGATGCAAGTGCGATTTCGATCTCCACAGCGTTCTTGTAATTATATTCACGTATCTTGGTTAATGAATCGAATTGGGAGCCATGGGCGTCGCCCCTTTGTGCTTTATGTAATACTGTGACAACATCTGGACATAATTTGGTTATGAGCGGGTTTAGACTAATGCACACCTTGAGTTGATTTTCATAACGTAGTCGCATTATTCAAATGAATAGCCAAGAATGGAGCAATGGTATTCTTACGCTTATTTCCCTAGACGTCAAATACACGTTATCCATAAGGACGTTCGGTTCACGATGAAAGGCATGAGAAGTAACAATAGAAACTATTCTTTGTCAAATAGCCATGCCAGGATAGCCTTTGAAACATTTTTCACCATTTTGACAGCGATTACCATTTAAGCATTGATCATTAGCTGCATTGACGTCAATAACGCTAGAGATCGAAATTCGGTTTTCAAAAAATGTGTTTCAACAACATATGGTCACGTATGGATATCCCACTCTATGGCTTATGTGTAGGTGTTGCAACAGAGGCTTTCAGTAATCGAAAGAAGCGATGCCTGATAAACTGGTTCATGAACAGAATAGGGATTTTGTGAGGGGTGTATGTTTTCAACAGTATGTCATTTTTCAGGCAGCTGTCTGAATAATTCCGTTTCAGCATTTCCGAATGCGTAAAAGGTAAGCAAAATATATGACAAATATTTAAAATAATTTAAGTTGTTAATCTTGGCAGTATGACGTGCCAAAGTTGACTGAGGTGTTTTTTGTTGACGTCAGTATATTGTCTGTAAGAAAATTACCCCATCATGTCAATGTTACACTTTGAAAGATTGAAGTAATGACTGGTAGTAAAATAAATACAAAGAATCCAAAATATATTTTTTGTCGCAAAATGTTCTGATATAAGACAAAAGTATCCTATAAACTGAATTTATAGACCGTTTATAAAAAAGATCTCAAACGCCAGTCGTAAATCAAAATTTATATCAGTCTATTTAAAAATTTTATATGTTTACATGATGATATGTTTTGGAACAACAAACCTAAAGATTGGTGATATGGGACGCGTTATTGTCATTTTCTATCTGGCCTGTATGAAGGAATGGCATGAAGTAATAAATTCGAAGTTATATGGTACGATATTTTCATCAAATTGTTAGAGTGTTATGTTCAGTTATATTTGGGATTCTTTTAATCAGATAATCTCATTCCTGTAAAGTTTTAAAGTTTCGTTTAGTTACTTTAAATGCCTCAAAATATAGACGCTTTTATGTCGATAATTTTACAAATATTTCGCAGTGACTTTGGGTCGAAATAAAGTAAGAAAATAAGGCCCAGAATCGATACAATTAAAATCCCAACCCAGGTATGAGGACAGAATAAGACATTTTGAAAAAAAAAAAGTTAACTGCCAATAATAACATTTTTTTTTCTATATACTTTACTGTAAACTGAAATCTGAGGACTTAACTTCGAAGTGATTATCTACATTATTGTCACGTGTGTTTTTTACTTCAATTTCAAGAGAATATTGCTTGCATTTCACTGCTTGGTGACTGCTAGCTGTGAGGGTATACGTATCAATGGCTTCTCAAGCAAAAAGCCAGGTTTCTGTTGACATTTCGACAATGGACGGCGTTCGAAGCAAAATTCTTACTGTAAATTTCCAATGAGCATGGACTATCATTGTAAAAAGTTTCATTGATAAGACTTCACTTGTAAGATACTGACCAATCAATTTACACAAAGTGTCTTAAACTTTGTGATTCAGCATGGTCAAGGCAAAGAAAAAAAAAAGAAGTAAACAACATGAAATTATTATATCAATTTTATTTGCATATTTTCACTTTCTTTAGGTATGTATAAAGTTTATTTGAGGAAGTTTGTTTTGATTTGGATTTCTAGTGTTCGCTGGTTATCATATTTCCATGTATAGAGTTATAGTTATGAAGACAAACAATAGATTTTTCTGTGCACTGATACTGTAAGTATCCAAGTGACAGTATTGATTTTTCTTCTACACTGACTGACTGACTGACTACAGTTTGAAAAAACAGGTAAATTCGTTTGTCCACGCTCATTGGAAATTAACAGTAAATCGTGCCCAGAAGAAATGGATGCCAGACCACAAATGAGTTTTCTGAATGCTATCAAATTTTCTGTGAAAGACAACGAACTACCACTTCTTGCCAGCACTTTGTATAAGAAACATATGACGAAATATTGTCCTGTTGGTGAGCACCTAGAAATTAAGAAGTCGAGTTATAAAACGCTTTCGAACTTCTTAAGCAAAACGACGTCAAATTGAGATCTAAAAGAGATGGCGAAGTTATAGTTGAAATTTATAAGAGACACGAATTTCTGACAGAGCTGCCCGAATGTGGGGATGCAAAACGGACCATGAAGAAAGATGACGTATTAAAGTTAGCCACTAGAAACAGGGACATGTTTAAAAGAACGAAACAAGAACCTGTTATCAAGGATAGTCGAGATAGATGCCCCATCAAGATTGATGTTGTAGAATATGTACCTTCTAAACAATCAACTGTAATAGAAAATCTTGACGCGTGTGACGTTGACCTCAAAAGATTTTGTAAGACTGTTCAAGTAAACCTCGGTTGTGGTTCTACTATATCAGCCCCACCTACAGACTCAAATCCGGGTGAACCGGTAAGAGACCTTTTGATGAATGAATTTGGTGTATCTAGGGAATTCATTTATCTTGTTATTCATGCCGAATATGAACTAGTACCGAAAGAAATTTCAAAAGAGGAACTGCTAACGGATAAAAAGAGCCAGTATGAACTTAAAAATGTTTTGTTTATCAGTGGTATTCCTGAAGATAATGATGAAAATTTAGCCGAAATGGTACCAGGCCTAGCCAAAGACTTGAATATTAACATCGACATGGCAGTCATATCTAGCTGTGAACGTGTAGGACAACACTGGCCCGATAGAAGCAGGGGAATCTTTGTGGAATTTGCATCAGTGTCCGCTCGCAAGGAATTGTTTATGAAATCCCGTGAACTTCGGACAATGGAGAATTGGAATGGGGTTTACATTAATGAGGCTCTTACACCTTACCGATGTGAAATGTTTTATCTTGCTCGACAGTACGCTCGCAAGAGACTGGTCAAATCTGCATCCACAAGGAATGGAAATATTATACGTCATAGATAAATCGGGCAAGAAACATCAGATTACAGATCCAGAGGAACTAACTCGATTTGGCGTTCTTAATCCCCCGGAACCAATGTTGAAACAGTTATAAATGCAGGTATGAACCACTTGAGAGGACTGGATGTATAATATGAGTCTCGAAGCGAGAAAGCCTGTCGTCGGGGTTTCCCAACCCGGCTTGTGCAGCTACAGAAGACGGTTAGAAGCTCGAAATTTCGGATTTAAGAAGAGCGATTGTACTGTCCATATAGCGAAATCAAAGGCGCTGATCAGCTTCGCAATTACTGCGAAGCTGATCTGCGCTTTTGTTTTCGCATAGGCGAAAATCCGGTTTTCACATGACGCGGCTCATATGGTAACTTGCTTCCTAGAAAAAGAGACAAAAAGGACCTATTGTTGTTCATGAAAATGGTGTCTGTGATTTTTTAAATATTGTTTCTTGACACCCAATTTATATACAACGTAGTCGTCTTGAGAAAGGAATGTGTGGAGTGGGGTTGGGGGGCATTCTCAATAGTGGATTTTTAGCGCTTATGCTGGTCGTTCGTCTCTCACTAATGAGAAAGAACATTATTATTTCTTGAATAGATTCGTGTGAGATGGTGATTTCTTTGATGGCTGACTAGGCCAATTCTAGCTCTTATGCTGTTTAATGCTATAATTCATTTTTAGTCAAAAAATAATTTTACTCTACGGTGAATTATCGTGATTAACGCGAGATGTTGGAGGGCAGATTGCGATGTATTTTTAAATTCACGATGGCAAAGCCGGAGTGAATTAAATATCGCATCTGCCCGACAACAACACGCGTTAATCAAAGATAATTCACCGTAAAGTAAAATTATTTCGATTCTAACACGACTAATAAATAGATGCTTACATTTTAAAATGTTTTCCAGTGGACTCATTCTCGGCGGACATGAATGTTTATGTGCGACGTCACAAAAACGTTACATTACGCGCGTAATTTTGTTAATAGTGAATTTTATTTGCAAACGGTGACGTTTCCTTTAGGTTCAATGGGAAAAACGATAACGTCGTGTTAATTTTTCCCATTATATTCTAACACGACGTTATCGTTTTTCCCATTGAACCTATTGGAAACGTCACCGTATGCAAATTAACAATAATTCTTGCATGCATAGCTGTTTGAAGCCGTTTTCGATTGGTCGAAAGCCGTGTTCAAACAGCAAAACCCATGTTCAAATAATGAAATTCACGTGCCGTTTGAACATGGGTTTTGGCCGACGTCTCAATGCGACGTGACGTCATTTGTTTCAAGTAGAAATAAAATGGCCGACGTTGAAGAAGCTCTGCGGTTTTTGGTGAGTTTTTACGTTGTTAATGTTATTTTCATGAGATTTTAAGTGGATTAGAGTGAAAATGCAAGAATAGCGATCAACCATGGTTTGTTTCAGTGTTCAACCATTCGCTGGATCACTCGGAAGGTGTTTGAACACGCGGCCTGCGGCCTTGTGTTCAAACACCTTCCGAGTGATCCAGCGAATGGTTGAACACTGAAAACCATGGTTGATCCCTATATTCACCATAAACAAAATAACGCGCGTAAGGTGGCGTTTTTGTTACGTCGCACATAAACATTCATGTCCGCCGAGAATGAGTCCTCTGGAAAACATTTTAAAATTAGATGAACCATTATACCCCCATTCCACTGGACGGCGTTTCCACTACGTTCATGGCGTTCTTAAAAAACTTATGAAACGCCGCGGAAGCGCCGTCATGTGAATAAAATTAGGATTCTCATGTTTTTAGTAAGCTTCTAGTACGCTTCGACTACGTTCTCGCTACCGCTAGCGACGTTCTTGTCGCGCTACTACAGCGCTTCTGTGGCGCTTTAGGAATCCCCAAGCCGCATCAGCTACGCTTCCACGACGTCAAGGGATTTCTGTCTACGCTTTGACTACGCTTTGCCTACGCTTGCTGCGTCCTTTCTACGTTTGGAATTGAGGCACCGTTTTTCTGTTGCGTTTTGTCCATGAAAACTCAACAAGTTAAGATCTTTTTCAGCATTTGACAACTAGTCTTCAAAGAAGATGAACCGTATGGTGCCAGTGGCTTTGTTGCAGATTGCGATAATAAAGTTGGGATTCAACTTCGAGTTGGGGAGGGGGTATTATCCTGTTCGACCTGACGCGAATCATCTTCTGGAGTAGGCTCTTGCTGCGGTTCAATTGTCGGAGGCTGGGTGGCAGTACTAGTAGCGTTTGCTTTTCTTCCCTTTCGAGGTGGCATTTTCTTTGATGTGGATTGCTTAATTAAATTAACATTTAACCATGAAGACAATGCTAAAAAAAAAACAGGTGACGTATTTATACCCTGGTTGGCACGTGCGTGCTGTAAATCGCCATGGACGTAGCTCAAACGCCAAGAGTGTAGTAGAAGCGTAGTGGTAACGCAGTCAAGACGCCAAGAGCGTAGTGGAAGCGTAGTGGTAACGTAGTCAAAACGCCAACAACGTACTGGAAGCATAGAAGAAGCGCGTTGGTTGATATTGGTAATTTGGTGGAATCGTAGTGAAAGCGTGAGTAGCGTGGCAAGGACGTACATAGCGTAGAGGGAGCGCCCAAAGCGTAGGAGAAGCGTACTGCGGTCGCGGACAAATATTGCTACGCTTTTACTGCGATGCTGCTATGTTTCTTCTACGTTATGCACGCAACGGCTACGATACTGCTACGCTAATGCCGTTCTTACTACGCTTTTACTACGCTTCCACTGCGTTTCGAGTCCACGGAGTTCTCTCTACGTTAAAGTTTTAAATTTTTGAGCAGGGTCAAACCTTTCAAATTTGGGTGGCGTTCAAGGCGCTTCCAGTAGGTTTCTACTACGATCAAGTTGTTTCGACTACGCTTCTGGCGCTCTCTCTACGTTTCACGGTATTTTATGCCCATATTTGGAAACGTAGTGGAAACGCCGCCCAGTGGAATGGGGGTATTAGATGTTTATCTGTGTTCATACATCCATGAACAACATCGTGTCACGCGACGTCACACTTGACGTCAAATAACAATGCTCTCGTCAATCTGATTGGACGTTGTAAACGTCGACGCTGTTCCGCTGTTTGTATAAACACTGTATAAATTATCTATCTGCTCGTAAATATATATATATTGTCGCCTTGGTGATTTTTCAACAAGCGATAGAGAGAAATGAATATAATTAATTTTTCTGATGTTCATGGAGCTATGATCGGCAGTGGGTCGCTAGCAAAGCTTACATCATTCACTTTGCACGCGACCCACTGCGGTTCATAGCTCCATGAACATCAGAAAAATGAAATTCATTTCTTAAATGTAAGCATTTATTTCTTAGTCGTGTTAGAATCGAAATAACTTTACTTTACGGTCAATTATCTTTGATTAACGCGTGATGTTGTCGGTTAATACATCGCAATCTGCCCTCCAACATCCCGCGTTGATCACGATAAATCACCGTAAAGTAAAATTATTTCTTAAATAATTTTAACCTGACTAATTTCCTACATTCTGATTGGTTGTTTGGAAGACTTAGCAATGCGTAAGAATACTCAGTTTTCACCTTAAAAACCGCGCGAAGTTATGTGATAAGGTGACGTTTCTCCGAAGAAACGTTGAAGTCATAAAATCTAAACGTCATCAATGCTGGTATTTACACATACATATTTACATTGTTCTAAAACCTCCTTAGATGAACCATTAGATGTCCATCTGTGTTCATACTTCCATGAACAACATTGTGTCACGCGACGTGACGTAATCCAAACTTGACGTCAAAAAACATGAATCTCGCCAATCTGATTGGACGTTGTAAACGTCGACGCCGTTCCGCTGTTTGAACACCCACTGTGTGTAGATTCTTTGTTTGCTTGTAAATGTGACCGCCTTGGTGATTTTTCAACAAGCGATAGAGAGAAATGAATGTAAATATAAGCAATGAGTTTAATTTTTCTGTTGTTCATGGAGCTATGAACCGCAGTGGGTCGCTAGCAAAGCTTACATGAACCCCTTCGGAGTTCATTCGCTTTGCACGCGACCCACTGCGGTTCATAGCTCCATGAACACCAGAAAAATGAAATTCATTTCTTAATTATTACGTTTGTTGTGCGCTAAAACGACGTTTCACCGTCTAACGCTGCTTTGTGGGATAGCTGACGTCACAAATGCCGCAAAGTAACGTCACGCTTATTCGCCCAGTGAAATTTTTGCACAATATAACACGTTTTTTACCATTGGCTATATAGGCGAGGCGTGTTAGAACAATGGATAAACGCGTTTTGCAGGCGTCGAAATGAATATTTGGAATTTTTAGCTCACCTGAGCCGAAGGCTCGCAAGGTTAGCTTATAGTATGGTAGTCGAGCCGGCGTCCGTGGGTGCGTGCGTCCGTCAGTGCGTTCACATTTTCAAACTTGAATATCTCTAAGACAACAAAGCCAATCGCGATTAAATTTTATCTAAAGCATCATTGAGGAGGGGTAAAGGTTGCATTAGGTTTTGGGCCAGGTCGGATCAGAACTGTGGTTTCCATGGCAACAGACAGCTCCCATTGAGTTATAGTAGGGAAAATGTTGTGGCCACTCTAGCAACTTCATTTTTGATTGGATCTTCTTCATTCTTGGGAATAACAAGAACAACCATAACATCTCGGATGGGTTCTAATTTCGAATAGGTTCGACCTCAGATGGCGGAGTTAGCTGCCCTTGAGTATCTGGAAAAATCCCCATAGACTTATAATGGGAAAAATGTTGTGGCCACTCTAGCGCCATTATTTTTCAGTGAATCTTCTTCATTCTTGCAGGTAACAAGGAAAAGATGGGTTCGAATTTCAGCTAGATCCGACCCCTGACTGTGGAGTTAGCTGCCCTTGAGTGTTTGAAAAATCATTATTTTGTGTTGTGGCCACTCTAGGGCCTTCAATTTTGATTGGATCTTCTTCATACTTGGAAGTAACAAGGATAGCCATAACATCTCGGATGAGTTCGAATTTCAGCCAGATCCGACCCTTGACTGCAGTTATCTGCCCTTTACTGTGTGAAAAATCAATATTTAGTGTTGTGGCCACTATAGCGCCTTCATTTTGATTCGGGTCTTCTTTATTCTTGGAAGTAACAAGGACATCCATAACATCTCGGAAGAGTTCGAATTTTGACCAGATCCGACCTCTTACTGCAGAGTTATTTGCCCTTGTGTGTTTGAAAAATCAATATTTTTTGTTGTGGACACTCTAGCATCTTTGTTTTTCAGTGGATCTTCATTCTTGCAGGTAACAAGAATAACTACAATATCTCGGATGAGTTCGAATTTCGACCAGATTCGACCTCCGACTGCGAAGTTATTTGCCCTTGAGTGTTTGAAAAATCAATATTATGTGTTGTGGCCATTCTAGCATCTTTGTTTTTCAGTGGATCTTCTTCATTCTTGCAGGTAACCAGGATAACTACTATATCTCGAATGAATTAGAATTTCGGCTAGATCCGACCTCTGACTGCGGAGTTAGCTGCCCTTTAGTGTTTGAAAATACTTTGTCCAGTGACTGTACTTATTGAATTATGGACAATTCGGACCTTGGCTAATTCGGCCCTAGTCAATTCGGACCCTAAAAAATTCGGCCCTAGTCAATTCGGACCTCGACCACTGGTCAATTCGGACCCGACCACTGGTCAATTCGGACCCTTTTTATTGGTCAATTCGGACCTCAAAAAAAAATTCGTTGGTCGATTCGGACCTTTTCCATTGGTCAATTCGGACCTTTTCCATTGGTCAATTCGGACCTTTTCCATTGGTCAATTCGGACCTTTTCTATTGGTCAATTCGAACCTTACATTATGTATTTTTCCATAAAGAAAACTGCGTTCAGATTAAAAACGAGCCGTCCCAACATCTAGAATGAGACTTAAAGAGTTTAATAGACTACTTTTTTTTTCAATGTTGTTGTAAGCAGTTTTTTTTTTATTTCTTGCCGTACTGTATGACGGTCTCACAACTCATATGGCAAAAAGCGGTTTGCGCTGGCTAATGCCGTACGACTACAAAACACAAAGAACCCTTAAGAAACAGATGGGCTACTTGAGCCTACAGGCAAAGCTTTTTTCACTACTGACTGACAGCCTTTTTCACTACTGACTGACCGTCTGATCACTGGTTAACCGCTCAGAAGGCCTGAGTATGCCCAGGAAAAGTTGTTGAAGTCAAAAATTCCATACATATAAGCACTAGTGTTTACATGCGTGGTTATATTTTCGAGCACATTTTGGGTGTCATGACATCGTAATGTTGGATAAAAGTCCTACAAAATAAAGGCAACGTCCCGACATGACCATAGCTGTTGACTGGGATGCTAAGCCATTAACCAAACAATCAATCAATCAATCAATCAATCAATCAATCAATCAATCAATCAATCAATCAATCAATCAAACAAACAAAGTATTTCATTCGCGAATACTGCATGAAATAATGGCATGGGTACTACAATTTGAATTTTTATTTTAATAATTTGAAGACACAGACAATCTTTCCATCTTGAATCGATTCAAGCATTGGCTGATTCGGACCTTATTTCTGTTTCACATGTGGTCAATTCGGACCCTAAACAGAATCTGACATTGGCTAATTCGGACCTTAATCCGATTCGGACCTTGGCTAATTCGGACCCTATTTCATAAAAATCATTGGCTAATTCGGACCTCGATTTTGCGGGGTCCGAATTGACCAGTGGTCGAGGTCCGAATTAGCCAAGGTCCGAATTAGCCAATGTTTGAATTGTCCACAGCTGAGGTCCGAATCAGGTCCGAATTAGCCAAGGTCCGAATTAGCCAAGGTCCGAATTGTCTACCTACCTACATGTTGACTCTCAGGTGAGCGATCGTTGCCCTTGGGCATCTTGTTATTAACATGTACGCTTTTTCTTTAAACACACTGTGGCATAACTCGCTAATAAGGATTTCAACATTTCGTGAATTTCGGTCACAACAATTTCACGAAGGACACAACTTATTCGCGAATTGCGGGTGGAAACATGGAGGTGACCCTCTTTTTGCGCGTTTTTCTGTGCTTTAAAAGTATATTAATGTTTAAATCAACTATTTTTTCTGTGGCGCATACTCAATGGGTTATGGTTGTAAAGCAATAACATTCTGCAGTCGCATTTGCTATTTTCTTTTTACCTTTTTATGCGAAAAAGTGTGTAATTCATGTTCTGTTGGGGTTAAACATGAATATCATTGACATTTCTATAATGCTTTTGCACTGAAAATGAACAAATATCAATTGCTAAGACACCTGTCAAAAACTGTCTTAAAATAATACGCATAAGTCATGAAATAAAGAAGAAAAGATGACTACCCTTTGTTGATGCGGCTACAACTATTTCTTGAGAAGGCTATAACTGTTTCATGACTCTGTTACAACTGTTTCTTGATCTTAATGACAGTTGGACACAAACGTTTCGTGATCAATGATTTGTAAAAACTCTGATTTAAGTCACCTCAGAAGCTTGATGTGCCTTTCGCATTTAGTTTCAATAGTATTGACATGATCAAATACTTAAATACAAGAAATATTCTTTATACCGTTATACCGACATTTACTACACTATTTCAAACCATCATTTGGCTTATAAAATTGTCTTTGGGGTTGAAGACCAGGCAAGACTGACATTGCTGCTCAGGTTTCTTAACTCCTTATATTTCAGTAAATGTGTCAATGTCATATTGTCTTAGGCGTTATGCTGTCTAAGCAACCAAAATTTTGAAATCTCACAAAGGTTTTTTTTTTTTTTTTTTCTTTCTATATGTATCGAAAGACAGTCATTGTGATATTCCTGGTTTTCAGAAGATGGAGGATTTTAGATGCCACTACTGCCAATAATAATTAAGTATCGTTTTCACAAAGAAGGTTTGCAAAATGTACAGAAATGATGCTCTAGTTCTATTTTTGTTTTTCGTTTTTCTTTTCTATTTAGCTCAACTGAGCCGTTAGGCTCACAAGGTGAGCTTATAGTATAACCATGCTCCGTTGTCCGTCGTCGTCATTCACAATGTTTAAACATCTCCTCTGAAACCCCCGGGCCAATCAAAGCCAAACTTTATATGGAGCATCTTTAGGAAGGGGGACCCAAAGTTTGTATAAATGGTCCAGGTCACATGACCAAGATAGCCGCCATGGCTATAAAAACAAAAACATTTAAAATCTTCTTCACCAGAACCAGAAGGCCTATGGCCTTGAAACTTGGCATGAAGCATCAGGCAATGGAGCTTTACTACAGTTTGTATAAATCATGACCCTGGGATGGCAAGGTCAACATCAGAGATCTTCTCTAAAACTACTTGGCCAATCAAAGTCAAATTTTATAGGAAGCATCAGTATGAAGGGGGAACCAGTGTGATTATAAATAAACCAGGTCACATGACCAAGATGGCCGCCGTGCCCATATATGGTAAAAACCCTTCAAAAATCTTCTTCGCAGGAACTGCTGAACCTATTGCAACGAAAATTGATATGTAAAAATTAAGACTAGAGTACTACAATGTACGTATAAATCATGATCCTGTGATGACCTTGACAGATTTTATGAGAAGGTCAACATAGTTCACATATGCAGAAAACTGTTAAAATGACACTGAAGGGAAAAACCTCCAGGAAATGGGCAAGTGGACGGAATATTTATGAATTTGAAAAAGAAATAAACCCCATGGGGTATACATGTATATGACCTTTATAGTCAAACAAGTTTATTGGTATATATCTCAGATCTCAGGTGAGCGTTTACAGGACCATTGGTCTTCTGGTTTCTTTCCTTTCTTTCTTTTTTTTTTTTTTTTTTTTTTTTTTTTTTTTTGTTTGTTCGCTTATAAATGATATAGTAGATTTTCCGTTTTTGGATGGTGACGTTCCTCGTCGTGCTTCTTATGGTATACATTTTTCAACTTATTTAGGTTTGCTAGAGTCTACAATCATCTTACGGACTTCAACACTCAAAATAAATGTTTAACGGCCAAACTTCTCCAACAGGGCTTTCGGTATCATAAACTTCGAAAAACATTTTCTAAATTTGATCGTAGACACTATGAATTCATTTCCAAATATAATGTTGGGTTAAAGACGCTTTTAGGTGAGGGCCTTTCGGAACCAGAATTTTATGGTGACTTGGTTTACAAATTTAAGAAACTTAAAGGAAGGAATGATTTTTCTTTTCAGTTCAGAAAACTCATTACACGTTACAGACGTATAGGTTATAACTTGAATGTTATGCGACAGTCTGCATGCTTAGTTTTTAACCCTATCATGGTTGATAACTATGCTGCCTTCTTCAATTGCACACCGGTGGGTCGGCCATCAGACTTAATGATGGCCCCGACTTAAAGCTATTCATTTAAGTTGGTTGGGGCCGGAGCTTCTTGTCTGTTGCTTGGCCCACCGGGGTCCAACTGGTGTTTTTCTTTTGCTCCGGAGTTAGTAGGTTATTCGGCGCCCAGGGATCTCCATTGTCGGGCAGCTTACTGAATCTGTTGAGTTCTCGTTTTTGATCTATCATGATGTTTATCATGATTTATCTGTTTGTTCTTGATGATTTATTGACTAGTTAGAGATTCACCACGAGGGCCGGAGAACTATATAACTAAATGTTGTGAACCACTGCAGAAGCTGAGGGTGAGGTTATGCCCATGTAAAATCGATTTAAGCCCGCCAGTAATTATATTTTTTTATGACTGCACAAGAACAGTGATCTGCATTGCGCGCACCGTGAGCACCAAAAAGTTAGGCTGATCGATTCTTTTATTTCCTCCTTTGTATTTCACTCTCACTCCTCTCTTAAAGAGTTTGGATCTTATTAACAATAAAAAAAAACGATATTGCGGTGATTCTTAAGTCAAACCAAGGTTATGTTGTGTTCTATGTGAGGTTTTTAATTATAAATCTTCTGTGCTCATCACGACCATGGCTTGTACTATGCCTGCATATTCTTCTGTTTTGGTTCAAACTGTACGCACTGTCCATTTCCAGTGTAAACAGAACATCGCACGATAAGTGTTTTAATCTTCTTGTTGTGTTTTGATTTTTTTTTAATTCAGTTTAACGTCCCTTTTAAGATTATTTCAGCTCATATGAGACGGGCCAATCAGTAGATGGGGCGAAAACGGGAGAACCCCGAGAAAAACCACCTGACACATCCGCAAGCAGGACTTGGCTTGTCTCACATGTGGCCAGAGCGGGGCTCGAACCCACACCAGACACAGCGGTGAGATGATCGAATGGTTAAGTGCGATAATGAAATCCACACGACCATGGGGGCCGCCGTGTTGAAATTTGATGTTTGAAATTCTAATATTCCGAGTCCCATGCCAGTTCAAAATCAACAGGTCTTTCTATTAGTCCTGACGTCGATATTTTCTCCCAGAAGCAGAATTTTGAATGAAAGAGATGTTTTAAAGCTCTCGCTTTGACAGCCTGCCAATAGCAAGCCAGTTATAGCTTCTGTTTGTTGCGAGAAGTGAGTTTTATGCCCGGTTTTATGCTTTGGAAATTTTCAAGATGGCTGCCTCATGAAGATCCATTTTGCTCATTTTTCCTTCCACTGGCTATAAAAATTTAAAGCAATGTAGGCAAATGTGCAATGTAATGAGACAAAGTTGGAATTATAAGGAATAAATTATTATTTTTGTTGATTTTATTGATGTGTAAACTCAGGCAAATCACTCACAAACTTTTTCATAAAGCCCATCGGGCCTTATTTAGATCGTTTCTGAGTGTTTTGCCTGAGTTTACACATCGATAAAATCAACAAAAATAGAATTCATTCCTATAGTTCAATATAAATTATTTAGTTGCTTTTCTGGTGGATTTCAAGTGAGTGTTTACACGCATTGGAGGAATGTGCTTGATACCGAATTCCTCCGGTGGCGAACATATTTCTCATTTGTCCCAAACTGAAAGCGAATAACGACAACGGAAGCACAACGGATGCCGAACAAACAGAAAATGCATTAAATTACCACATACTCCTAATCAATAAAATATCATAAAAGGTAATTTTTGTCCTGGTGAAGAAGTTTCGTACCAGGATAAAAGGAGCCACTTATCCGTTACTCGGCCGGTAGCGTCCGTTCCCAGTTTTGAACATTACCAAAGCCTGAATCGTCACTAGATGAAACGGATACTATCGCACAAGAAACACATAAACCTAATGAGGAACAGATAAGAAACGCACAAAACAAAAAGAACGGACTGTAGACGATTCCGTCTGTTAGGTGTACGTTAGAAGCTAACTTCGAATCCTTTAATATTATTGAACTATTATACGTATTATACGTATTAGCTATCATTATGAAGTTGTCTAGCAGCAGAGCATGTGCTCTTGTGCAGTGTACATTTCTCTTACCACTCCTTCGCTTATTAGCTCACCTGAGCCGAAGGCTTATAGTATACCCATGCTCCGCCGTCCGTCGTCGTCGTTGTTCACATTTTCAAACATCTTTCTCTGAAACCCTGGGCCAATCAAAGCCAAACTTCACGTGGAGCATCCTTACGATGGGGTAACGAAAATTTATATAAATGATCTAGGTCACATGACCAAGATGGCCGTCATGGCTATAAATAGTAAAAACCTTGAAAATATTCTCCTCCAGAACAAGAAGGCCTATGATCTTGAAACTTGTCATGTAGCATTTAGGACTCAAGCTCTACAAGTTATATAAATCATGACCCTTGGATGACCTTGACCTGTTTTACGGCAAGGTCAACTTAGGTCGCCCACACATTTGAATGGGAAAAATTAGTAAAATGTGATTTGAAGTGCAAAATTCACAGGAAATGGGAAAATGGACAGAATATTTATGAAAACATTTTAGTCCCCAGGGGTTGGTCTGCCCCGGGGCCATATACACGTATATGACCATGATATTTAAACATCTCTGAAAGCGCTCGACCAATCAAAGCCAACATTTATGTGGAACATCCCTAGGAAGAGGGAATGAAAATTTGTATAAATGATCAAGGTCACATGACCAAGATGGCCGCCATGGTTATAAATAGCAAAAAAAACCTTTAAAATCGTCTTCTTTAGAACCAGAAGAACTATGATTTTGAAACTTGGAATGAAGCTCTACTAAGGTTATGTATAAATCATGACCCTGGGATGACCTTGACCTATTTTACAGCAAGGTCATCTTAGGTTGCCCATGCATTTGAATGGAGAAAAATAGGAAAATGTCATTTATTGGCAAAAAACGTGCTATGAATGAGCAAATGGAAAGAAGATTTATGCTTATGAAAATATTTTAGGCCCAGGGGATGGTCTGCCCCTGCCCCGGGGCTGTATACATGTATATGACCATAATATTCAAACAGCTTCTTCTCTAAAAGCGCTTGGCCAATCAAAGCCAAACTTTATGTGGATCATCCTTAGGGAGAGTAAATGAAAGAAGGTCACATGACCAAGATGACCACCATGGCTATAAATAACAAAAACCTTAAAAAATCTTCTTCTTCAGAACCAGAAAGCCTATGTTTTTGAAACTTGGCACGAAGCATCTGGGAATGGAGGTCTACAAAATTTGTATAAATCATGACCCTGTGATGACCTTGACCTATTTTACGGCAAGGCAACTTAGTGTAACGAATGGCCGAGCCAAGCCACAGCAAACCCCGTCGGTGGAAAAGCATGCTCATCCACCAAGGGTGGTTTACTGCGCTAAATACCTAACACTTACTCTAATCACAAAGTTTCGAGTTTCTAATTTGCATATTACTACCCGCTAATATGCCGCTAATACGTTGCACCAACGTATTCTACAAGGGAGACTATCCCGTTACATTACTTCTACCTCCGAGAAGACTCGCCCCGAGTCTTGGCCTGGGGACTACATGGGTAAGGCAACTCCGTTCTGGCAGTTGTCATCATCCCACCGCTGCCACCAAATGTAACGAATGGCCGAGCCAAGCCACAGCAAACCCCGTCGGTGGAAAAGCATGCTCATCCACCAAGGGTGGTTTACTGCGCTATATACCTAACACTTACTCTAATCACAAAGTTTCGAGTTTCTAATTTGCATATTACTACCCGCTAATATGCCGCTAATACGTTGCACCAACGTATTCTACAAGGGAGACTATCCCGTTACATTACTTCCTCGCCCCGAGTCTTGGCCTGGGGACTACATGGGTAAGGCAACTCCGTTTTGGCAGTTGTCATCATCCCACCGCTGCCACCAAATGTAACGAATGGCCGAGCCAAGCCACAGCAAACCCCGTCGGTGGAAAAGCATGCTCATCCACCAAGGGTGGTTTACTGCGCTATATACCTAACACTTACTCTAATCACAAAGTTTCGAGTTTCTAATTTGCATATTACTACCCGCTAATATGCCGCTAATACGTTGCACCAACGTATTCTACAAGGGAGACTATCCCGTTACATTAGTTTGCTCATGCTTTGGAATTGGGAAAATTGTTAAAATGTCATTTGAAGGGCAAAACTTGCAGTAAATTGGCAAATGGACTAAATTTTTATGATTTGAAAAAGTCAATGACTCCAGGGGTTATTCTGACCCTGCCCTGGGGTTATATACATGCATATTACTATTCTAGTCAAACAAGTTTATTGGTATATATCTCAGGTCTCAGGTGAGCGTTTACAGGACCATTGGTCCTCTGGTTGGATTTTGAGCGCTTATTAGAACGAATACGATAGTTTATGATTATACTGAAACACCGCATTGGCTTTCGGGGAAAAGCTGGTATTTAAAAAACAAAAACATACTACAACACAAAGTACATGCATATAGCCGTATTATTTGTTGCATTTTACACTCATTCCAGATGACGAGAAAATGGCCGATGATCAGTAGCTTGATTGACATCACGCAGGTCTCGCCAACCATGGTTGCCTATTTGTACGTCATCATGGCATATGACGATTTAAGCTTGACGTCATCTGTTCGACGTTTTTGGACAGATGGTCTCGTCGTCTCAGCTCCGACAGCAGCCCCTTTCATAGTTCTTTCTGGGATTCTTTTGGTGTTCTCTGGCACCTGCCTCGTCTCCTGTTTCCTAAAGTCAAATAAAGGCCAGGCAAAAATTAAAAGCATAATCGTATGCCCTTTCCCGGCCGATCCATATTTTTTTAGCTCACCTGAGCCGAAGGCTCATAGGTGAGCTTATAGTATACGCATGCTCCGGCGTCCGTCCGTCGTCCGTCCGTCCGTCCGTCGTCCACAATTTCAAAGATCTTCTTCTCTGAAACCGCTGGTCCGATTGTTTTGCATATTACACATACACCATCTACAGGTAAGGGGAAATAATAATTGTTTTTTGTTTTGATCGGATAAGGACTCTGGTTGCTATGGCAACTTATGCTTCCCATAGACTTATAATGGAAATAAGAGCTGTCGCAGGACAGCGTGCTCGACTGCTTCTGACCTATGTCAAACATAAGGCCAAACCCGACCGGTAACCCAAAGCATTATGCTCATACATCTTTTTGCCTTGATGCGATAAGGCAAAATCACTGAACCATGAAAGTTTTCTATAACTACCTAAGATTTAAAGGTCTCACTCATTGTGAAAGAAGTGTGTTCATATACCAACTGAGTGCCAAGACACAAGGCAAAATCACTGAACCGTGAAATAAGGTCACACTGACCTATATGTATTTTAGGGTCAAAGCCTCAAAGGTCTAGTGATACTTACTCATAATGTGAAAGAAATATGATCATATACCCATTCAGTGTTGAGATATAAAGCAAAATCACTGAACCATGAAATTAGGTCATAGTGACCTATAAGTATGTTTGGGTTAAAGGTCTGGTCATACACATTCATAATCAGAAAGAAGTATGAAAAAATACCAACTGAGTGTCGAGATATAAGGTAAAATCACTGAACCATGAAATTAGGTCACAGTGACCCAGGAATACTTTACGGTCAAAGGTCTTGTCATACTCATACATATCGTGAAAGAAGTATGTTCATATACCAATTGAGTGCCGAGATATAAAGGAAAATCACTGAACCGTGAAATAAGGTCATATTGACCTAGGACTATTTTAGGGTCAAAGGTCTTGTCATACGCAAACATACTGTCAAAGAAGTTTGTTCATAAACTACTTGAGTGCCGAGATATAAGGCAAAGTCACTGAACCGTGAAATTAGGTCATAGTGACCTATAAGTATATTGGGGTCAAAGGTCTGGTCATACTCACTCATAATCTGAAAAAAGAATGAACATATTCTAATTGAGTGTCAAGATGGAATGCAAAATCACTGAACCATGAAATTAGGTCACAGTGACCTAGGACTACTTCAGGGTCAAAGGTCTTGTCAAACGCAAGCATACTTTGAAAGAAGTTTGTTCATAAACCATTTGAGTACCGAGATATAAGGCAAAATCACTGAACCGTGAAATTAGGTCACAGTGACCTATAAGTATATTGGGGTCAAAGGTCTGGTCATACTCACTCATAATCTAAAAAAAGTATGAAAATATACTAATTGAGTGTCAAGATATAAGGCAAAATCACTGAACCGTGAAATTAGGTCACAGTGACCTAGGACTAATTCAGGGTCAAAGGTCTTGTCGTACGCAAACATACTTTGAAAGAAGTTTGTTCATAAACCATTTGAGAACCGAGATATAAGGCAAAATCACTGAACCGTGAAATTAGGTCACAGTGACCTATAAGTATATTGGGGTCAAAGGTCTGGTCATACTCACTCATAATCTGAAAAAAGTATGAAAATATACTAATTGAGTGTCAAGATATAAGGCAAAATCACTGAACCGTGAAATTAGGTCACAGTGACCTATAAGTATATTGGGGTCAAAGGCCTGGTCGTACTCACTCATAATCTGAAAGAAGTAAGAAAATATACTAATTGAGTGTCAAGATATAAGGCAAAATCACTGAACCATGGAAAGTAGGTCAACCGACCCTTACCGTCATGACACACAAGTCAGTGTCACAAAGTCAAAAGATGAATGACCAACCATCTTCCTAAGTTGTTTCTATTAAAAAATAAAAAGAAAAAAAAAATTGGGGAGTTCTAGATTTTGACCTCTAGCCCCACCCCCATGACTCCGACCCAGAGGTCCGATGTCATGGAACCTAAAGTGTATGAAGTATGAATGCTTTATGATAAGTTGTTGTCAAGATATGGACTCCTTGTTTTAAAAGTTACACAGCAGTACATCTATTTTTTACAGTGTTCTAGTTTTTAACCTCCAGCCCCACCCCCCAGGCATGGACCGAGAGACCCGATGCCATGAAATGAAACTCAACCCTACAGGGTACCTATGGTCCGAGTATGAAAGCCCTCTGATAAAAAGTTTTCAAGATATAGACTTCTAGAATACTATATCACAGAAAAGCCATTATTATTAATGGTGTTCTAGATTTTAACCTCTAGCCCCACCCCCTGGCATTGACCCAGGGATCTGATGCCATGGAATGAAAGCCGACCCTACAGGGTGTCAATGGCCCAAGTATCAATGCTTTCTGATGAGTGGTTGTCAAGATATGGACTTCTAGAAAACTTTAACACAAGAATTGCCATTTTTGAAGGTGTTCTAGATTTTAACCTCCAGCCCAACCCCCTGGCCTGGACCCAGGGGCCCGATGCCATGGAATGAAAGCTAACCCTACAGGGTATCTATGGTCCAAGTATGAATGCTTTCTGATGAGTGGTTGTCAAGATATGGACTTCTAGAAAACTTTAACGCAAGTGTGACGCGCACGCGCACGGGAACGGGAACGTGGACGACCGGGGTGACTGCAATAGCTCTATGCACTTCGTGCAGTCGAGCTAAAAAGTGAAAATTGTCAGTTTTTGCTGTCTTGTTAGAGATATTTGAATTTTCTTTTTGCAGAAATGTTTATTGAGTAGTCCTCTACGTTTCATGTGACTTTTGTCCTAATCCTTCATTTTGGTTGGTTGCAGGGGCCCCATATAGGGCAAAATTTTGAAAAACATTCAAAAATCTTCTTCTCAGAAACTGTCAAGGGGATGAAGCCTATACTTTGTATAATTTGTATACATGTTCCTGACAGTGGCCTCTACATAATTTGTGTTTTTTATTCCAGGTGGATAAGAACTGTGGTTGCTATGGCAACTTAAAGTTTCCATAGACTTATAATGGGAAAAGTGGAAATCGGCTATTTTTCCGCTAAAATTGCAGACATTTGAATTTTGTTTTTGCAGAAATGTTTATTGAGTAGTGTTTGACGTTTCTTGCAAGTTTTGTCCTAATCCTTTTTTTTTGATTGGTTGCTGGGGCCCCATAAAGGGCAAAATTTTGAATCCTGTACTTTGTATATATGTTCCTGACGGTAGCCTCTACATAATTTGTGTTTTTTATTCCAGTCGGATAAGAACTCTGGTTGCTATGGTAACTTTAAGTTTCCATAAACTTATAATGGGAAAAGTGGAAATTAGCTATTTTTTGAAAACTATTGCAGCCTGAGATCTGAAAAGTGGTAGATGCAAACAACTAATGGATTAGATGAAGGTATATGATTAATTTAGGTCAAGGTCATCTCTTGACCTTGGCCGGTCTGTCGTCCATACACACTTTTCAAAGATTTTTTTCTCTGAAACCACTTGGCCAATCAAAGCCAAATTTTATATGAAGCATCTATAGGAAGTGGTAACCAATGTATATATAAATAATCCAGATCACATGACCAAGATGGCCGCCATGCCTATATATGGTAAAAACCCTTAAAATATCTTCTTCTCCAGAACCGATGAACCGATTTCAACGAAACTTGGCATGAAGTATGGATGACTCAAGTACTACAATGTATATATAAAACATGACCCTGTGGTGACCCTGACCTATTTTATGGCAAGGTCAACATAGGTTGTCAATGCATTTGAATGGGAAAACTTTTAAAATGTCATTTTAAGTGAAAGTCTTGCAGGAAATGGGCAGTAGGACTGAAATTTAATGATTCTGAAAAAAAAATGGACCCCAGGGGCTCATCTGCTTTTAAAATGTTATTTGAAGGGGAAAATCAGCAGGAAATTGGCAAATGGACAGAATATTGATTGTTCTGAAAAAAGAAAATGGCCCAAGCGCTTCATCTGCCCCTGCACTAGGGTTAAATACCATAATATTCAAATATGTTTATTGGCATATGAAGCAGATCTCAGGTGAGCGTTGACAGGACCATTGGTCCTCTGGTTTAGGTTTAACGTCCCAGTCAGTATTTTTTCAGTCAAGTCGGGACGAACCCACCGCTTCCTGGATATTAACCAGTACTTTAGGGAGTTAAATGTGTCTTGCTCAAGGACACGGCCCGGTGACCCTTGTGGGATTCGAACCCTGGTCCTCTCGATTCGGAGTCCGTTCTATAAATTTTCCCCGACTATTATTTTTGTTTACTTTGCAATACCAGCTAGGCAAAATGGCATGTTTATCTAAGTTTTCAGTCCTAGCTCTCAGTTAAATAAAAGAATATGAGTGAATTTGATGGTGGTGATGATGATGATGATAACAATAATAATAATAATAGCTAGAAAAAGTGCCTTGAGAGGCACGTATAACCCCGGCTGGTAACCCCCCCCCCCCCTCGAAACCACCCAGCACATGCACACCTGACATTAAAAAATACCGAACGAAAGAGTGCCCTTATCAAATACATTTTAGACGTGTGTTCTAAAGCACTTTGCCTACATGTACATGGGGAAGTGTCGTTTTAGAGTGACAGATCTACTTTAGAACAGTACACAGAGCTGATTTGTGTACTCCATCTTGGACTTAATCGTCCTCAGACCTAGATGGTAAAATAAACTGACAGACTGTCATTTACAAAGAAACAAAAAAGTGATGTCTTGGATCTTGACCCCCCCCCACCCCCCCCCCCACACACACACATGGACCCAAAGGTCTGAACCCAGCATGGTCTATAAGTATTGTAACGAACAGCCGAGCCAAGCCACAGCAAACCCCGTCGATGGAAAAGCATGCTCATCCACCAAGGGTGGTTTACTGCTATGTACCAAACACTTACTCGATTCACAAAGTCTCGAGTTTGAAATTTGCATATTTCCAAGGGAGGCTATCCCGTCACATTACTTCCCCCTCCGAGAAGACTCGTCCCGAGTCTTGACCTGGGGACTACATGGATAAGGCAACTCCGGTCTAGCCCCACCCCCCACTGATGGACCCTAGAGCCTGAACGTAACAAGGTGCCTATGGTCTAAGTATGAATGCTTTCTGATGTTGAGATAATTACTTACAAAACATTATATGGTATTATTATTAAGGTGTCATAGATTTTGAACTCTAGCCCCATTCCTGGGGACGCTACCCAGGATTCGTTGCCGTGGAATAAGGTATCTATGATCTAAATAGGAATACATTCCTGCGATTGTTTGTTAAGATATGAACTTAGATAAGAGACATTAACATTGAAAACAGCACATTTTAAAGGTGACCTAGATTTTGACCTCTAGCCCCACCCTCGGGCATGGACCGTGGGGTCCGAACACATGGAAACAAAGCAAACCCTATAGGGTATCTATGGTCAAAATATGAACAATTGCTGATGGTTGGTTCATGAGATATACACCACAAGGGAAACGTTAACCAAAACTTTGACATAAATTCTACGAACGACCTAACGAACATACGAACGGACGAACGGAAAAGCGAAGGCATAAATGCCGGGGGTATAATAATAATAATAATAATAATAATAATAATAATAATAATCCGACAGTCGACCTGCACCTGGGAAACAGGGTCTTGTATTAAGGGGAAGCATCAATATCTAGAAACATGACCGGTCGTTGGTCGCATCGGGCAGGAATTAAAGATAATATAATTATGCCAGATATACGTAATAGAGTTTATACTAAGCAAACTTTGAAGTCTTTCATTTAATAGAACATCTCACTGACTACTGATTAGATTTGAATTTGGTGTTCTCCATTGGAAGCATCTGAATACGCAACAAATGCCACATTAAAGTTGCCAGTCGGTGGACCGTGAAGTTTACACCATTTCCGTATTTTATCGTCTGGTTGGTTCCCAGCTTACTGATATTAATATTAGAAATACAGGCAACCAAAAACCCCTTGGATTATTGATTTTTCCAATGGTGTTTTGGTTACCTATATATTTACAATATGGATTATGAGTAAGCTGGGTACCAGCAGATAATGCAAAAATAGTGAATAGGTCAAGGCTATCACACCAGTTTAACTGTTTCTCAAACAGTTACAATGTTGAAGAACGACCTACGTACCTATCTTCATTGCACCCATCTTCCTCATTAGTCACAGGGATTCTGTAAAAGGGAACATAATATATGAGCCTGTGCGTGAAAAAACCAACAATTTGCATGGGCGAAAACAAAGACGCAGATCAGCTTCGCGGTAACCGCGAAGCTGATCAGCGTCTTTGTTTTCGCTACACGGATAGTACATTTCCTCCTCTACTTATACCCAAAATTTTCAAGATCCTGGGTTTCTTCTGTGACTGTACAGGCTGGTTTGTGTCAGACCTGGTCGGAAACCCAAATTGTTGGTTTTCTCACGCACAGGCTCATATAGAACTTTTTATTCACGATTTGTAGTAGGCATTCAAATTTTAACAGCAAGTCTAATACAAGCGAAATAAGAGAGGCCTAAAAATCACTTAAAATCAGAGAGGTGGTATGTTGCAACCAGGAATGTAACAATGTAACAATTGGTACATTTTCGGCAGTTTGTTACAGTTACATTTTGAGCAGTTTGTTACAATTTTGGACAGCCCCAAAATGTAACAAAAAAAATGTTACATTATTGTTACATTTCTGGTCGTTTATGTCGGCCCAAAATGTAACAAACTGCCCAAAATGTAACAGTTGTTACATTGTTACATTCCTGGTTGCAACAGTGGTATGCAAACCATGCAATGCATGTTACTTCAATGAACTGAAAGTTCTGCCGTACTACAAAATTAACAAAGATCTTGTAATTGAAATTCGACATATAAATTGTATCTAATAAAAACTGTTCTTATTGACTGTTAGTCTCTAATAACTGTGATTAAGAACACTGGAGAAACATCAACGTGGACGCAAGGTAATGAGAGGCCCATTGGCCACAGAGCCCACCTGAATCTACAACGCTACTAGTTGTAAAAATTATGGGGGAAATGCAAAAAATACTAATCTAAGCGTTCTTGATTTTCCAAATGTATGAGTTATTGACTGATCCTTCTCCACTTGCGAAAAATTAAAATGAAATGAAAAAAAAAAAACGAAAACGGAGCAAAAAATAACAATGGCTCCGATCTGCCAATATCGACTGACTCCGATGTATGAGGATAAAATAACCGCCGTAACATTTAGAAGCGACAACAGGACAAAGAAAAGATACATGAGCCTGTGCGTGAGAAAACCAACAATTTGGGTTTCTGACCAGGTCCGACACAAACCGGGCTGTACAAGCACAGAAGATGGCTAGAGGCTTGAAATTTTGGATTTAAGAAGAAGAGGGACTGTACTATCCGTGTAGCGAAAACAAAGGCGCTGATCAGCTTCGCGGTTACCGCGAAGCTGATCTGCGTCTTTGTTTTCGCATAGGCAGATTGTTGGTTTTCTCACGCACAGGCTCACATTACTTATCAAGCTATGCGTGGGTTGTCCGCAATGTTTGGAGACAATGTTTTCACAAACGCAATGCAGGAGCCGATACATTGTTATTTTTACTCTGTTTTCGTTATTTTCATTTCATTACATGTAAATGTTAACGGACGGACGCCGGGAACCTGCCAATCCTATAAGCTCAACTATGAGCCTTCGGCTTAGGTAAACCCAACGCAATAAAAGCTAGTGATACGAAAATATACCTACTTTCCCCACCTTAGTGAAAATCCGGACTTGGGTGGTGAAGGACAACCACAGTGACCCCAGGAGAGTGGCTTAGGGGCACTGGAATTAAACAACACAAGAAATACCGTTATGGTCTTCGTTTTTATATTACTTCCTTAATTAAAGCTTTAAAGGTTTAGCTAGTCAGAACTTAAGGTAGAAAGGTTCTACGCACAAAATGACGTTTGAAAGAAACTAATGACAAAACACGGTTCGGAAACTAAGACAAAACCGCTGGGCCAATCAAAGCCAAACTTCATGTGAAGCATCCTTAGGAAAGGGGAACCAATTTTGTATACTGACGTCAATAAAAACGCCTCATCGAAAATGTTGCATAACTTGGCCAAAAGATATACATTATAAACGAAATTGGCATTTTCCTCAGTTTTACGTTCTCTCTCATGGTATGAATCGAATGATTAAGATGCGCACTTTTTTTTTCAAAACTTGCGTGGGAGCACCAGTTTTAAAAATGCATCCTGACGTCATTATACAGACGATTTTGACGTGAAAATTTTTGAAAGCCGTGCAAAGTCATGCTACAAACTTACGAACATCGTGAAATTGAAACACTGAAAATAACATAGGGTCTTTTCGGAGTGGTTATGTAGCAGTTTCACTATGTTTCTGACTCAGCAATTCTGCTTGCATTATTTGTAGTATACATACAAACCGATAAATGATCGGTGACACACAATGCAATTGAGACAGAAGTTGAGGTTAGATTTTCTAGTTTTCTCCCACAGCGTTTCTTCTACTGACTGATAGATATGCGCAGTCAATGCAGAAATTGAACATTTATTGAAAGAAAGTAACATAAGAAATCCCGGTTATTTCGTTTTCGCAAGCACTTCAATTTAGAAGTTCAATGTTATTGTGATGGAAGTGCTATATGTGGAAAAATGGAACTTTGAGGGAACCTATGTGGTTTCGTCCTATATAGAGAAGGAAATGTGGAAACCTTAGTCCTAAATCATATTTCAATATCTTAACTTCATATCCTATATTAAGATACATCAGCCTGGGCCAAAAAGTTCAGCTTTTTTGATGTTTAAAAAGTTGAGGTCGATGCGTGTTTTGCGTCGTCGTTTTTACAATGTTTGTCCTTTCTGCGCAATCGCACTAAGGGTAAAACATGAAGCCTGTTCGTTTGCTTAAGGTCGCTTTGGAGAAGTTGAAGAAGGTCGTTTCGGTCCAGACAATTAACACTACCGGTGAATACCCCTTATTCCGTTATTGTTTCCACATTTCTAGCCCAGGCATTATAACACTAGAAAAAGAATGGTATCCACATTTTCGTCTCTATATAGGAAGGTTTCCACATTTTTTAGATATACGACAATTCATTGGAAAGCCCAGAAATGTGGATACTTTACTATATAGGGAGGTTTCCACATTTTTTCATGGGAAACCCTCACATTGTCGTATATCTAAAGAATGTGGAAACCTCCCTATATAGTAAAGTATCCACATTTCTGGGCTTTTCCATGAATTGTCGTATATCTAAAATGTGGAAACCTCCCTATATAGTAAAGTATCCACATTTCTGGGCTTTCCAATGAATTGTCGTATATCTAAAAAATGTGGAAACCTCCCTATATAGAGACGAAAATGTGGATACCATTCTTTTTATAGTGTTATTATGCCTGGGCTAGAAATGTGGAAACAATAACGGAATAAGGGGTATTCACCGGTGGTGTTAATTGTCTGGACCGAAACGACCTTCTTTAACTTCCCCAAAGAGACAACTTTTTGACATTCACGGAATAAGGACAATCCTTGATCAGTTGTACTTGATCGAAACGACACGATTTCAAATGACCAGATCATCCTTAATGAAGCAACCAGACGAGGTTCATGTTTTACCCGAGAAAAGCCCGGAAACAGTTCTACAAAATGGCTGCTAAAGATCGCTTTACGGAGACATGCTGAATAAAAAAGGCCGACAGGAGGTTAATTTTGACTGCTTTTCCGATCTAAATATCTCTATACCAAGTTGAGATATTGATATATCATTTGTGACTAAGGTATCCACATTTTCTTCTCTATATACGAGGAAATCAAGGGTTCCCCTATAATTCCATTGATCCCTATATGTTCGTGGGGCGCAAAAACGAAATAACCTGGATTCCTTATGTTACTTTCATTCAATAAATGTTCAATTTCTGGATTGACTGCACCTATCTACCAGTCAATAGAGTAAACGCTAAAAAAAAAAAAAAAAAAAAAAAAAAAAAAAAAAAAAAACGCTTCAAAGCTCGACGAGCCCATGAAGTAGCACGTGAAGGCAAATCAGTACGAAATGCCTCAAGTTTTCCGTTTTACTTCGGTTGCACGCACAGTGAGGATTGGTGGTTACAATCTGAATATACTTTCACGTACTACTAAGTAGACTCGTCGATCTTTTGACGCGTCTGAGGTCAAAATCGAGCCATATACATATGCCTTTGTTTATTTGTTTGATTTGTTGTTCAAGGTCTCAGTCGAATGTTACTGCCATGACGGGATGTTGCCTTCATTTTATGGGACTTCTACCCAACATTGGGGATGTCGTGATTCAATCAGCGAAATAGGTATCGATGCGTTCTGCGTATGTACGCATGATTTTTCGCTCTGTACGCATAAAAAATCAGACCTATGCGTATCATGTACGCAGTAAAAATCAGCCGTACGCAAACTGTTTTCGGTTTTATGCTTACTCAAATAAAATACCTTTAAAACATTTCAACTAGTTTTGTCTGGCTACTAGATGTCAACAATAGAAAAGAAGTTACAATATTAATGATCGATCCATATTAAATATCATGCAATATATTATGTATCTTCAGTAATTATTATACCATACACGTGATCTCCGTCCAGTGCCTCGGCCAGCCAAAATGTTTCCCAAAGGTTTATTCGTGAAGTTATATGGTAGTGTGTCACTTTGGTATATAGAATAGGCATTTTGCACCGGTTTCTGGTTATTGTTTTAAATTTAAAACATGATGTACTTCACGTTCTACAGTCATGCCAGTTTATCATTTTTCTTTATTTTTGTCTCTTATTATTTTTGCAAGGGACAAAAATATGGTTTAACATGCCTAATGCTAGAAGACGATGTAATTACAGAATTATCAATTTACTTGAATTTTAATACTTTAATAATAAATGGTCTTATCCATACGTGTACACATATCTACAAGTTTGATTCTGGATGAGAGGTTACAACAAGAATCCTCAGAAAACGTGCACACAGTTATATTGTCGGTGCGCACTGTACATTCATTTTGATGTGTACAGTACGCATTGTGAAAAATATTTATCTAGTAATAACCACCTCACCCAAGTAAACAACTAAGGCATATACAGGCGGTTATATGCTTTATTGTTATTAGCAATCAGATGGCTAATCAGTTGTTGGTAATAAGCTATTTCTCACAGAGATGGGCTGCTTGTGCCTCTAGACAAACCTTATAGCCGAATGACCCGTCAAATAAGTTGCTGGTTAACCGCTTAGAAAGTCAAACACTGCCCAGGAAAACTGGCCGCTCATGCATACGCATAAGTTGGTTACTTATCAATATTCACACAGATTTCGTATGTCATGACATCCCCAATGTTGGGTTAGAAGTTTCATAAAGTGGAGGCAACGTCCCGACATTACCATAACTGTTGATTGGAATGTAAAGCTACGAATCGAACTAACGAAGAAACAAGAAGTTTTAATGGGCGGTGACATCACATACCTCTGTTGCGGATATGGATTCCTTTTCTTTTTGCGTTCCAGGTCAAGTGCATCTCCCGCCCACATTGTAAATCTGAAACAAATTATGTGGCATTGTCTTAATCTGGGACGAGCTGTCCCGTTCCGACCAGAATCAGAATCAGAATCAGAATAGTTTACTGGTGAAACGTCAAACTGACAATACTACACCAGGGGGGATGGGGCTTGACCGGAGGGGATTAGTCCCGAGCTCTCACAAGAGAAGTAAATTTAGACACACAATCATCTGACAATTCAGCAGAGGAGATCAGAGAATCAGGGAGTTTATTCCAATCTCTAATGGTCTGGGGGAAGAAACTGTGTAAATAGGCATTTGTACTTGCTGAAGGTATCTGAAATGCCAAGGAGTGTTGATTCCTACAACGCCTATTTTTGGGGATAAGGTCATCCGTGGGTATTTTTGCTCTCCCTTTTAGACCTTTGTAAAGTAATATAATTCTATTATCCTTCCTTCTTTTCTGCAGGGATTCCCATTTTAGTTTTTTAAGGATGCCAGTCATACTACCTTTTTCATATGTATAGTTCCTAGTTACAAACCTAGCCGCACGCTTTTGCACCTTCTCCAAATCATCTATCAAACCTTCATAATGAGGGTCCCAAACTGAGCTACCATATTCAAGAATAGGTCTCACCAGACCTTTATAGGCAGCTTCTCTCACATCTTGGGGGCAAGAAAACAGATTTCGTCTCAAAAAACCAAGGGTCCTATTGGCTTTGGTACACACATTGCTGATGTGAGTATTCCATTTTAAATCCTTAGTTATTGTTACACCAAGATATTTGATACTCTCATCATTTTCCAACACAGTACCCTCAAGCTTGTAAGAAGCCTGAATTTTACTAGTACGTTTATTTGTCAGCTGCATCATGTTGCACTTGACAGGTTGAAATCTCATACCCCATTTCCTGGCCCAACTACCTAATCGATCAATATCCTTCTGAAGTTTCACTGTATCCTCCACATTCTTAATTTCACGATAACAAACACAATCATCGCAAAGAGTCTGATTTCCGATTCAATATCTGAGGTGATATCATTTATATGCAACGAAAACAACAAGGGGCCAAGAACGGTGCCCTGTGGGACACCAGATACAACAGGAGCCCAGTCTGATTTAACGCCATTAACCACAACTCTTTGTTGTCTATAGCAAAGGAAGGCATCAATCCATTTAATTGTCTTCCCACCAATTCCATAACTGAACAATTTGCTTTTAAGGAGTTCATGCGGAGGAGTGTCAAAAGCTTTTTCGAAATCCAAGATAAATGTGTCAACCTGACCTTGATTGTCTAAGATTTTTGCCCAGTCATCAATCACTGTAGCTAACTGGGTTTCACAACTGTGGGATTTCCTGAATGCATGTTGCCTGTCTGACAAAAGTTTATGATGATCCAAATGGGACATGATATTAGAACACACTATATGTTCCAGAAGTTTGCAGGGTACGCAGGTCAAGGAAACTGGACGATAGTTGCAAGCAAGAGACCTGTCAGCCTTTTTGAACAGGGGACAAATGTTTGCTAAAGACCATTCTTTGGGGATTTCACCCGAGTCTATTGACTGTTGAAAAAGATGTGCAAAAACAGGACCTAGCTCAGATGCCAATTCCTTAAGGACTCTGGGATGAAGCTCATCAGGACCTAAAGCTTTCGACGGGTTCAAACCTTTCAGAAGTTTTGTGACACCTTCTTTGGATACCACTTTGTCTTCCATAAACGGGGCTTTTCTATTCAGAAGAGGGACCTGGCTATGTTCAGTTTTGGTGAACACATCCGTAAACTGACCATTGAATTCACCAGCCTTTTCAAAATCTGATTCAGCAAGACCACTTCCATTTCGCTTTTTCAAAGGGGGGATACCTTGAACATCTTTTTTCTAACTATTTATGTACCGATAAAAATCTCTTGGATTAGCCTTAACATCACCAACCAAGTTATTTACATACATGTTCATTTTACTGCAATGACTAGCCTCTGTGTGTTCGCGACCGTAAGAAATAATGTAGAATTTGTGCTTGCTTTCTAAATTCTATATCAGGCATGTGGTTTTTGGTTTGTCCAGTCAGATTGGTGTCGGACATGTTCGGAAACTGTGGCCCATAAGATAGACTTTCCAATATAGACATAGGACACGACACGTAATCTTTATTTTCCTTCAAAGATGATAAATCTACGCAAACGGGCAAAACGGGTTAAAAAGGTGTCACAAAAAGAATACTCTCAAGTATTGGGCGCTTTGTACGGCGTATCTGACGCTCACTTCTTGGGCTACATATAATACCAACAAGCGCAATTTCTTTCCCCAGACTATTATTTCCTTTGATAGAATCAAACTTTATTCAAAATATCAAATAAAGAAAAATGAAAAATAGATTATATTTACCTACTTCTTTCTGTGTTTCGCTGCAAACTGAACTGCGAGTCCTGTGCTGAGAGAAGTTCAGTGTTCCGTTATTTACATTGACAGGGTTATGTTAAGCTGCCCCAGAGAAAATTTAGGCACGAGATTTCCGCCAGCTTATAGGTAAGATACAGTTAATTTTTTGCCGATTATCTTTGAAAACTGAACGCACCGAAATCGCTGACAAAATTTTGACGCTAATAATAAACTACGACATGAAATCAGCTTTTGATCGTTCCAAGGCGATACTTCTGTCATGGTTCTTTCGTTTTATGTCTTGGTGTTTAAGGGGATGCCAATTGTCAAAAACTAATACTTGTATAATTTTTACCTGTATAAAGAAAAATGACAATTTTTCTAAGGAGACTGGGCATTCTTGACACATTCTTGTATGAGTCATTCAAACATCGAATACATATTCTTTTATGCCCCAAACCTCAGCTCTAGAGGGCTCAGCAGCACGCTTATCAGCATTGTTCAAGTCACTTCCTGGTTTGATTCCATTGTCATCCGTCTGGCATGCCGGATAAATTTTACTAAAAGCTTTCACCGTAAACATGATCTCCAATGTCTTGACTACAATCTGTGAAAGTATTTTGAACAAAAAGTCAATATTTTGGGAAAAATCATACTATTTACTGTATCTGCTGTATAAGGTTTTCAGCATATATGATAAATACCATGTTTTCCCCGAGAAGAAATCATCTCCGAGTGGACAAACTTTCACAGATTGTAGTCTGGCTTTTGGAGATCATGTATATGGTGGTAGCTTTTAGTAAAACTTATCCAGCATGCCAGACAGATGACAACGGAATCAAACCAGGAAGTAACTTGACCAATGCTGATAAGCGTGCTGCTGAGCCCTCTAGAGCTGAGTTTTTGGGTATAAAATAATCTGTATTCGATGTTTGAATGACTCATACAAGAATGTTTCAAGAATATCCAGTCTCCTTGGAAAAATTGTCATTTTTCTTTATACAGGTAAAATTATACAAGTATTAGATTTTAACAATTGGCATCCCCTTAAAATTTTTGTGCTGTTGGCGCCTTATGTATGTTTTCATATTTTTAGTTAAGTTTAGGTAACTGAGTGGCCACCTGTTGGGAAAATTGCTGCTCATTCGGCTTACGATATGTTTTCATGGTATAAGTACCTGATTGTTTTTAGTTTTTTTCCCATCTCAGTTTTTGGAGTGGGAATCTTTTTCTGATTGTGCCTTTTCCTGATCTTTGCCTACTTGTAACTTTTTGGGGAATAGGGGGTGAGCATGCCCACATGGCACAGACTTCTGTTTTTCACGTGTGCAAAATGGTACGTATTCAACATATATGCTATGCATGTGCAGAGTTTTTATAGAATTACCTCATGTGTACTCCACTCACATGAAACACGCATCGGTCACGTGCTAATGTGTGATTGATAAAAACAGCCACCGGTTTTGTTTTTTTTTTGCCACACCGGCTTTTGGCAAACTCAATATGCCTTTAAATTGATCCAAACTTCCCAAAATTACTTTAAAACATAACAATGGAACATACTGACTTATTTCTATATGTTTTCATGATAAAATGTTTTACAGTTTGTGACAAATTTAACGTCAAAGTTGAAAATCCCGCGTGGGAAAAAATCCCGCGAGCTTTTTGGAAATTCCCATGGGAATAATTTCCGTTAGTACAGAAGGAAAAAAAATACCATGGGAAAATTGAAGGAAAATAAAACATTTTAATAAACATCATATAACCTATTTAAATACTTCTCAATACATCAGTGATGTAGGAAGTGTTATTTCAATATTTTTATTTTTTTATTTTTCCCGCGGGTTTTTTTCCCCTTGGCGCAACATTGGAAAAAAAATACCATGGAAATTTTTTAAAATTGTAAAATGCAATAATGCCATTAAATGACCTATTCTATCTGCAAATTATAATAAAACTAGTTGTTTATGCAAAATTCATACATAAATGCTATAAAATCAATTTTTAAATATTCCCGCGGGATTAATTTCCCCTGGGATTTTATTACTATTTAGGTTCTGTGGAACAAAAATACCACGAGATTTTGTAAAAAAAAATATATATATTAACTAATTTATTATTGTTAAATGTTAAAAAAGTGATCAACTGTTACCGATCATTATTATATGCTTAATTGAGTATTTGAAAAAAGTACAAGTAGGCAAAGATCAGGAAAAGGCGCAATCAGAAAAAGACTCCCAATCCAAAAACCAAGGTGGGAAAAAACCAAACTAACAATCAGGTACTTATACCATGAAAACATTTCGTAAGCCGAATGAGCAGCTATTTTCCCAATAGGTGGCCACTCAGTTACCTTAACTTAACTGAAAATATGCAAACACACATAAGGCGCCAACAGCACAAAAATATTTTAAACACCAAGACATAAAAGAAAAAGAACCACCACAGAAGTATCGACTTGGAACGATCAGTAACACAAAGTTACTGGCGGGTTTAAATCGATTTTACACGGCCGTAACCTCACCCTCAGCTTCTGCAGTGGTTCATAACATTTAGTTAGTTCTTCGGTCCTCGTGGTGAATCTCTAACTAGTAAATGAATCATCAAGAACAAACAAATAAATCATGATAAACATCCTGATGAATCAAAAACCAGGACTCACAGATTCAGTAAGCTGCCCGACGATGGAGATCCATGGGCGCCAAATAACTTACTAACTCCGGAGCTAAAGAAAAACATCAGTTGGACCCCGGTGGGCTAAGCAACAGACAAGAAGCTCCGGCCCCAACCAACTAAAATGAATAGCTTTAAGTCGGGGCCATCATAGAGTCTGACGCCCGACCCACCGGCGTGCAATTAAAGAAGGCAGCATAGTTATCAACCGTGATTGGGTTAAAAACTAAGCATGCAGACTGTCGCATAACATTCAAGTTATAACCTATACGTCTGTAACGTGTTATGATTTTTCTAAACTGAAAACAAAAATCATTACTTCCTATAAGTTTCATAAATTTGTAAACCAAGTCACCATAAAATTCTGGTTCCGAAAGACCCTCACTTAAAAGCGTCTTCAACCCAACATTATATTTGGAAATCAATTCATAGTGTCTACGATAAAATTTAGAAAAGGTTTTTCGAAGTTTATGATACCGATAGCCCTGTTGGAGAAGTTTGGCCGTTAAAGATTTATTTCGAACGTTGAAGTCTGTAACATGATTGCAGACTCTAGCAAACCTAATAAGTTGCGAAATGTATACACCATAAGAAGCACGACGAGGAACGTCACCATCCAAAAACGGAAAATTTACTATATCAAAATCAAAGTCATCGCGCTTATCATAAATTTTAGAAGAAACAAATCCATTTGCAACAGAAAGATGTAGATCTGTAACGAGCGGCCGAGCAGAGCCACAGCAAACCCCGTCGTTGGAAAAGCATGCTCATCCACCAAGGGTGGTTTACTGCGCTATATACCTAACACTTACTCGATTCACAAAGTCTCGAGTTTGAAATTTGCTTATTTCCAAGGGAAGCTATCCCGTTACATTACTTCCCCCTCCGAGAAGACTCGCCCCGAGTCTTGGCCTGGGGACTACATGGGTAAGGCAACCCCGGTCTGGCGGTTGTCATCATCCCACCGCTGCCACCAAATGTAACGAACAGCCGAACAAAGCCACAGCAAACCCCGTCAGTGGAAAAGCATGCTCATCCACCAAGGGTGGTTTACTGCGCTATATACCTAACACTTACTCTAATCACAAAGTTTCGAGTTTCTAATTTGCATATTACTACCCGCTAATATGCCGCTAATACGTTGCACCAACGTATTCTACAAGGGAGACTATCCCGTTACATTACTTCCCCCTCCGAGAAGACTCGGGCGAGTCTTGGCCTGGGGACTACATGGGTAAGGCAACTCCGTTCTGGCAGTTGTCATCATCCCACCGCTTCCACCAAATGTAACGTGCAGCCGAGTCAAGCCACAGAAACCCCGTCGGTGGAAAAGCATGCTCATCCACCAAGGGTGGTTTACTGCGCTATATACCTAACACTTACTCTAATCACAAAGTTTCGAGTTTCTAATTTGCATATTACTACCCGCTAATATGCCGCTAATACGTTGCACCAACGTATTCTACAAGGGAGACTATCCCGTTACAGATCTAGAAAGGGGGCTTCGGTATCCGAGATATTGGCTTTGTTCAACTGTAGTTCAGATGGATAAATTTGATTGACCATACCTTCAAAATAAGAGTTGTCAATGTTCAAAAGGTCATCGAGGTACCTAGAAGTGGAATTAAAAGCCTCGATAACATCAGCTTGATTATCATGGTTAAGAGAATCCATGAAATCTCTTTCGTAGCAGTATAAGAATAAATCAGCTACGAGAGGTGCGCAATTTGTACCCATCGGAATTCCAACAATTTGTCTGTATAACTTGGTCCCAAATCTAATATAAATATTATCCAGGAGATAGGATAAGGCGTCGCACACATTCTGACATGACCAAAGTGTATACTCATAACCATGTCCATTCAAAACACCAGTAGGAGGCTGAAACTCCGAAACCAAAGTCGCAGACATTTCACACCATACCGAGTAATATAAGTGATGAACACAAATATTCTAGACAGGTATTTCTTGGCAAAATAAATCTGGTATTTGTGGCAGGCTGTTATTCTTGTGGGGTTATACAAACATACGAGTCCTGCTCTGGGTTCATCTGTTTTATTCCTTTACACTGGTTTTCAAATCAATGTATAGCCTATTCTGTAAATCACAGCACAGGACCTGAAGCCGGAGACAATTATACATTGTTCAAATTTCATGTTGCATAATCAATGGTCTCCCACAGTATCTCAATTATGTACAATAAATATAGCACTTAAATGAGACACTGAGTGAGCCCAAAGCACAATTTTGTGTGTTATACTACTATGGCGCATTGTGCGTGAAAAACGGCATATTGTGTACCGCGAAGCTGATCTGCGTCTTTGTTTTCGCCTATGCAATATGTTGGTTTTCTCATGACGTGACTCAAATTAATGCCTGGTGGCTGGATTCTTATGTTTTACTTTAACTATTTCAATTCATGGAGTATTTCAAATAAGACAAAATGACACCATTTTTTTCATGGGCACTACCTCGGACGTGGCTTGGAAACGAAATTACACGTAGACATGTTTTATCTTGGTTATACATGTAGTCCCAAAGCTTTACACCCATGCCCCAAAAGCTATGGATTTTTCACACTTTGTTTAATGAAGTCGTTAGTCAACAACTATGAACATGACAAGAAGTCACATTTGTGGGACTTCTACCCGACACTGTGATGTATTCACTACTCCATGCCCTGTATCAAAACGCATTTTACACTACAGTTTCAGTAACTTGAGAAACGTTATAACGAAAATAGTTCAAGTACACTCATTTGCATTTTCGGAGAGAAATGTACTTCCTGGTTTTGAAGATTCAGAGTGAGACACATCGAAACTTACAACATTCAACTTTGTAGTACATGTAAACATTGACTTGAAACGTTGTGCTTGTTTTGTAAAATATTTTCCTTGTACTCTCAAGGTGATGTATGTTTTTGGATAAGCCAATTATAAGCAGAACAATGGTTTATCTAATACATTATCTATGAACTTGCATGAGACAGCTTATATTTCAACGACTACATAAGGTAAGTAGTTTGCTGCCTTTTACTCTTAAAAATTCTATTTCCTTGTTGACTAGAATTCTGGGGTTAGTAACTCGAAGGCATCGTAAGTTCACCAACTTACGATGGTCTTAAGATGACCACCTTAAAATTAGCGCCCTTGCATTCCAGTTACTCTAAGTTATCATAACTTTTTTTTAATGAAAGGTGCCTTGTCGTAAGATTAGACGACGCTAAGGCGGGCTTGAGTTAACCCTAAATTTACGATGCTGTCAAGTTGCCACCGTAACTAAAGGTCCTTTTCAGTTATTCACCATAATCCCTAAGAGATACTTAAGTTGGTCGTAAGTTGATCTTAAGCTTAAGATGGCTTTGAGTTACCAACCCCTGGACCGAACCTAGAAATGTAAACCTAAGATGGAAAGTTAGAATTGAAGGTCCGGGAACTGATAAACTTAAATTTAAAAGTAGCCATCCATAAAGCAACAACTGAAATAAAGATGACAAGCGCAACAAAGACACATACGGAATAAACAGACACCATTAATATGAATCACAACAATGCCAGTAAAGAAATTACTGCTTGGGGTTGAGGCTTTACATCAGGAAAACATGTCCGTGAAATGTTTACCCCCTTGAACCCCACTTATATATAGTAAAACTGGGGTACGGAGGGGTATACCTAATTTTCTTATTTTTGATCCAAAACATACATTGTGGGTACTCGTTAGAACCGCCTCTCTTCACAGTAGATGTTTTGAGCAAAAATATCAAAATTTTTCTGGTGAAATTTTCATTTTTTACAGCTGAGAAAAATCTCTGTATATTGCATGTTTTCGTAATGAATGGATCACGAGAGGTCCAAATACGTACCCTTAGTCTGCTGTGATTCAAAAGAAGAATTTGTTTGGATCTTATTCAAGCTTCTTAGCTCGTTAATGAAAATTCCTGGAAAACAACACATTTAAACATTGTGATTGAAGCAAAAACAAACCCGGAAGAAGCCAAACCGAAGGAACAGGAATTGACAAAGGGTGCACATGCGTCTATTACTGGGGAACTAGTTGGGGCGGAGACACATTTAGACTGGGCCTCTTGTACAGAAGATGAGGATGTTCGACAAATTAAGATATCAGTCAAAGAACATGATCTTTATAGAACCACAATCATAGAAAACATTGACCAATTCGGTATTGAACTTGAAGAATTATGTGACGCCATTCACAGAAAGCTTGGATGTGGAGCCTCACTTTCGCCTCCGCATGCAGATTCGACTAATGTTGAATTTGGAATGACAGTTGTTGTGCAGGGAAATCAAATAGAACCAATAGGGGACATTCTAATAAATGATTTTGACATACTGAGAAAACACATAACTAGTGTTGTACATGATAAATTTGAAGAAACTCCTAAGGCGATTTCCAAAGAAAAAAGAAAAACTTTCATTTGATAAAAAGATACAGCGTAAGCTTAGAAACGCTTTGTGTATCACAGGGATTCCTGAACAGAAACATGGCGAAGACATGAAAGAACTAATTGTACGCTTGGCTACAGATTTAAAAGTTGACATGTCTAAGACAGACATCGATAGGTATGACCGTGTAGGAAAACCAAGACTGGGTCGAAAGAGGCCAATTGTTGTCGAGTTTGCATCAATGGCAGCTCGCCGCGATTTGTTCATGAAACGCCGTGGTATTCGGAACTTAGACGGATGGGAAGGGGTTTACATAAACGAGGAACTGACACCTTACCGACAGGAGTTATCTTACCTAGCCAGACAGTATGCACGTGCAAAATTGATAAAATCAGCTTTCACGGAGGATGGAAATGTGTTTGTCATAGATAATTTCGGCAGAAAGCATAGGGTTGTAACCAAAGAGGACTTGACCGTCTTTGGAGTACTTGAACCGTCGAAGCCAGTGACCAAGAAATTATCAACCCCAAAATGATACACTTGCGAGCGCGGACAAAGAATATGCAATGGATATACATGTAAATGGCTCATAATCCGCTATAGCATGTATATTCGAATATGTAAATAGGCAATATTTACAGAAAGAGCAAAAGGAGAGTTTTGACAAGCAGTGTATGTGAATGCTTCGAAATGCGCCTCTCATTACGAAAACACGCCCATGCAATATACAAAAACATTGTTGTAAAAATGACAATTTTCAATGGAAAAATGATAGTTTTCTTACTTTTGCTCAAAACATAGATTGTATCCACAATCTATGTTTTGGATATAGGGAATCTTACACGAGTGGTCATTTCATATGAAATTTATTAAACGAGCCTTTGGCGAGTTTAATAAATTTCATATGAAATCACCACGAGTGTAAGATTCGTTTTATCATATGACTTTTAAAATAGGATTTTATCTCCCTCAAAGTGGACATATTTTCAATGAAAATTAACATTGTTGTTACGGACGTCGTCAATGACGTTACGCATTCCCGCAAAAGTGTTATTACACGTGTGGTCATATGATTTTTATGACATGACGTTATCCACTGGAAAACAGCGACGTCATATGATAAAAAAAATAGGAAAAATAGGTATACCCCTGCAAACCCCAGTTTTGCTATATTAAAGTGGAGTTTAAGGGGTATTCATTGCACGGACATGTTTTCTTGATGTATTGGTACATGTATGTGTAAGGACTGAAGGTTTGATAGGGCTGGTTCTTGCCCTGAATAGCCTTTGTATTTTGTTACCGGGATCTTGTTTAGCCGATGGTCAACATTTTTGGGGAATTATGGGCTGGAAAATAAGCACAAACACATAACTGCCAGTGAGAGTATCATTTCTTCGACTCTTATAACAATGTCAATTCTAAGATTAATTATGTACATGTCTTAAAGTACTAATCGTTCATAGGAATAAATTCAGTTAATAATTATGCAATATCTAAATCATATAATTCCAGTAACGTATGATGCCACATGTCTAATTGTTCAAATACTTTATCATGTACGCCAACATAAATAGAATTGTATATAGTATGTTTAATAGTGACATATCATAAACTGGTGTAAAGCATAATTTAAAACAATATTGAAAATCTGCATCAGGTATTTAATTCATTAACTTAAATCTTTATTGTTATAAACAATAATGAAGAATAAAATATTATAAAGACTAACCTGGAAAATAAGCACAAACACATAACTGCCAGTGAGAGTATCATTTCTTCGACTGGTCAGTTAGCGTCGTGCGTGGTGTTTTATCCAAGGTTTTCGGCACAATTCCGAGAAGCGGTCTCTGTATTTGGTTATGCTGTTAGTATCAGGTTTCATAGTAGTTGCTGTTGATACGAGGGTCGATCAGAATTTCTGAATCAGGTTTTGATTGTACGTGATATAAGATCTTTCTTTATCTAATGCTTAATTGCAACGTATCAAACATACCATACTTTACTTACATCATAAGCAATCCATTGCTGTGTAAAATATAATTGTTGTAACCAAATTTACGCACAATAAACGAACGTTTTAATATACGACGGAGACTATAAATATTTTGATCGACCCATGTATGTTTGATTTCTGCGAGGTGGACGAAATAGCATGTTTATGTTATGCAAAGAGATAAGTATCTGATTGACCCATTCGCCGGCGCACAGCTAACACAGCATAAGCATTTACAATATGACTATTTTGATAACGTAGGTTACTTAATTAAAATGATAAAAAATTAAAGATGGATTGTAATGTAACTATTAACGCTAAAATGAGATTGCTTGGTATCTTTTGCATGTTCTGGCTTTCTTTGACAATATTATTCTTATATTAGGTGAAAGGCACCTTGTCGAAAATATCTTATATTGTAAAGGTTCTGTATAGACTGTTGTATTATGTAGAAAATTAGCATCTCATGCTGACTAATCTGATTAGCTATATGTAACTGCTGTGCTTTGCGTTCGCTTAGCTGGGACAGAAGAAAATACTATAAACGTTAGAAAAATTGGCTTAACAAAGTTGGCCCTCCTCCGGCGGAAATGAGTCCCCGAATGTTCCAAAACAATGTATATGAATCTGATACAGATAGACAAATATGCATAAAACCCAAATTTTGACAATCGTTTGGAATACAGTCTGTACAAAATTGACGTTGTCGTTTTTATTTCTCAGACAACTGGCATTTTTTTATATTTTTCTTTGACATTCCGATTGGGATACCATCATGAAATAAATATTAAATATGTCTCGAACTGAAGCGAGTGTTTGTATTCATTTAAATTTTAACCATCATGTCATGTGAGAAACTAAATGTGCTTTAATGAAATCCAAAATTGAACTTTTGAACATTTTGCTATTGTAATAATTGTATATATTAATTGTCAGTATCAATGACACTTTTCCGAATGAAAACGTATATGAGTTAATTGGCAACAATACATTTAATGGATAAAAGTGTCAGCACATGAGAACTTGAAGTTCAGGAGATCTCGACCTTTCTTAGCGTATCTTGATAGTCATAAAATGTACTGATTTTAATAGGCATGACATTATCCGATGGAATCAAAAAGACATAGATGCCGTCTCGCGGATGTTTCGTTTATTGGCCAAAGAAAAGGCATATCAGCTTGTTAACAATACATTAGCAAAAATTAAGACAACCTTTTTGAGATTGAATATTCTTGATATAATGTATTTTCATTTACTGTTCAATGCATGTATGTAATCTTTTCCAACAACCACCCATTGACCAATAATAATACGCATACCACTAAACTGAACATCATAGGTTATTTAAAATCCATCAAATATGAAACAAACTGTTTTAGCATACACAATCAGTATAAAGTGAAGCTGTGTATCTTCTTCTTTGGCATGAATTTTTAAAGGTTATGGGTAAATGTATAAATAACGTAATGCAATGCAAACTTAAAGTCGTATAAAATACAATCTAACAAAAAGTGAAATTCATTTTCAAGTCTACTACACATTGCCTGTTTTATCAATTGATAACCTACTGAGTTAATTCCATCATTTACTCACTTATGATCGATGTGACGCGACTCTAATTGTCGTTAAAGTAATTTTGAACTTCGCAATATCATCGAAATATATTCAAGATGCTTCAAACTAAAATATAACGAACACAAGTTTGCTCTACTAGGCTCAGTATCCTTTTATTCTAGTCTTGCAAACATGTATCAAAAATCGAGAGATTGCAATATAGGTTTGGATAAATTTGACTCGTTAAGGAAAGTAATCGTATAAGTGTTGAATATAAGGTGCAATATAACAAGGCTAATTGACGATTAATTTTGTCTAAAACGTTAATAAATCTAGATAAACGGACAAACTGAGCTGAATAATATTTCGCACATGTTACATGATATATTCGAACAGAATGCCTAGTATAAGCAGTAACATTACAAAATAATAACATTATTTTGCATCGATAGGGAAGGTTTAAAAGATGAATATCATATTATATTTATGATGTATGATAGATATACTAAGTATGTAATATCACTATCACGAATTATGAATAAAACTGGTATACTGTCATACATTTTAAGGTAGCAAGTACATTTCTCTAAATCGACAAAGCAATTATTTCTTCTTTGATATGGTACTGATGGTCATAATGTTCCATTTCAAATAGTTGTTTTGGAAATATCGTCAAACATGCTTGATTAACATGTAGTTTAGGAAATGAGCTGAAACAAAAAATCCTTTATTCAACTGAAATACATGTAATTGTGGTTACTTATTGTATGTACATGGAAACTAAATAGAAGGATAACCTTTTAAAATCGGTTCTGCTCTTTCCGCAATCATATCAGTATATGAATTGGATAAGCATCATGGATTAAGTCGTCCCTTCCGTATACGAAGATCGTTTATGGGATTTCTTTTTAGTGTCCAAACGTTCTGCAGGCACTATAGAAGTAGTTGTTTTAAAGCATAAACATCCTTTGTTATTTTGTAGTAATTGTTATACGACGTATTTCCATATTTGATGCACATTTTATTAATTGTTCCGTTGTAGAACGCGAACACTTGAACGCATACGTTTAAGCCATTACCTCGGTCATGCATATGATGGTTGATTGTTGATGGATTATATAGTTTATAACTTTACTAACTTAACTATGGGCAAACAGGTAACATGAAGTATGATTCTGATGCTGTGTACTTCGTCTTGGAAATACATGTACTATTATGAACGAGGGCCTGTATATATACCTATAGGACGTACGGCTTATCAGTTACTAGCATCTAGTAAAAATACAACATGAAGTATAGGGAAAATCCCGCCCACTTTTGCAAACTCTTGGCGTGAGTCTCTATGGTATATAAGCCGCAATGAAATATAAGTATTGTGGTCATGATATGCCCGTAGGGCGTTTATTTGTGAATTTCTTATTGCATTCCTGCTCTGCATATTTAGTTATGTAATGAGCAAGAATGCACAAGTATATATGAAGAGCTTGTATGTAAGCTTGAATGTATAGTAAGTATTGATATTGAATTTGGCCCGTAGGGCGTATATGTTTGTTTTACAGAATTGCATTTATCTCCAGTATTTTGTTTGGTACGTGAGAATCATAAATGCACCCGTAAAAGTCGAATTGTAAAATTAGAAAAGTGTTTTCATGCGTCAACATTGCACCTGTCTCAACTCCTTTGGAGAGCTTTCCATGAGTTGTTAAGGGCAGTTGAGGCTGAAGAAAAGTATATTAGGAAACGTAAACTCAGAAATCGCAATGTCATACATGACTCTACCTAAAGATGAAGAACGAATAGTTATAGCCTAGGCTTTAATTAAATTGTATCAATTAAAATTAAGATAAAATAAATTAATAAAATTGATTTAAATTTAATTAAATTATAATTTTGAAATGATTTGGAACAAACATTGCTGCATTGCGATTGCAAGTTCGTATATCTTCCTTGATGTTATCCTTGACACGTGTCTTCATTCGTTATTAGAATTATTGAACTTGAAATTTGATATGTAATAAGTAAGTAATAGTAATTATTTTCGTGTGTTGCTTGGCATATTGATCAAAGATATAGATTAACTTATTGGTAGAACACCAAACAAAAGGATTACTACCGCTTAATCATCTGCGCGTAAAGCGTGGCAGCATTGACATGCACTGTATTATGTCTGCATAACCGGTTGCTTTTTATATGATCAACGAATGCCCTCAAAAATGAAAATTGAATGTAATTATAAATAGAATCGATATATTTGTACATTTGTATATATTGAATATGTTACATAGTTGGTTGATCTAAATTGTAGATAAGTAAGTGAAATGTCCATTTTGGATATTCACGATTTATCTACTGATTTAAATTATGGTCGCAATAACATGATCGTAATGTTTGCTAAACCTTATAATTTTATATGATCAACATATACTATGTTAAGTGAACTGTCGTAATATGTAGCTACATTTTGAATGTTTGTGATGAAACAGAACGATGATTCTCGTAAACTTATGATATATTTAATGTATTATAATTATTGATGATTATAATTTTATTGATGATTATGATCGGTACCGATTTGTGTGATCTTATTTGCCCTGATAGCTAAGTGTAGTAATGTTTGCTGTGGAATAATTTTCCACAGTGTAATTTCTAACTTTCTGACCCTGTGTTGCTAATTGATAATTATATATCTGGCATACAGGTATCATCCACTGGCTTTATTGGCTTCTTACGCATGGCAAAAATTGCCAATTGTTTTCTCGCAATGTGCATCTTGTTTTATGGCAACTAATTTGGTGTTACGTGTTTTGAAGAGTTACCTTGTCACAGTTTTTCGGAGTCACTGCAAATTACGAAACGAAACTTGATTGGTTTTCAAAAGATGTTTGGCTTAGCATTTAGAAATCGCCGGCGTTGCTTTAAAATATTCCAACGTATGTTTAATTCGTTTTAACAGTATTACATTACAGATGAGTCTACATATTTACATATAAATTCATGTATAGTATATTGCATTTAGTCAAAATTATAAATTTATTATTCATATATTTGTCTGGTTAGTTTTAAAAGGAACCATTATTTGATTGAAAGAGGAAGGATTGTATGGAAATCTATACTTAACATTGCTGCTACGGTTGGACTGTACATGCCAAAAAAGACCATATTAAAAGAAAGTGATTAAAACAGTTCTGCTCTGTTATTGACTTGCATATGTTACCCTGATTGCTATTGTTATTACAACAATAAAATAATTAATAAGATGTTATAGTACTGGCACATGGACCTTACACTGTTTCGCATAGTTTCTACGCAATTAGTAATAACGTAAGTGCCTATCTCTCGTTGCTTATCTTAGTTATTTGGCCTCATGTTAATGTATTTCATGATCACAGAATGCTGATATCAATCAGAAACTGCATTATCATGGAACTATCTTGTATGTTTTGCTGATGTCATTTATTTCACACAATGTTTGTATGTTAATGCTGTGAAGTTTTCGCTATTCTCATATAGTGTGGTATTTTAACACGTGATTTTTGTTACGAGAAAGAAAATCAGAAGTCACATCGCCATAAATAAAAGAAAAACAAAACGTAGCGCGTTATCTTATATAGATTAAATTCAATTTTGAAAAAAAAGTTTTTGATCTTCATCAATAAAAATGATTTTGAAATGATTTTGAAATTTTAAGTAAAAAAATAATCTTGGCGTCTGTGATTTCGTGTTTCTCCTACTCCTAGTACATATGCGGGCTACAATGTGTGAAACACTGTTCTATTAGGTTCACATATACATCCATTGTATATTTTGTTAAAGTACCCACGATACGTTTAAAGATCATAGCTTACTTTGATCGTTTACTACTTGGTAAGATTGATTTATATTTTGTCTGTCGAATCTGATAAAGAATACCAGGAAAATAATATTAAGTAAGAAATAAAATGACAGACTTAAACAATGAATGTTCTATGATGTTCGGTGATCGATTGACCTCTTTATGTTGTATAGTGTTTAACCATGTTGCCAATTCGGCGTAGGTCTGTAATGTTTATTTACCATGCCCTCATTATTTATATAACATTGTATCAATACGAACAATGCAATTTGTTTTCAATTGTAAACTACTGAGTGTGTGTGAGAGAACTTGCATTTTAAACGATTTCTGGTTTTGTCTCTTTGTGAGGCTGTAAATTGTTCAGAGATTTTATCAAGAACCCAAATAATGCATACTACTTTATTTAAATGTTCTTCATGTACATATTTAGATGGCCAAAATATTGGAGCTCTTAATTAAAACATCGTTTTTGTGTATGTCATAGACTGAGCAGCATTTTAGCAAAGGGTTTAGATGGATTTTAGAACGATGTATATTTATAAATGGAACATACTGTTTTGGGTGAGAATTATTCAGAAAAGACGAAATCATTGTGTTATTTGTTTTAGCTGAAATGTACTTTTATGTTTTGTTTTGCACCGACCTCTTACTTGCGTTGAATTTCTTATTCTGAAAACGTTTTGTTGAAATTTAACATTTCATCATTTAAACTGCCAAATGGTTAATTTGATCGTCTGGTTAATTTGTACGGTAGTATAAAATAGAACATATTATGATCAGACTGTGCTTTGTACCGATAAATTTGGCATAATTGCTTTGTCGTTTACGTAACATAATATATGATGATTCTAACATATTACATTTGATTTAAAGCAGCCAGTTTTTGTAGTTTGCTCAAAATGTATAAATTCTATTAAATTTTGTGTGACTGAGAATTGAAACTGGCGTTTTGTTGTAACAACTATCTTGGTTTAAACATAACTATTCTTTACAAAACATACGTAATGACATTCAGAAATAAACCATATGGCTAATACAAATTGTCTCCCTTATTACTTCAAATTGCAAACAGCTAATTGCAATCGTTGTTATGACTCCATTTTTAAGTTCAAAAGTATGTTCAAATGTTGTAGAAATGTATTTAAAGTATTTTTGTTATTATTGAGCAAACTGCAATATCATGACTTCACATCAGCATTGTATGTATTAATAAATTTAACTAATTTCATCATGTTCAATGAAAAGTTCGTTTTCTTACTCTTTCTTGTTCTTTGTCTGTTCTTGTCACTGACGATGAGAATTCTTGAAGCTTGTATCACAGTCGAAAGAACATATTGTCCAGGCACAAGAAGAATAATATTGCCACTACACAGTCGTTGGACTTCTGCGAATTACTGTTCCACGTCGTCTGTAGGTTGGTGTAGGAAGGCGACCTGACTGAGTGGGATAGGTCAGTTGAGTGGGATAGGTCTGTCTGGGGTGTGGCATCTTTACACTTTTGAAGATGTTTGTTACGTCGGATGTCTTGACGCAAAGATTCTGGACGTTGAACGTAGTCAGGGTGGCGGTGGGGATGATGGTTGGCGTAAATTAAGTTAAACTGTCCCGAAATCATGAGCTTTGTTGAAAGATTGTCGGCTTTCACACCTGTATCGTTCGTGCTTTGTCATTGCCATCGGCTTTGCCCCCTGAGAAGAGAGTCAAACATTCGATTCTCCACCACTGTGTAAGGACTGAAGGTTTGATAGGGCTGGTTCTTGCCCTGAATAGCCTTTGTATTTTGTTACCGGGATCTTGTTTAGCCGATGGTCAACATTTTTGGGGAATTATGGGCTGGAAAATAAGCACAAACACATAACTGCCAGTGAGAGTATCATTTCTTCGACTCTTATAACAATGTCAATTCTAAGATTAATTATGTACATGTCTTAAAGTACTAATCGTTCATAGGAATAAATTCAGTTAATAATTATGCAATATCTAAATCATATAATTCCAGTAACGTATGATGCCACATGTCTAATTGTTCAAATACTTTATCATGTACGCCAACATAAATAGAATTGTATATAGTATGTTTAATAGTGACATATCATAAACTGGTGTAAAGCATAATTTAAAACAATATTGAAAATCTGCATCAGGTATTTAATTCATTAACTTAAATCTTTATTGTTATAAACAATAATGAAGAATAAAATATTATAAAGACTAACCTGGAAAATAAGCACAAACACATAACTGCCAGTGAGAGTATCATTTCTTCGACTGGTCAGTTAGCGTCGTGCGTGGTGTTTTATCCAAGGTTTTCGGCACAATTCCGAGAAGCGGTCTCTGTATTTGGTTATGCTGTTAGTATCAGGTTTCATAGTAGTTGCTGTTGATACGAGGGTCGATCAGAATTTCTGAATCAGGTTTTGATTGTACGTGATATAAGATCTTTCTTTATCTAATGCTTAATTGCAACGTATCAAACATACCATACTTTACTTACATCATAAGCAATCCATTGCTGTGTAAAATATAATTGTTGTAACCAAATTTACGCACAATAAACGAACGTTTTAATATACGACGGAGACTATAAATATTTTGATCGACCCATGTATGTTTGATTTCTGCGAGGTGGACGAAATAGCATGTTTATGTTATGCAAAGAGATAAGTATCTGATTGACCCATTCGCCGGCGCACAGCTAACACAGCATAAGCATTTACAATATGACTATTTTGATAACGTAGGTTACTTAATTAAAATGATAAAAAATTAAAGATGGATTGTAATGTAACTATTAACGCTAAAATGAGATTGCTTGGTATCTTTTGCATGTTCTGGCTTTCTTTGACAATATTATTCTTATATTAGGTGAAAGGCACCTTGTCGAAAATATCTTATATTGTAAAGGTTCTGTATAGACTGTTGTATTATGTAGAAAATTAGCATCTCATGCTGACTAATCTGATTAGCTATATGTAACTGCTGTGCTTTGCGTTCGCTTAGCTGGGACAGAAGAAAATACTATAAACGTTAGAAAAATTGGCTTAACATATGCAATAGATATGTAAATGGCTCCATTTTTCAATGTACATGTATTTTGTTTTCGCCATATACATGTATACAGAAACTGCAAAAGAAGAGTTTGACAAACAGTGTATGTGGATACTTCTTAATATCAAAATATGTTTACTTGTTATGAAATTGACTATTTCTGCCTTTCTCTTGCGAACTTTTTATTTTGCTTATTGGTGATTCGCAGTTTTTCAAATGATAAGGAATCCGAATGAACCATGTACAGATATACACCCACTTAAATTAGAAATAGAACAACTTGCACTTTTTGGCCTCTATTTCAGCGTTGAACCCAATTCTTACGAGAAACTACGGTGAAGAAAAGACCTAGCAGGGCAAGAAAAGCATCTGAGCATTGCCAATTCATGGTATATACTTAAACTCAAAAACAGATATCATATTTTAAAGAAAAGATATGAGGGGTCTTTTTCACATAATATCTAAATACTTAAGGTCGAAAAGATATGAGGGGTCTTTTTCACATAATATCTAAATACTTAAGGTCGAAAAGATATGAGGGGTCTTTTTCACATAATATCTAAATACTTAGGTCGAAAGCAATTCTTGACTACTCTAGATCTGCACCTGACATATTTATTTAGTGTAATAATATTACAGAAATAAACACTCAGGTATTTAATACGAAATGATATGTTTTGTAAGATACTTTATTCTTGAATGAAAGTATAATTTTAGTAACACGTCACTTGTATACGCGTCATTTGGAATCCGCAAAGGTACAACGCAGCGTGTCAAAAATGCATGAATGCGCCGTGTATATGGGGTACTATACATGCATTTCGAATGCATTCAAAATACAAAGTATGATACATATAAGTAAAATACTGCCTTGGCATTGTACCCGTTAAATAAACCATTGACAATAATGAATGAATAGATAGCTTGAATAAGTCTCTAAATATATAGCCATATTGAATTTCAAAAATATGACTCTAGCATTCATAATCATAACTATGATAATGTTCATTGTGACATTATATCTTAAGCACTAAAGAAGTAGTTTTTTTTATTTCGTTTTTAGTTTATTTCTTTTTCTTTCTTTTGAATGGTATTTTAATATGCATGAACGATGGAAATTATTAATAAGGCAGAGAAAATATGGATTCTATTATTGATTGTTACCGCGCTTTTGTCAAAATCAGTGATAACACAAGAAGGTAGGTAGAGTGAAGTGAAAAGCTGATCCCCAATGTGTTTCCGACTAGGACCCAGAATAACTATGTTTCCTTATGCTGTCTCGATAAAGTGTCTTTAAATCTATTGTATTTGTTTTCGGAAACATACGTAAACATGCCAAATATCAATTAGTTACATGTAATAAAGCTGCAAAGTATAATTTACTTTGGCTCCATGCTGCCATATCTAAAGGGCCATTGGCGAGGCTTTATAAGCCGAAACTGCGGTAGGGCCCATACATACTCATTTATATATGAGATCATTTATTTGGTGTTCAACAACGACTCCTGAATTTTCAACATCCGTAATGTGATCGATTACATGATATCTTGCATTTCCTCAAAGACTTCGAATTCAGTGTAGAATACAAGCCCATGCAGTATACAAAGATTTTTAAAGTTGTAAAAAATGAAAATTTTCAGGTGAAAAATTTTGATATTTTTCTTATTTTTGTTCAAAACATAGATTGCGGGTACGAGTACAAAAATAAGAAAAATAGGTGTACCCATGCATATCCCAGTTTTGCTATATAAAAGTGGGGTATAAGGGGGTATACATTACACGGACATGTTATCATGATGAACGAATACATCGAGTAAAGAACCTGGATGGGCCATAGCCTATCTCGGATATTTTCTTTGATGACGAAAAGGAATATAAAACCGATCGATACTGTTAAAAGATCTAAACCACTGTCATCTTTCAAATTACAAACTGATTTTAACTTCATCTAAATAGGCTACAATTCAACAATTCAAAACATAATTATATACATGAAGCACGGTTATTTGAAGAGCGATCGATTCAATTGTGCTTAAACTTGCATGTATGCCGCCGTGATATTATATGAATCAATAGGTCTTTTGTTTCTGCTCACCGAATAAGAAACCGGTCTTTTTAATAGGTGCTATAGCTAATTTGTTTCAAAGATAAGATATGTAAAACAAAAAATTGTTACGTTAGTTTATGATTTGATCAGTCGATATATACGGTTTGGGCCACCACATTTAAACAAGCTACACCGTAGATCACGAAAATTTCGCATATTGACAGGCAAACTCCCGATTGTAAACAGGTATAATTCGGAAAACCAACAAAATGCTTACATGTAAAGCGAAAACAAAGGCGCAGATCAGCTTGCAGTTACTGATCAGCTGTGAAGTTGCTGCACAGCTGATCTGCGCCTTTGTTTTCGCTACACAGATAGCACAATCCCTCTTCTTCTTTAGTCCAAAATTGCAAGGTTCTAACTATTCTCAGTTAATGTACAGCCTGATTTGTGTCGGACCTTGTCGGAAACCCAAACTGTTGTTTTTTTCCTGCGAAGGCTCAACTTTTATATGGAGGAAGCTGTTTACGGACGTCTGTCATTAACTGAAAAGAAGTTGGTAAATCCCAATAATACTATTAAACAAGTATAAGCTTTAACAAAAAGCTTGGTCTACGCTTCGCATATAAACTAGAATGTCAAAGAATCTGACCGTACTCCCATTTCATCGTGGTTCATGTGACTGAAAAAAAAAAAAAAACAAAAAAAAAAAAAAAAAACAAAAAAAAAAAAAAAAAAACGCTTTCATACCTAACAATCGACCGTCACAATACTGTCGGTTCATTTCATTCCGTTGTGGCTTTGATAGAATGTAATTGGCTACACGGCAGGTGGGGCGCGGTCAAAGCTTTCATACCTGACCATATAGCGCCACAATACCGTCGGTTCATTTCATTCCGTTGTTGCTTAGATAGAATGCAATCATGCACCAGTTCCACGAATTTAACATTTTACCCCATTTTTGGTACCTACTGCACCATTGGTACAAATGTTACCAACCAAAGGGAGGTTTGCATGGGTGTTTTGGGTGTTTACACGGTCCTTTGCGAAACGACCCGGAATTGTCAAGCCACTAGACTCAAACCTGCAGTTGCAATTGTAGAGAGGTGTATGAGTTGTCTTGTAATTTAATTATGTAAGTAGGTCACAGTAGTCTACGCGCTAGCGCGTATACAGATATACTGGAGCCACTGCGTACCCCCCCCCCCCCCCCCCCCAATAAAATGCTTAGGCGAAAACAAAGGCGCAGATCAGCTTTGATCAGTTGTGCAGTAGCAGCTGATCAGCGCCTTTGTTTTCATTACACAGATAGTACAATATCTCTTCTACTGTAACCCAAAATTTCAAACTTCTAGCCTGCTTCTGTGACTGTATAGGCTGGTTTGTGTCGGACCTGGTCGGAAACCCAAATTGTTGATTTTCTCATGCACGGGCTCACTGTACACTTGAACCCATCATACAGAGTTTTAATACATGTATGTTTTCAGCTTGCACGACACAGACACAATCAGACCTTGTCTTCGCGGTCGACGACTCGACGTCAGTTCAACGATCCAACTTTAATAAAGTCTTAGACTTTGTTGCAAACATCGTCGGCACACTAACTATAGGTACCGATGCAGCCCTTGTCGGGTTCACCAGTTTTTCCAACACAGTCAGACACCAGTTCTATATGAATAGATACACAGTCAAGTCAACGCTTCTCACACAGATTGACAGGGTACGCTATCGAGGAGGTGGTACGGATATCGCCAAAGCGCTAAACGAAGTTTATGATAATCAGTTTAAAACCTCCAATGGGGCGCGAGACGGCGCTATTAAAGTCCTCGTACTCATTACGGATGGAAAGGCTGAGGGGTCAAGAGCGGTAGAGGACATGCTGACTGCCGCACAAACCATTAGAGATGCAGGGATTATCATTCTGAGTGTTGGTATAAAATCTGGGGTAGACATTGATCAGCTGACACAGATAGCAGGGGATGCCAGTCGAGTGTTCTCAGCAGATGACTTCGACAATGCCCTGGGCAATATTCAACAGACTCTCATAGAAACAACATGCGAAGGTACCAATATTTATCTTTCCAGTATCAAAAGATAAACAGTTACCAAGATCTTGTACAATAGAAAAATTAGCTATTACAACAACTTAATGTATACATAACAAGGCATATAACAGATAATTCAAAGAATTATTGCCTACTGTCTGAACACCATCTTTCAGAAACTGCATTTTCCAAAATCTCTTTTTTTGTGATACACTACAAGAAAAATATGACTATATCACCTTTTTGCAACCCAAAAGTCCTAAAATGTGCTGCCAAAATTTTGAAAATCGGTTCACTAGTAAAATAATTATGCCCAAAAAATATTTTGAATAGTCCTTTTGCATGTGCAAGGGAGGTAATCCATACACCTGTAAATTGAAAATCAAGCGAATCTGTGGAATAATATTAAGAGTTTGGTGCTCAGCTATGCATACAATGCTATTTTGTTTCGATTTGGTTCATTTTAAATGAAAAATAATCAATTTAGATTTTTTTCGGGAAAATAATTACTTCCCTTACTGACATTTTTTCAATGGAAAAAGCCCTATCCAAAATTATTTTCTGGCATAAAATTTTTATTTGTCAACCGATTTTCGAAATTTTTGTGGCAGTTTTTAAGACTTGTGGAATGCAAAATGGTGCCACGGTCATATTTTTCTTGAGGTCTTTCAGAAAGACAAGTGTGAGTTTGAAAAATGCAGTTTCTGGAAGATGATGTTTAGACAGTAGATATTCAATTGCTAGTGTCGTAATCTGAATTTGAATACACGCTAGAATCACCGTTCACTAGAAAACAATGCATTTATTGCACAACACTCATACTACCTGAGAATCTAAATTCTGAAAAACCTTTCAGCTATCCAGCCCCCTGGTCCGTGTGACGATTCCCCGTGTCTTAACAATGGCACCTGCTCTGAAGACGGGGGTGGAGGGTTTACTTGTACTTGTTACGGATTTTACACGGGAAATACGTGCGAAACTTGTAAGTACCGATACGGTTCTATCAAGTACCCACAATCTACGTTTTGAACTAAAATACGAAAAAAAATGTCTGCCCCTGTAAACCCACGTTTATCTATGTAACATTGGGGTATAATGGGTTATTTATTTCATGGACATGTTTCCTGATGACTCTCTGCATGCACACATACAAAACCCTAAAAATGCATTGTTATGGTTCTGCATCTGACAGTAAGCAAAGGTAAGCTCATAATCCAGTTGTCTCCTGTACCCCTGCTTTTTCCCGATGTTGGTTGATCCGAATCTCAAGAAATACACTTTTGAGGCCTATTTTCATAGTCATCAGATAGATGTCAAAATATTCTTTTGAGTCGGACTTTATGTGCTGGGAAGACTTGTTAACTTGCGGCTGTCATTATCGTAGACATAATTTACCCATTTTGTGACGAATGGATTCGCCAAGGTGTCCACTTTAATTTAGGGACATCATGAGTTATTATTTTTTTTCATCTTATTTAAATGGAATAACCAAACAGAATATCCTCCGATGGGAGGCTCCGTTCTGCGGGCGTCACATCTGGGGCTAGACTGTTTACTTTTTTTCCCATAAACAGGACGTCCGGCTTAACACAATTAATTATGACTTATGTTCTAAAATTGCAGTCCTATCACCATGCATTCCCAGTCCATGTGCTAATGGAAACTGCTATGTGAATGGTTTGGATTTCGGTTGTCAGTGTGACTTTGGATACACGGGTCCATTATGTGAATCAGGTAAATATGGAAGAAAAAACAAAAAGAAAAAAAAAAAAAGACGGATGTGTATATCGCCCCAAGTGTTCACTGGTGTCTCCACTTGACCTACATTTTCCCATTTACCTGTGAGCACCTGTTAAAATATCAGATTCTGAAACTATATAAAAGTCAAACTTGGCAAAGCGTTTACTCGTTAACTCGTTTAAGATAGCCTCGGGTCACTTCTTGGGAAATAACATGGCCGCTTGTTTATGGACACAAGGAAACATTTGACAATTAAACCAGATCATACTGAATTGATTGAGTCAATTTATGAATTAGTTATATAGAATGGAACGACATTGCACAAGATTTTTGGGAAGATCGGCCAAGACAGTGGGGGTGCCCTTTAAATTCAATTAATCCTGTTGAAGACGTTCATTGCAATAATCGGAAAATGAGATCTTGTGAAACCCAATACCCCACCACGGATATTTATAGACATTATAGATGTGAAGTTTATAGATTCTGTTCCCTAGATACAATGAGAGCCGCGAAATCACTCACCGCCTAGTCCACCATTGTGCTCTTAGCATTTTTATTTCTCTCAACGTTCAAACTGTCTATATTAATGTAATGTGCACAATTACTTGTGTAATTCTGACACAGAAATATCATTTCATATTTTAGATATAAACGAATGTCTGAACAATCCATGTTTAAACGGCGGGACATGTGAGAATGTTGAAGGTGGTTACACCTGCAGGTGTGTGGCAGGTTGGGAGGGACCCGAATGTGATACAGGTAAGTACACAATGCAACAATTTGGTCTCGTTACAACACGACATATAATAAGATGATATCGCTTACAACACGGTCGTGTCTAGGATCCTAAATGAATAATGTCCTTGCGATTATATATGAAATATTCATTTATGTAGCGATTCACTTATTCTGCGGTCAAGTTCTATTTGACTATCCTGTTTTCTGTCAGTTGACAAAATCTGCGCGTTGACAAAAACAGGACCACGCACCAAAGTCTGATATTCATTTTAGATGACCATCTTATGGCCTGTCAAAACAGCAAATAGTGTACGGATAGCCCCTGTCTGAACCCCCATTCACGCTTTACAAACATTTTTTAAACTCCGCGAGTCATCACGGTTTTTCATTACTCATACAACCTCAGAGTTGTGATTTCAATTCTAATTTGTCTTGTTTTGTCTTATACCTGTTCTAATCATAGATGTTAACGAATGCCTGAACAGCCCGTGTCAGAACCAAGGTACATGTGAGAATACACAGGGAAGTTACTATTGTAATTGTACAGTCGGATGGACCGGAGCTGATTGCGGAACAGGTACAGTTCATACAGTGCTATACTTGATATTTTAATTCCAGATCTTAGTGTTTTATAAGATAATTACATGTTTTTTCAGGTATAGTGTCAAAACACAATTGTGAAATAATTAAATTCCAGATGTTAATGTTAAATAGGATTCCAGATTTTAGACCAGTCCTATACTACTTATTTAATTTCCATGTTAAGTGAAAAATACGTATTTCGGAAGTGACGACATGAGCGAGTTATGTTTCGGATCATGAAATTTGGTTCATAATCATTTGTTCTACCCCCTATTTGCTGCTTTAACTATCCCTGTGCATATAGTCCAGATTTGTTTTTATTATTATTATTTGCTACTAACTACCTTTCACAGATATTAACGAATGCCTGAACAATGATCTTGGTTTAAAATCTTTAGTTCTATTGCGCATTTTCTCAAACTATCTTCGTGAGTATTTTCCTCATACATATTTACAAATATATATTGCACATACTTTATATTATTAACCTTATTCCACAGATATAAACGAATGTCTGAACAATCCATGTTTAAACGGCGGGACATGTGAGAATGTTGAAGGTGGTTACACCTGCAGGTGTGTGGCAGGATGGGAGGGACCCGAATGTGATACAGGTGAGATGATCAAACGCGTCATCATAATATACACTATGCTACTTTAAAGTGTTTTATTTCATAATCACTACCAAAAAAGTAATCATCTTTGGAAGCAGTGAAAATATTCTGAAGACAGAGGGTCATGCATTCCTAAAATCGTTTTTTTATTTGTTTATTTTTAGCGTCTTTCAGTAGTTTGCTTTGACTTTCGTATGGAGACATATTTGATAATGTAAAAATGGTATGCATGTTTCTGAAATAAATGCTCACCATTCTGCACAACCTATTAACCTTAGTAGGCGTTGTCTGATTTATACCTTGTTGTCAACTCACGAGGAAAGCTGCCTACGATATGAAATAATTTAGGCTGTGCATGAGAATACCAACAATTCTGGTTTCAGACCAGGTCAGACACACAAAATAGATAGAAGCTTGAAATTTTGGATTTAAGTACAAGAGGAAGTGTATTATCTTACTAACGAAAAAAGGCGCTGATCAGCTGTGCAGAAACTGCACAGCTTATCTTCGTCTTTGTTTTCGCACATTGTAGGTTTTGTGGTGCAGCGGCTCAATTTAAACTGAAATGAACGACCCATGTACAAATAAAACGACTCATCATGTCATAAACTCAACTACTAACAAACCTAAGACTTTTGGCACTCTATATTATCAATATTTATATAGATGTGAACGAATGTCTGAACAGCCCATGTGTAAACCAAGGAACATGTACAAACACACTCGGAAGTTACAGCTGCAATTGTGTCGAAGGCTGGGAGGGGACGGATTGTGATATGGGTATGATTCCGTGCTATAATCGTCTCTGCATTGATATTTTCTAATAGGATCAGTCACTCTTCACTGTTGTATTTGTACCTTTTGGACAAAATAAAACAAGCTACGTTTTAAGGCGTCCAACGATTTCGAAACTTTACGGGACATTGCATGTGCTTAATTCTCATAATGTTGTGCACAAACATTTACTTTTACAAAACATGTAAAATGTTTTGAAGGTTTTTCAAATGGAAATTAGACTATAATAACATAATTTGATAAAAATTGACTTAACCTGTAACCTGTCACATATAATAAATAAAGTCATTAAACAGCAGAGATAATTGACTTAAAAGGTACAAATAGGCAACGATCAGGAAGGCGCTATCTCCAAAAAACCGAGGTTGAAAAAAACTAAATTAACAATCGGGCACTTATACCATGAAAACATATCGTCAGCCGAATCAGCAGCTATGTTGCCAATAGGTGGCCACTCAGTTACCTAAACTTAACTAAAAGTATGGAAACATACATAAGGCGCAAACAGCATAAAAAGTTGTAACACCAATACATAAAACAATAAGAACCGCCACAGAAGTATCGCCTTGGAACGATCAGGTAATATAAAATTAATGGCGGGCTTAAATCGATTTTACAGGCACCTAAGCTCACCCTCAGCTTCTGCAGTGGTTCACAACATTGTTCGGTCCTCATGGTGAATCTCTAACTAGTCAATGAATCATCAAGGACAAATAGATAAATCATGATAACCACCATGATGAATCAAAAACGAAAACTCACAGATTGAGTAAGCTGCCCGACGATGGAGATCTCTCGGCGCCAAATAACTTACTAACTACGGAGCAAAAGAAAGCAACAGGCAATAAGCTCCGGCTCCAACCAACTAAAATGAATAGCGTTAAGTCATTTTATTATAAAATGAATAGCTTTAATTATATTTTGTATGACTACTCCCAGACATGAACGAATGCCTCGTGGACAATCTGTGTTTAAATGAAGGTACATGTGGGAATACTCCAGGAAGCTATACTTGCAGTTGTGTAGACGGATGGGAGGGCGATAATTGTCAAACAGGTAGAGAGAAATTAATTTTACTTTTACTTAAGATTACTATTGTTTTAATTTCACTAAAGACAAAATTGTATTTTACTCACATTTATTCTTATGCACATCGCATAAATTCTTGAACACATGCATGGACAGCACATCGATGGATTAACCGAATGATGGGAGAAGCTAATTTATATCTCCTGGCATATAAAAGGCCACAAGAACTCAACCTATTCTCATGCTCACCAAAACTAAGCTATTGTCTCAGTATTTGTTTTATATAAAAATATGATGAGGACTGAGAAGTAATTTTTAATTTTATTTATAGCAGCTGTATGAGTGTTTCTGTCCATGCTCTTGTATTGAGTCATCCTTTTTAGCGGCTTCATGAGAAAACCGGATTTGCCTATGTGAAAACAAAGCCGCAGATCAGGGCCTTTGTTTACGCTACTCGAATAGTACAATACCTCTTCTTCCTTAATGAGAAATTTCAAGCTCCTAGCCATCTTCCATAACTGCACTGGCCGGTTTGTGTCAGACCTGGTCGGAAACCACATTGTTGGTTTTCTCATAACATGGCTCATATCCTATTATAGACGTGAACGAATGTCTGAACAGTCCATGTTTGAATGGCGGTACATGTGAGAACACTCTAGGAAGTTATGTGTGCACATGTACAATAGACTTCGAGGGAAATAATTGTCAGACAGGTAAATACATAATCATTACATAACTTTGTAGAATATAAGATATTGGTATCCGCAACTAACAGCTGTGCACTACAAAACGACAAATACAACCTTACCTTTCGGTCCGTTACAGTCTTCGTCAGGGGAAACCTTTAATTAATTATTTGCTTTCACCTTGGATTAATGAGCTTTCACACAGCCGTATTCAAATGCGTATAGAATAGTTTTGACAGAGTTAAACAGGATAAGTGTAGAACCGACAATGAATGAAACGTATCCTCTGAAAAGGCTGTTGAAGACCGTATTGTAAGGCGATATACCGATCTTAACTAAAACAAGACTTTTAGTTATTCTTCCTTCTAAAGACGAAACTTCCTTAGAAAAATGTGCATGTGATTCTAAATGATGATATTCTATAGCTACAATTGGAGTTCGACATTTAAATACAAATGCCAGTTTTTTTTTTCATGGACATCATTTCTCAGAAAATGGAAATCGTTTTCACTGTGATCCTTTTTTCAGTGGGACACTCTTCATCCTTTAAACTTTCCTTTTCACTTTTTTCCTAGAACTACCTCCGTCGCCGTGCAGACCTAATCCATGTGTTCGAGGTACCTGTACTGAAGATGGTCTTGACTTTTCTTGCCGGTGTGACCAAGGATTTTCTGGACTGATTTGTGATACAGGTACATTGAAGCACTACAGAGATGTATGTTTCATTTTTTGTTTTAACTCATTTAAGCCTGGCGTCCCTTTTATGGGACATAGGTCCCTTTTATGGGACATAGGCAAACAGAATAGCCCTTGATGTGACGCCGCAGAACAAGGCGTCCCATCTGGGGCTATTCTGTTTGCTTAGAGAATTTTCATCGAAAAATTGAATAAAATTTGAAAATCCGACCTGAAGCCCCTAAAAGTGAAAGTGGACTCACCCAAATAATGATTGGAAAATCCATTCGTCAAATATGGGTTAAAAAAGAGAGATTTCAGGGTCAGACCAAACATGATAGAGAATGAGAAAGATACCCTCTATAGGTATAAGTTTGTGTCCGTGTTTGATTTGGAGTTCTCATGCTGATTGCCTCACTGATTGTTTCAGTTTTGTCGTCAAATTCAGTACATAGTTTTCATGATGATGTTATTAGACATTTACGGATTAAGACGGTGACGGTCACGGAGCTCGAACTTCGGTTGAAATCAAGCCATAAATCAGGGTCGTCTCAAAACCAAACTTACTAAATAGTGAAATGACATTTTATGTGTAGTCCTAAATAATTCAAATTATTAAACCAATCTGTTTCTTTCACACACAAGACCAGCACATATTCACAGCTGAAAAACACGTTGTATTGTTAAAATAATCAATACATGATCGGGTGACGCACAATGAAATTCTGTCAAGAGTTGAGATGAGAAATTCGAGTTTTTCCCTGTATAACGTTTAACTCAATTGACTGATAGATAGGTGCAGGCAATGAGGAAATTGGGTATTTATTGAATAAAAGTAACATAAGGAATCCAGGTCATTTCGTTTTCGCAAACACTTCCGCACCATGATTATATACTAATTCCAAAACAGTAACATTGAAGTGTTTGCGAAAACGAAATAACCGGGATTTCTTATTTTCTTTTCTTTCAATAAATGTTCAATTTCTGTATTGCCTGCACCTATCTATCCGTCAGTAGAAGAAACGCTGTAGGAGAAAACTCGAAAATCTAACCTCAACTGCGTTCTCATTGTAGTGTTTGTAACCCGATCATTTATCCGTTTGTATATAAACGATACCACGTGATTGTCAGTAGTGATATTGGCACAACGTCACAGCGCGGGGCAACGCCCTACGACGGTGTCTTCATACCGTCACAACAGCCCGATAATCTTTAAGTTCTGCTATCGCATGTTCACACAAATGTACGACGCAAGCGTTTAAAACATAACAAGGATATGCACAGTATTCTGTGTGATGTGAGGGGGTTGTCGGACCAAAGCTGGTAGAAAAGTCTGATGGTATTCTTGGTTTGACGATCCATAATTTCTGCAAACGAACATGTAGATTCATTCAGCTCGATTGAGTTTGCAGAAATTTTTCGGCGGTCAAAACGGTCAAGTCAGCAACAGTTTTGTAAGCAACATTTTCGCTGCAGCAAATTTGCTGCTAAAAGCCCCTATCTAACTGGAATGCGACAACCGGAGACTAGTTCGCGAATATTTCGCGACAAAGATTAACGATATAAACATTATTTTCATGTTGCAGTCTCATTGAATAGACATTTATGCGACAAAGTCGCGAACTTCGGTCTAATTTTGAAAATATTTCTCGCGATAGTCGCGCGACTGTCGCACGACAGTCGTGCGACATTCGTGAGAGTGTCTCACGACTTTCCCGCGAATGTATCTTATTTTCATTTTTAATTCGTACGACAGTCGCGCGACATTCGTGCGAGTGTGGCACGACATTCGTACCAATGTCGCTAAGTTTAATTTTCTCGTCAAATAGTCGCGAGTTTTTCGCATGTTGTCTCAAGATTGTCGCGCGACCGTCGTGCGACACTCGCACGACATTCGTACGAGTGTCGCGAAAATTTCTCATTGTAAATTCGCTAAAATTTCGCGGCGACAGGTTCGCGACACTCGCACGAACGTCGTGCGACCGTCGCACGACAGTCTTGCGATTTTTTTTGGCTAAAAAATTCGCATAAAATTTTTAAACATTTTTAAAACCTTCGCGACCAGTTCGCGACTAGTTCGCGACACGTGAAAATTCTCACGACACTCGTGCAACACTCGCATCGTGGCATGTCGTGCGAAAGTGCCGCGACTAAATTCGCGAAACAGTCGCGAGGAATTCGCATGCCAGTGACAAAATAGCTTAATGCACCAGTCGTTTGTATCCCCGGCCCCCTTAGGGTCGGGGATACCAGGGGCATAGCGGGGCTTAAGTGCCGGGATTTAATCTCCGTTGAATAGAGGAGAGCCAGCTTGAGCCGTCGGACGCCGACAACGGAAACGTTCGTTGTCAGGAATCATAAGAGAAAACCAAGTGGCATTTATAAGTTTATTAAAAAAAAGTACCAAAGCTCATGCAAATGTTGGGTGTTGTTAGTTCGTCTAACGACTCAGAATAAAAGAAAAAAGCATTTCAAAGTGTTGCCTATACATGCGCACACCTACAAACAAATAAATTAATTGTTTTGCCTATATAAATTGATTTTACAAAAATATTTTTGAGACGACCTGGTATTTTAAGCGAAGTCCGAGCTCTGTCACCGTCACCGTCTTAGTCCGTAAATGTCTATTATGACACACACGTGTCAAACGCACTGTCCTTGTTGTCTCTCGGCCCACGTGCCTTCTTGTTGGCCGTCCTTTTATATGTGTCATTAATAATTTGGCAAAGACAATTCAGTTTTGAAAATAATTTGTGTTTCTAGATGTGGATGAATGCTTGAACAATCCATGTGTAAACCAAGGTATATGTGAGAATACTGTAGGAAGTTACAACTGCAGTTGTGTAGCTGGCTGGACGGATAATAACTGTCAAACAGGTACCATCATATTTTGATCATTGCCAATATTACCCCAAAATACACCAGCAAAGTTTTAAATAACATTTGCTTTAAAACCATAACACATTTTTTCTCGACCATTGAATAATTTAATTGTTGCTGTTTTAAAAGACTTTGAAATGCAAAGTACGGCCAAGATCACTATTCTCTTATGATATGTTGCATACAAAAGGGATCGTCATTTTTAAAGGGTAGTTTCAAAGAAATGGTGTAAGGATAGTAGGCCTGGTTTCCTATTTTAAACTAAATAAATGTAGCTTTAACCGGGTTACCAGAAGGACTAAATAACAGAACAATCATTTCTTTTTAGATGTGAATGAATGTTTAGACAGTCCATGTTTGAATCAAGGCACATGTCAGAACATTCAAGGGAGTTATTTCTGTCAGTGTACTGAACGCTGGGAGGACAATAATTGCCAAACAGGTACTTTTCATCAGGATAACATGTCTGTGAAATGTACACCCCATAACGTTCCTCTTTCACATAAAATTGGGATGTACAGGATAAAATTATTTTCTATATTGTTGTTCTGAAACAAAAATTGTGGGTACGTGTTAGAACCGTCTTTTCCGGTGGTTTAAATGTGCATCCACTATCAATGTTTTGAGCAAAAATAATGCCACCATTAAAAACATGAAAAGCTGTACTTTACAACTGAAAATTATCACAGTTTATTGGAAAGGCGCGTTTTTGCACTAGTTACATACATACACACAGACGAACACACAAACAGACTTTGTCAAACGATGAATGTATGATTACTGTGATAACGTCCATTAGAGGCAAAATCGTTTGACCAACTTTGTATTTATGCGACTTCAACTCTTAAATGAAATCTTTTCATTTTATATCTACAAAACAATAACGCGGAATCATGCATTCATAAAACCAGAATTAAGAATATCTAAATCCTAATTTCCTGTATTACCTTTTACCTTTTTTTCAGACGTGGATGAATGTCTCGGCAATCCATGTGAAAACGGTGGCTCATGTATAAACACTCCTGGAAATTTCAATTGCTCTTGTGTGAATGGATGGGAAGGAATTACCTGTCAAACAGGTAAACCACTTTAATTTTAAAATAAGTTTTATAGAAATATAGTAAAGAAATGATTCATGTACGCGGAACGCCTTTTTTTACCTCATCCGAAAAATTGTTCCAGCTGTGCTGAATTATAACTGTCACTTATTTCCTCAGTGTGTCGATTGATATGAATGCTACTATTATTTAGAGGAGAAACAGAAGAAACGACAACTGGGTGACTGCTATAGATTTCTCGCTTTTATTGGTATCTGTTCTTCATGTTTGTTTTTTCTCTCGCATTGAGTGGGTGGATTCTCTCGAAGCTCTAGCGCGATTTAGAAAAGGCCCGAAAAGGGTAAATAATGGCATTAAATGATACAGCCTCTAATTTATGCTCACTGATTGATTATACTTTCTTCCAAGATCGTTCCAAGGCGATACTTCTGTTTGGTTCTTGTTGTTTTATTTTTTGGCGTTGAATTTTTGTGCTGTGTGCGCATCATGTGCGTTTTCATATTTTAGTTAGGTTTAGGTAACTGACTGGCCGCCTATTGGGAAATAGCTGCTCACTCGGCTTACAGTGTGTTTTTTCTTAGTGCACGTATCTAATTGTCAATTTAGTTTTTTCCCACTTCGGTTTTTGGAGTGGGAATTTATTTCTGATTGCGCCTTTTTCCTGATCATTGCCTTCTTGTACCTTTCCAGATGTGAATGAATGCTTGGACAGTCCATGTGTAAACCAAGGCACCTGCCAAAATACCCAGGGAAGTTTTACCTGCAATTGTGTTGTTGGCTGGATGGATAACCTTTGTCAAACAGGTAGAATTCGCTTGTTACAGTTAACTTAGAGAGTAGAGATTTACAATAGAATCTGTTACATAGTTATCTAAATCAATGTTCCTAATTATTTACGACTGAAGCTCAAGCCTTGAAGCAAAGCCCCAACGGAATATACATAAACACTCGTTAAAGTTATATTGTTACTTTTTTTCGTAGAAATGTTTAAATCATGCACGCTACGTTCGTCCTTTGTAAATTTATAATTCTTTGAATGTCTCAGTGTTTCTTCTCGCTCATATTTCCTGATACTAATTTGTACGTATTTCTAGACGTTGATGAATGCCTGAACAACCCCTGCTTAAACGAAGGAGTGTGTGAGAATACACAAGGCAGTTATACATGCATTTGTATAGAAGGATGGGAAGGAAATAACTGTCAAACTGGTAAGATTCATTTCCAATCTCTGCTAGACCTAAGCTGTAAGCAAGTCGTTATACCCGCACTCAATCAAATTGTGTTCTATTGCCCGAATAGGTATAGGCATATAAGCCTAGATATTACGGGGTAAACTAAACTGGTACCCTGTTGTCACTAGAGAGTATACATGTAGTGGTATGGAACAAATAAAAATGACAAGATCATAGGCCTATTCATAGGCCTTAACATAAGAATATGTACATAGAGTGAGTACATTTCATGAAATAAAGAGTTGCTGAATCAGAACTGAACTTTTGCTATCTTACATGTTTAAATGTGGTGTTTTCAGATGTGAATGAATGTCTTGCAAATCCTTGTGAAAATGGAGCAACATGCATGAATGTCCCAGGAAGCTATAACTGCAGTTGTGTGAAAGGATGGCAGGGGTTACAGTGTCAAACAGGTGGGAAATTAGTAATATAAGAACGAGCAGCTCTAGCCGAAAGTCAGTCTTACTAGCAATACCAAAGAGTGTTTTATCATTGTTTCCGCATAGTGGTAAAATAGATCCGGAAACTTTTAGTTTCTTTTTACATTTAGATGACGGAAATACTTTTCATGGTCTTGTTTCATTTTTAAAGAATTACTTTCGTTTAGCACTTTAACAAACCCGTCCAGCGACACTCATATTGAGGTATGCCGTATTTAAAATATTTATTGAAAAAGGCGAAAAGGCTGATTTTTTTCTTTCTTTTTTTTTAGATGTCAATGAATGTCTAGCCAGTCCCTGTGAAAACGACGGTTCATGTGAGAATACTCCAGGAAGTTATAGCTGCAGTTGTGTGTTAGGATGGACAAATAATAACTGTCAAACTGGTATGGGTTATTTTGTTATCTTTTGCAAACTGTCACCATTTGACAAAATCATCTGTTGAATACTGAGCATTTCTTTTATAATCTTTGTTTTTGCAAATCTTTTATCACCACTCCAGAAAGTTATAGCTGCTATTTTACGATTTGACAGACAAATATAAAAATATCAAGCTGATATGGGTTTTTCAAAAACTGGATGAAAAATTGAAAGGGTAATTATTTTTGAGAATATGCTATGGTTAACTTAACAGAGTTTAGTTCAAAAAGTTGTGTTTGCGAAGATTTTTATTTTGAGTTAAGTTCAAAAAGTTATGTTTGCGAAAATTTTTATTTTGACGAGATCTCTAAGCAGTAGTCATAAACTACAAAAATTGCCCAGCGATATTGGTTCATGTGGCATGAATGATAAGGAAGTGGTACGCTGTTTGATTCAAAGCTAGAATGAACAATTCCATTCCCAAAATCCTTACGTTGTATACCTATAGGACTCAAAGATTATCAGCTACTACTCGTAAGATCTAGTAAAATACAACATGTAGTATAGGGAAAATCCCGCCCACTTTTGCAGACTGAGTCTCTATGGTAAGTAACGTTTTTATTATACTTCCCCTTATAATATCAAAAATTTATTTTCAGATGTTGATGAATGTATGTTAAATCCGTGTGAAAATGACGGAACATGTGAGAACAATCCAGGAAGTTACAGCTGTAGCTGTGTTGGTGGATGGGAAGGAAATACTTGCCAGATTGGTACTTTTTTACTAAATGCTTTATTTTCAGTTTAACTTATAAACGGACCTACCTATTAAATGAGACATACTTTATGATAAGAATAAATTTAAATGTATTGAATGTGTTAAAAATGAATTATTAGAATGGATAGAAATGTAATTTTATTTGCAAGAAGTAAAACGATAATTAGAAATTATGCTTTGCTTTATTTATTGAGCTACTATTAGAGCCATGACAGTATGTATGAAATCACACACGATTGGCTGAAAGAAGTGTAATTTTGTTATAGATGTGAATGAATGCTTGGAAACTCCCTGTCAAAACTCTGGAACGTGTGGGAATACTCAGGGAAGTTATAGCTGTACATGTGTGAACGGATGGGAAGGAACTAACTGCCAAACTGGTAAGAACTACATGTATCTTGATTATGATAATCACACAGGTACTCAAACATGTACTTTATATGTGTTCGCTCGTAACTGTACATATACGAGGGGTGTTCTTTAATACTTGTCAATCGCTTGATTATTTTTTCTGTAAACAATCAATGAGAATGTTGTTCATATGTGGTGAAAGGCCGATCTTTTCTGATCAGATTGGTATCAAAATTTTAGCTGTCCGACACACGGTCATATAGTAATCACATTTTAAAACAGGGTACAGTAATGACACTGTGTTAATTTTCGGTTAATTTACAATATGTTATTTCGGTCCCTAGTATAGAAAAGGCTATAACTTTCGCAATAGTATGTACAGGTCCACTTTTATTTTACACATTATGTTGTCATTCATATGAGCAACAGAAAACACTTTTGCAGATAATTTTATTTTGACTTTATATAGTTATTGCTCCTGCTTTATGACATCATAATATTTTAATATACGTCATTCAAAATCACCGCACAGGTTACACCTTTTCGTAGTTTTAAATTTTGTCAATTGGATTGTGTGGTGAATATCTCAAATTGATAGTTATCTCAAGTTTGTCTAAAATGGTCTAAATGGAAATTCGCTGTAAGTTACTATACAGGCAATTTAACATTTCCTTCACATATAAGATGGATCAGGTGCTTAATTTCTAAGAGAGCTGTCCGTCTCAATCATAATAGAAACACTGTCAAATTTCATCATTGAAAACGTCAACCAAAACGCTTCTAGAACTTGTCAAGTAAATAGATTTTTTGAAGTTGTAGTAGTATTTGTACATGCTATTATTGCGGTATGGACAGCTCTGCCACTGACATTTTGTGTTATCTTTCAAAATGTTATTACTCATAAACCAAGATTTTAGTGGGTAAATAATCCAAAACTTATATCAATGGAAACAGCAAAGATCTGACACAAAGCAGCATTAACATTTTGGATGAGTCATAACTGGACAGGAAATTATTAGGCTCTGAAACTTCTATTCCGACGTTCATTCAATTTATCAACACGTAAAAACTGGCATAGTACTATGTTTACAGCTCTCGTGAAACTTGTAATTTTTGGTTTAGGAAAATAACTTTTCACCTATGCGTTTGCAAGGTAATGGAGATCCCACGGGTATAAAGTCGTGATTCTAACCCTTTTAATTCAAACATTATACAGGTCCTGTACTGTTTATTGGGACAGAAGGAAGAAGGTATTTGCAGTGTCATAAGGGTGCCCCTCTTTAGAGTCTCAGTTTGCTATGATAAAGTGCACCGTCCTAAAACTGTTGGGTGATTTCAATATCGCAAAGAACCCATCTATAATTATCAAGTCTTTTTGCTCTGGTACAGATGCTGGTTTAGGAGAAATTGAGTCGATGACAAGAACACCCCTCGTATTTCGTTTACTCTTGAATGTTTTAGTGTTTAAAATTACTAAACTATAAAAAAAAAAACAATTAAACATTATACAGTCCAAAACCTTACTGCCACTTCTTCGTGAAGTAACCGTTTCTCAGATTTTCTATGATCTGTGAATAATTAAACTGCAGTTTAATCATTAATCACTAGGGAGTCTTAGTCCGATTGAGAAAAAATAACAGTGTACTGGGATTCGTGCGAGTAAGAAATCATGAACAAAAAGCTTTTATTTAAGGACAATGCCTGATGCTTGCTGCTCAAGACAGGTTGGACTGTAGATTCACGATAAATCGGCGTCATTGCAACTACACTTGTGTTTATAGTATATGATTATAACTGTCTATAATTTCAGGCACCCGCTACTTAACCGTTCGAAAATATACTCCCGCAAAGACAATACCACGTATATGAGTTCTATATCTTATCTTAAACATTTAATTGTGTGAGACAACGATACCACATAAAACCACAACTAAACATTAAAAGTGGAGTATGCAAAGACTAGAAACTAAGTCTATATATCTTGAATATCAAAACTATCATACACATAAGATGTATTATGTTGTGATTCCAGATGTGAATGAATGCCTAGACATTCCGTGTTTACACTCAGGAACATGCGAGAATACACAGGGATCTTATACCTGTAATTGTATAGACGGATGGATGGATAATAACTGCCAAACAGGTTATAACTCTTACGCAAAGCTTAATTCAACGACGTTTAACATTTGGCCCTTGGAAAGAAGAAATAAAAATAAAACTGGGATCCTTTAAGAGCAGCGAACATATTCATGAGAAAAAGGATGGGTCATATCACGGTTTCGGCTGCTCAAGCCGGCAACCAATAAGTTAGGCATTTGGTCACGGTACCAAATATAGTCGTAGAAGAAATTCAGATCTACACAAATAGTAAAGTAAATGTGTTTTCGTATTCACCAATTTTCCCATCACAATCGCACAACTAAAGGGTCCTGGTCAGTTAGACTGATTAATTCTGCACCATACCGATCTATAAATAGATAAACTATTTTATTGATATTTGATAAATGTTTGCTTCGTTTCCAGATGTGAATGAATGTCTCAATAATCCATGTATCAACGGAGGCTCTTGTGTGAATACCCAGGGCAGTTATAGGTGTGAATGTGTTGACCAGTGGCAGGGAAATAACTGTCAGATAGGTAGAAACTCTTATTATACCCATTTAGACAGTCAGCACAAGTTGCTTTATTTATTTATTTATTTAGGATCAAAAGTGAGTTCCTCCATGAGCAATTAAAATGGTAAAGAGGATGGACAAGACTGCTGTATCATGTATACGGTTGAAGTCGCTATTTTGACTTTTTTTAAATGGATAAAATGTAATTAAATGTAAAATGTAATGCCCATTACGACTGCATGAAGAACAATGTTCAAGGAAAAAAAATGTTGGTAATCCATCAAAACCAGAACTTTTCATTTGAATTCGAATTCTGGATTGACCTACTTATTTAGCGTTTGATCATAATGTGTTCCTATCTCATCCTGAAAATATATTCATTTTCTGCAAATAGCAATAGTTTCCATACATTATAATGTTTTTTTCTTCCAGACGTGGATGAATGCCTGGTCAGTCCATGTCTGAATGATGGGACATGTGAAAATACCCAAGGAAGTTATAGTTGCACCTGTGTAAGCGGATGGGTTGGCAGGAACTGTGAAACAGGTATTTGTCAAACTTTGTAATTTTTTAATGGATCACTTCAAGGTTCCTTTCAAGATTATTTCAGCTCATATGAGACGGGCCAATCAGCAGGTGGGGCGAAAACGGGAAGATTTCGAGAAGAACCACCTGGCACCCGCGCAAGCACAACTTGGCTTATCTCACATGTGCCCGGTGTAAAACCCAACCCCCACACCGCGGTAATGAAATATCAGCGCTCTTAATCACTCGGCCACGGTTTGTGAATAGCGTTGTAACAATTGTTAATGTTTTTACTCGTTTAGTGGGTCTTCAAAATATTTACAGTATTAATAGCCAGCCAGCTGAGGACCCTCAGGTTTGGCACCAATTGTCTGTTTCAACTTATTTTAACACTTCGATTAACAGTATTGACGTGTTTATGTTGTAAATAATTGGAGCGTATTCCAGAAAAAAACTATAAGAATACAGAATGAGTAAATGGGCCCTTTATTATTTGTAATGCTGAAGCCGTCACTCCAGTGTAATGAAATCGCGCGGGTTCCTATAAAGGCATGATCAATGCAGCTGAGATCTCTGTTTCCAGATGTAAATGAATGCCTTGCCTCTCCGTGTTTGAACCAGGGGACGTGTGAGAATAATGATGGAAGTTACAACTGCAGATGTGTACCAGGATGGGAGGGGCAAAACTGTGAAATAGGTACAACTCCCAATTTTATTTCACACTATAACGTTTTCGGTAATTTCACACCATGTGTGATGCGTGTACTTGATATGTAAAAAGAAAAGTTACATCGTGTTATTTAAAACCTCAAGCATACGAAAATAAGAAAGATTTATCAACATTAAATTTTAAATTCTTGTTTTCAAAATTGTATAGATATTGGAAAATAAATATCTAATTTCACATTTTATCAAAGCATGGACCAGAGGTTTATATTTTCTGATATTTCAAAATGCATTTCAGAATCTGGTGATCTTTAGTTATTGTTTTCAGATGTTAATGAATGTCTGAACAATCCTTGTGGTAATGATGGAACGTGTGAAAACAGTGTTGGCAGTTACAGTTGTAGATGCAATGTAGGATGGGAAGGCAGTAACTGTCAAATAGGTAGTATTTGTGTTTCATTATTTTTGGTAAATAGCTAGAATTCAGTGAAACTAAAATTATTTGACAGCAAATTTACCCAAGTGTATACTGGGACTACTGAGTTTTTGTTTTTGCTGTATCATAAAAGATAACTCTCTTTCGAGATTTCTGTCACAAATGAAGTTATCAGTATTAAATTTAAAATTCCAAATCCCAATCAAGTCCAGACACTAGGCGGAAAATTAAAGAACAATATTAATAATGACATAAATGTATATAAAACATATGAAAATCAAGATGACCAATTCATTCGCACCGATGCAAGAGATACAATGCCTCGTTTGGCGATCTAATGATTTTCTCATTTTCTGTTTTCACAGATGTGAATGAATGTTTGAACAATCCCTGCTTGAATGCCGGATCCTGTGAGAATACGCAAGGAAGTTACTTGTGCAACTGTGTACCAGAATGGCAGGGAACAAACTGTCAAACAGGTAGAGAAGTAAACAGTGTCATCTTTGGTTCATTGAATATGGCCTGACAAACGTTTCATTTGCATAAAACAACTGTTTCGCTATTTTCATAGCTTTGAACGATTAAAGCTTCTTTTTTACCCTCTCACAATGTGACTATGTTCTGTCAGATTTGAGTTACTGTGATAGGATGTCATTTAATTGCTTTTGAGACACAATTTCAAGACAGACATTTACTTTATATTACTTTCATTTTTGCTTTTATGACATGATGGTTATATCTTTGTCTTCCAGACGTGAATGAATGCCTGGCTAATACATGTTTGAATGATGGGACATGTCAGAATTCTCCTGGAAGTTATAACTGTACTTGTACTTCAGGGTGGCAAGGGCGTACATGTCAGATAGGTACATATACAGTATACCTGAACTAAATTAGCAAAAACGTAACAATATTTTGTTTAACTGCAGCAACTTTCCGCTGTCTCTAGTATAAAGGTTAAAGCAAACCTTTATCTGAACAAATACAAATTATTATACTTATAATATCTGATAAGAAACGTACTTGTTTTTAACATGTTTCTTTGCGCCTCATACTATTAGACCGGGTGAAATAGTGTATGTTCTGTTTTGTTCTGGAAAAGACACTTCAGCAAAGTAAAGACACTTCGGTAAAGTAAAGACAGTTTAGTAAACGTTACTCTAATACTGTTAATTGTCTGAGTGTCTTATCTTTACTATCAGATTTTTTTGTCAGATGTTACAATACCAAGTGTTAAATGATGAGAATTTTCTGTGACATTTGATTTCGTAGATGTGAACGAATGTTTGAACAATCCCTGTTTAAATGCCGGATCCTGTGAGAATACGCAAGGAAGTTACTCCTGCAGTTGTGTACCGGAATGGCAGGGAACAAACTGTCAAACAGGTAGCCAGCGAACGTTACATCTTTAAAACACTCACTTTGCAAATCGCAGGTGAATTAATCTTTTTGGTGCGCCTTTTCAACACTTTATATAATGGCTTTGTTGATTATAATACACAAGGCTTGTTAAAGGGAGAGAGATTCGTATAAGCCTTATGGCCTTTTTCTGAAGCCAAGTGTGTATTTTCATATTGTATGTATAAAATATTTTGGAATTATACAGAAGAAATGTGTTTAAACCAGGATTATTTTTCACAATGATTATTTCGTTTACATAGGATTTAAATATTTATTTTTTCTCTGTTTTAGATGTGGATGAATGTCTGGCTTCTCCGTGTATGAATGATGGAACATGTCAGAATTCTCCTGGAAGTTATAACTGTAGTTGTACCGCAGGGTGGCAAGGACCTACATGTCAGATAGGTAGAAATAGTGTACTTTCTTTTGACAAATAAACTCTTTATATGGCTAGCAGCATGCTGACGTACCATGCTTATACTGTGGCAACTTAAATATTATTATTTTATGCTTACAGGTTGCAGGAGGTTGCTCTATTTGAAAAACACAAAAATAGTTTTAAATCATACATTGCGATTCCCAAAAAGTACGTATTTATATTTTAACATTTAAATTCAATTTATTACGATGTTGAAAAACTTTGCTTTTATCATTTCCGTCTTTTAGTTTTACTTGGTAATTCCAAGATAATTTTGCGAATACATTATATTTTGAATTAACTTTGTTTGTTTTGATAGATGTGAATGAATGTTTAACCAACCCATGTGTAAATACCGGTACCTGTGAGAACACTCCCGGAAGTTTCACCTGCAGATGTATAGATGGGTGGGAGGGACAGACCTGTGGGAATGGTAGGTGATATATTTGAAGTATCAGTTAATCCTTAAGCGAACGATTCAATCATTACGCAAATACGCCCATGCAATATACAGAAAAGTGTTTGGTTGTAAAAATGAAAACTTTCACTGGAAAATTTTTGACATTTTTCTTATTTTTGCTCAAAACATAGTTTGTGGGTGCATGTCAGAACCTCCTCGACGCGGTTCTAACGAGTACACACAATTTATGTTTTGGAGCAAAAATAAGAAAAATAGGTAAACCCCCGCATACCCCAGTTTTTCTATATAAAAGTGGGGTTTACGGGGGTATACATTACACGGACATGTTTTCCTTATGATTGAATCACAGATATCTAATATTTAGTTTAAACAATGATATAGATTCTGTTGCTTATGTAACATATACGTGTAAAAGCATACATTTAAGAACACAATACACATGATTTATGACTGGAACGAAAGTTTTTTTCTCCATTACAACTTGTTATCGTGATTGCTATGTGAAAATTATAAATAGAAGTGCGTCACAGTCAATGTACACAACTTTTAGAGTCAGAAAATGTAAAGTGTCAGAGTTATGAATTTCAGTGTCTAGAATGTTTCATAAGGGTGATTCTTAAATTAAATGCATTTACTGGCATAGAATGCATTCTATATATGTATCACCTGATCACTGACATTATAGACGAAATAACAGTAGACTGATCTATAACTATATTGAGCTATAACTATATTGTATGATATTATTGATTGGAAACTATATGTTTTTAGCTCACCTGAGCCTTACCTGAGCCGAAGGCTCACAGGTGACCTTATAGTATACCCATGCTCCGGCGTCCGTCGTCCGTCGTCCGTCCGTCGTCCGTCGTCCGTCCACAATTTCAAAGATCTTCTCCTCTGAAACCGCTAGGCCAATCAAAGCCAAACTTCACATGGAGCATCCTTAGGAAGGAGGAACAAAAGTTTGTATAAATCGTCCAGGTCACATGACCAAGATGGCCGCCATGGCTATAAATAGCAAAAACCTTTAAAAATCTTCTTCTCCAGAACCAGAAGGTCTATGATTTTGAACCTTGGCATGAAGCATCAGGCAATGGAGCTCTACAAAGTTTATATAAATCATGACCCTGGGATGACCTTGACCTTTTTTACGGCAAGGTCAACTTAGGCCGCCCATGCATTTGAATGGGAAAAAATAGGAAAATGTCATTTAATGGCAAAAAACTTGCTAGGAATGAGCAAATGGACAGAATATTCATGTTTATTAAAATATTTTGGGCCAAGAGGGTTGTCTGCCCCTGTCCCGGTGCTATATACATGTGTATGACCATAATATTCAAACGTCTTCTTCTCTGAAACCGCTTGGCCAATCAAAGCCAAACTTTATGTGTAGCATTCTGAGGAAGAGTGAATGAAAGTTTGTATAAAATGGTCAAGGTCACGTGACCAAGATGGCCACTATGGCTATAAAACGCAAAAACCTTTAAAAATCTTCTTCTCTAAAACCAGAAGGCCTATGATTTTGAAACTTGGCATGAATCATCAGGCAATAGAGCCTTACAAAGTTAATATAAATCATGACCTTGGGATGACCTTGACCTTTTTGACAGCGAGATCAACTTAGGCCGCCCATGCATTTGAATGGGAAAAAAGGAAAATGTCATTTAATGGCAAAAAAACTTGCTAGGAATGAAAACTGGACAGAATATTCATGTTTATGAAAATCTTTTGGGCCTAGAGGGTTGTCTGCCCCTGTCCCGGGGCTATATACATGTGTATGACCATAATATTCAAACATCTTCTCTGAAACCGCTTGGCCAATCAAAGCCAAACTTTATGTGGAGCATTCTGAGGAAGAGTGAATGAAAGTTTATATAAATGGTCAAGATCACATGACTAAGATGGCCTCCATGGCTATAAATAGCAAAAATCTTTAAAAATCTTCTTCTCCAGAACCAGAAAGCCTAGGATTTTGAAACTTGGCATGAAGCATCAGGCAATGAAGCTCTACAAAGTTTGTATAAATCATGACCTTGGGATGACCTTGATCTTTTTTACGGCAAGGTCAACTTAGGTTGTCCACGCATTTTAATGGGGAAAATTGTTACAATGTAATTTGAAGGGCAAAACTTGCAGTAAATTGGCAAATGGACTGAATCTTTATGATTTAAAATAGAAATTGACTCCAGAGGTTGCTCTGACCCTGCCCTGGGGATATATACATGTATATTACCATTCTAGTCAAACAAGTTTATTGGTATATATCTCAGGTCTCAGGTGAGCGTTTACAGGACCATTGGTCCTCTGGTTTACGATTACTGAATATTGTAAGCAAACTTGCATTTCCAGACGTGAATGAATGTTCGATTGGTACGTGTTTAAACGATGCTACGTGCGAGAATACTCAGGGAAGTTATGTCTGCAACTGTACAGAAGGCTGGACGGATAGAAACTGTCAGACAGGTAGAATGAATAGACATTAGTGTCCTTGCTTGTTGCTTAAATATTGATTTTTGTGCTGTTTGCACCTTATGTATATTTCCATATTTTAGCTATTTTTGTATCTGAGTGGCCACCTATTGGGAAAAATAGCTGCTCACTCGGCTTACGATACGCTTTCTTAGTATAAGTGCCTAATTTAGTTAGTTTTTCCCACCTCGGGTTTTGTAGTGGGAATTTCTTTCTGATTGCGCCATTTCCTGATTGCCTACTTTAACCTTTATAGACACATGGCCCTTTTAATGAATCTGTACAGCTGTACACAATAAACATAAAGTATATATGCACCGTCAAACACAATAAAGAGTGTGATAGTGACAAACATTACAGATTTTTCATATTCTTTTTGTCTTCTTTTTAAAAAATATCAAAAATATATGTCAGTATGTATTTTATGCTCATGTTATGTCTTATCATCACAAAGAAGATGTGTCACGTCTTTTCAAACTTTTTACTCCCAGATGTGAATGAATGTCTGAACAGTCCATGTGTACGTGACGGCACTTGTGAGAATACTCCAGGAAGCTATCTGTGTAACTGTAACGAAGGTTGGGAGGGCATCCATTGTCAAACAGGTATGGTTTAGTTTTTCTGTATGCTAGCATCTTGGTAAACAAAATACACATGTTCGGTATTTTAAACATTGTAAACAGAATGTAATGTTAATAGATCCTTTGGAAGTAGTTAAACATTTAATATATGGGACAAGGTGGGTCATATTGTACAATTTAGGTATTCCTTTTATACAAATTGGCAAAGGAAGCAAGACACTTGTGCTTCAGTTTCAAGAATTAATATCAGTGTAGTCTTAACAAAAGACGCATGTTCCAATCGAACCCCCATTGCGAAAGTAAACTGCAACATTTGTCAATGTTAGCGTACTAAGTAATAAGATTATAAAATACAAATTGTGGTGTTAGTTTGTATTTTACAAAGAAATGATATTAGAGAAAAAGTTTTATTTGATTCTCAAAGCAAGAGTGATATCTTCTAAGTGGAAAAAGAAGTGGCCTCTCGTCAAAACACATACAGGCGAGAAGATACGTCAGATGTTACGTTTATTTCCCATATATTCGATAAAAGATGTTTTTCAGGTGATTATAACATTTAAAATGTCTTTATACGGAATAGATTTGATTAGTTTACATGCTTGCTCGAGATTTTACCGTACAACATAGGCAACCATTTAGATTTCCATGTCTGACTTAACCTGATCTTGTTGTAGATGCCAACGAGTGTCTGGAGACGCCATGTTTACATTCTGGTACCTGTCTCAATACAGAGGGAAGTTTTAACTGCACTTGTACTGCAGCGTGGGAAGGAACTTTGTGTCAGACAGGTACCATTGTAACATTATTTGAGCCTGCGCATGAAAAAACCAACAATTGGGGTTTCCGACCAGATCTGACACAAACGTGGCTGTACAGTGACAGAATTAAGCTAGACTCTTGAAACTTTGGATATAAGTAGAAGAGAAATAGTACTATCCCTATGGCGAAAACAAAGGCGCTGATCAGCTGTGCAGTTACTGCACAGCTGATCTGCGTCTTTGTTTTCGCATATGCAAATCGTTGGTTTTCTCACGCACAGGCTCATTTAAAATAGTATTAGGGAAAATGAAACGGGAACAATGAGAAGCCAATGCGATAATGCGATGCACATTTGGAGACAAACGGAAAGGAATTCTTCTCAGATAGAAGAAAAAGCATAGGATCTGTGTTCGAATTTTGATAAAGAGATTCGGATAACTCAAAGTAAAGTTGAATAATAAAATGTTAAACTACGTAAAGCAAGTATCAGGAACCGGTGCAAGCAAAACCAAAGTGACACCCTGAACATCGAGGTGGGAAACATCCAAAATGACAAAACGGTACTGATACAAAGAGAACCGTACAACAACCCGGGAGAGCAGCTATTCCCCGATAGAAGGCTTTCATTTGCAAAAGTTGTAAAAAATCTGTAAACCGATACACGTTAGTTTCAGAATCATTCTTTCTCACACTAGCCACTGATGTACTTTCAGACATAGACGAATGTATTGAGAGTCCTTGTTTAAACGAAGGAACATGCGAAAATATCCCTGGGAGCTATACCTGTAAATGTACGGACACGTGGGAGGGAGATATATGTCAAACAGGTAAAATATATATTTAATTCATTGGTAATCGAAATTCAAATAAAGTTTACATGATTTTAAAAGGCATAATATAGGTAATACAAGAAACGAGTTCCGACAGGTTTCACTGAATGACATTGGACTTGCAGTTAAATCAGTGAGGCAGTCATGATATGAATACCTAAGTGACCTTTGTAGAAAAAATATTTATACTGGCTGTAAATGTGAGATTAATACTGAAATACTGAATAAAAGTCTCTGACATGTTTACTAGAAAAGACCAGATTATTCACAATATCAAATATAGTGTCACTCAAACCATGTTGTTAATTATCATATTTACGATAGCATTTTCATATTATTTTTGTTGGTTTCTTATAACTTACCACTTTATGTTTAAATTGTTGTTCTGTTTTATTTGCTTTATTCGTGTATTTTGCTTATGTTCATGAATAAAATTGATTACAATATATGCCTTAATTTGTCTATTTATAATTAAATCAATTTATTAAAAAATAAACTACGCAGTGGCAATAAGTGAGTGACTTGGTTGCTCACTGCAAAAAAGGTGAAGTGACGGTATTTCCAAGTCACTCAAATAACAGTATTTGGCGCCGTTGCAGTTGCGTCACATAATTTTCTTTTAGCATTAAAATCATTAATGTAGAAATTGTGGCATATTACCGCAGTTTGCGTTTGGAAGTGGCGTCACATATTAATCGAAAAATCGGATGCATGCTTACACTTCGCTGTTTTTCACTTGTAAGAGTAAACAGTCGTCGAATTTAGAGATGGTTCATTTTTATTATTATGACATTTGAGTATAATTGTAAAATTTATTTTTTATTCCCCAGGTATGTTATACAGTTGAGGTACCAATCAATAACTGTGGTGCATTGGCATTCCTAGGCAGCTAACGTACTCGTAACAGTTGTTCTCTTGAGTAATGATGTACATTTTATGTTCAACAGCCCGTCAGAATTCAAAATTATCTATTCAAATCTAATAACTGCTTTTTAAAAATGTCATGTGCCACAGTAAAACCAATAGCGAGTGTTGTTCGCGATAATCGGCGCTTAAGAGTGTGTGTCCTCATGTCATATTTTCTGCATCGTTTTATTCTAGAAATGTCACTTTAAATTGCTATTATTAGAGATTAATCACTTTCTGCATGTTTTTTGGGTTGTTTGTAGTTTTAAATGCTTAACTTGTGTGTAATATAGATGTAGACCTAAACGGGAGTTTCTGTCCTTTGAGTATTTTAAGTATTATAATTACACTGTGAGTGTTTGTGGCCTTCCTTATGCAATGTCTTTGACCAAGCTTCATTCAACTTAGTTTGGGAAAATATACTTAAAGTCTGTTTTGTAGTGTGTGATAATGGTTTTTCGCAGATATTTTACAACTGTTCAAATGTAGAAAAAAATATTTTCTTGGCACAATTAAGCATCTAGTTTGTCGCAAATTGTGCAGCAAAATTTTTGAAAATCGGTTGACAAATAAAAAAGTTTTGGTCAAAAACACTTTTGAATAGGGATTTCCTGTACAAAAATCTCATGGAAGGGAGGTAAATAATTCCCGCAAAAATTTTAAATTCTGACTATTTATTCATGATTGCTCAAAATTATTATAAATTGACACAAATGACATACATGTACCTGAGACAAAATCCTTATGATGAGGTAAAAATTCTCGAAAATTATGCATTTTCACGATCATCGATTATCTCCCTTGCCAATGCAAAATCCCTATGCAAAATTCATTTGGGCCATAAAAACTTTATTTGTTCACCGATTTTCAAAATTTTTGCAGCTCCTATTAGGACAAACTAAGATCAAGATTTTGACATGAACATAATTTTTCTGTCGTCCCCCATACAAAAATATGTGCAATATCCGGCTCTGTACGTATATTGTATTTGTGTATTGAAACCAGTACACTAACATTAAATCCCTTTGCAATGCTTGGCGAGATTTTATTTTTTGTGGGAATTTTCCAGTATACTATTATTCATTTGCAAATACCAACGTGACCTTCTTGGTCCATTTCTTTTGCTAGAAAATCAAACAAAAATGTGTTTTCGTGGCCTTGAAAGGCATGCCCTCTAAAATGGGGCGCACAATCACGCGTTTCTTGGAATATTTATTTACAAACTGTTTACATGATAAAGAACAATAATGATTTCTACAGCTCCTGCAGCAAACAGAATTTTGACATGCAACGTCACCCAGCCATGTCGGAACAAAACAAAAAGAAGATTAAAACTACGTACCGTGTCGCCATTGTAAATCCCGATGTCTCACCGACACATCGCCCGATGCTTCACATTTTTCCGATTAACCCCCGTTGATTCACCGTTTTTCTAATACACCGTTTCCATAGGTTGATATACATGTACATGTAGTTTATGTAATTTATGAAATATTTCTGTCGATTATCTTTTTATCATATGATTTTCAATACACAAATATAGATACGAATATTGTATTTGTGCATTGAAAACTGTATGATATGAAGTAATGTGTACTGAAACTTGGGTAACGGGCGAAATTGGCTTAAATTACAATTAGCCAATGCCTGTGCAATATCCGTCTTTATTTTCGTGTACGTGCGTGTAGTATGCAGTTCAGTATTTCAGCCGCTTTAAGTATATTTGTTGGTGTCAGTTACTTTTCAATACACAAATACATCCTACAGAACCGGATAGTGCACCGCGTCAAATTAATAATATATTTTTCATTACACAAACATAGAAATGATCATCGTTATGTACATGTAAATATCCTTGCCGATTATATTTTAATACAGAGATACAGCAACGGATAATGCATAGGTTCCGAATAAACTAAAACGATAAGTACATGAAGATTTAATTACACAAAAAAAGGAACGGATATTGTCCAGGCATCGAATGTATGTGACAGCCAATTGCATCTGTTGCTTCATTTTCAATGCACAAGCAGGTACCAATATTGTGTATTGGTTTCAATACACAAATGCATTATTCATAAACATAGGCAGAGTAGTGAGAAAATCGTGCATTTGGTGATACAAGCATTTAATTTGGCATGGGAGCTCAAAATGCTACAATGTTTTGCAAAATATTGTTGTCAAGGCGAAAATCCAAAATACAATACACAAATACAATATCCGTATCTACGACTACAATTGTGTATTGAATATTATTTGATAAAAATGTAATCTGCAGAGATATTTACATGTACATGTACACGTATTCGATGTTTGTGTAATGAGAAATAAGAATGAGATGAAACCCGGTAATGGTTAATGTATCTGAGGTGGTGCAATATCCGCCTCTGTATAGTGCATTTGTGTATTGAAACCAATACACAATATAGGTACCTGTTTGTGTATTGAAAATGATGTAACGGGTGAAACTGGCTATGTCTCATACATACTCGCCTTGTAAACCAGGAGTGCATGTTCGATCTCGAGTTTGTCGGACGAGACTATAAAGCTTTCAATACACAAACAAATACCAAGAGTGTGTATTGGTTTCAATACACAAATGCACTATAAGGAGGCGGATATTGCACCACCTCGAATACATTAAACATTACCGGGTTTCACCTCATACTTATTTCTCATTACACAAACATAAAAATGAATAGCGCATCGAATGCGTATACATGTAAATATCTCTGCAGATTACATTATAATCAAATAATATTCAATACACAAATAAACTCGTAGATACGGATATTGTTTTTATGTATGATATGAAGATACGCGAAAGCGTTTGGCATCTTTTTGGAGCTGACGCAATAATGGTATGTGTATTAAAATCAAAAACAGAAATCTGACAAAGTACTGTGTGTTTGCAGTTGGTGCAATATCGGTCTATGACTTTGTGTATTGAAACTTAGGTAACTTCTTTGGCAGATCAGTATTTTCTGCAGGTATGTGCTGATCAGTCAATAACTTTTCAATATACAACAAGTTACCGATATTGTGTATTGGTTTCAATACACAAATACGTTAAACAGAGCTTGATATTGCACCATGTCGAATTAATTAAATATTACCGGCTTTCACTCTTACATACTAGTAATTTTCTTTACACAAACATAGAAATGATCATTGTATCGAATGCAATATCAGTCTATGATTTTGTGTGTTGTAACTTATGTGTAAGTGGCAAAATGATATGTATTCAATGCCTGTGCAATATCCGTTTTTGTTTTGTGTACATACATGTATTTGGCAGTTCTGTATTTCCGCCACTTTAAGTATATTTGTGCCGATCAATCAGTTACTTTTCAGTCAACAGAAAGGTACCGATAGTGTGTATTGGTTTCCATACATAAATACATTATACAGGACCTGTAGCTTTCATTAAACACACAAAAGAAATAAGAAATGATATTGTGCAGGCATCGAATGTATCATGGTATATTTCAATTTCACCCGTCTCAATACACAAACAGGAACCAATATTGTGTATTGGTTTCAATACACAATGCATTATACAAAGACGGATATTGCACCACTTCGAATACATTAACATTACCGGTTTTTACGAATAAACGTAAAGAACGATAACGATTACAAATAACATTTATGTCAAGTACATGTAGCTTTCATTAAACACACAAAAGAAATAAGAACGGATATTGCACAAGCATCGAATGTATCGTGACATATCCAACTTCACTCGTTATGCCATTCTCAATACACAAACAGGTACCAATATTGTGTATTGGTTTCAATACACAAATGCATTATACAGAGACGGATATTGGACCACTTCGAATACATTAACGCTACCGCTTTTATGTTTTTCATAACATAAACATTGATATAAATATCGCATCGCATGCGTATATATGTACGAGGGTTGTCCGGAAAGTTTTAGGACTGTGCCGATATCTTAAAAAAAAAAATTATGCTATACAAATAAAGATATATGAGTATATAGATAAGGTCTTCCTGAATAATATATGGGAAAATTGGAATCAAAACCTACATACACTCGGAGATATTGGTCTCCAAGGCAACCGATGTGGCGCTTCTCGGAGCACTTTGAATTTTGAATTTTGTGTTTTCTAAAACCTGGAGACAAGAAAACAATTGCCCACAAATTTGCCATATGGCTTTTAAATACAGCAACAATTTGCATGGTAACACGCCATCATTTGTTCAATATGTTCGCAAAATTCCATGGTCTTTCGACGCTTATCAACTTTGCAAAAGCTAACAGAAGTGTATGTGTCGATCAAAATGTTAATAAGAAACTCGACGTCGCCGCATCGGATGAAGCAGCGCTTTTTTATCATACAGTGTTCCTGCCGTAATGAGTTCACAAATCTAACCAAATTTCTCACTGTTGGTTGCACAAAATCCAGGCTATGCAAGATCACTAATTTTTCGCTTTTTCGAAAAGTTTTTGTATTGTTGCCCTCAGAATAATCAAATAAATTTGAAACTATCAAGCGTTGGTGCCCGATGACCTTGAGAGCCACTTTAAAATGCATCCGATCAGCCAGGTCTTTCTTGTAAAATCATAACGGGCGCGACGTTATTGACGTCAAAGTGCTCCGAGAATAGCAACGTGCTCGTATTAAAATGATTATATCAATATGTTCCCGGTGAGCAAATATGCTGAAATTTTCAGCAGTAACTCGTGATATAATGTAATATTCCTGTGTAAAATTACAACTGATTCTCTTGAATAGTTATTGAGATATAGACACAGTCTCAAAACTTTTCGGACAGCCTACGTACATGTAAGTAGCTCTGCCGATTATCGTAATATCATAATTATAATTTTCAATACACACAAAAAAGATACGGATATTCTATTTGTGTATTGAAAACTATGTGATATGAGGTTACGCGAAAGGAAAGTGTTTGACATGTATTCTGAGCTGGTGCAATATCGGTATGTGTATTAAAACAAACATACACAGAAATCCGTTAATGCACTGTGTGTTTGCAGTTGGTGCAATATCGGTGTATAGCTTTGTGTATTGAAATTCAAGTAACGGCTGAAATTAACTAGATCACATGTATTTATATGCCCACAGTTTAATGTAGATAACCCATGAAATACAGGTAATGTGTAAATATATTTGACTCAATGCGCATGCGCAATAGAAACCCCAGCTTGCCGATGATAAACCATAGATAGTGATTACTATCCTAGGTTTCTCGCATAAACCTAAGATTTCCAATATAAACCTATGATTCTCGACTTTTTGTGCATTTGGCGCACTAAATGATCCAGAAACTATGGTTTTAAAGTAATATCCCGGGTTTCTGACCGCATCAGTGAGAAACCTAGGATAGCCGATGAGAAACCCGGGTTTACCGATGAGAAACCACGGATAGTGATTCACTATCCTAGGTTTCTCGCATAAACCTAGGATTCCCGATCATAAACCTAAGCTTCTCGACTTATTGTGCATATGGCGTGCGGTAAACCACGGTTTGTGACAGAAACCACGGATACTAAAATTGAAACCTATAATAGTAAATTACAAGACTAGGTTTCTAGTGGAAACCTATGATTCTCGACTTATTGTGCATTTGGCGCATTAAACAATCCAGAAACTATGGTTTTAAAGTAATATCCCTGGTTTCTGACCGCATCAGTGAGAAACCTAGGATAGCCGATGAGAAACCCGGGTTTACCGATGACAAACCACGGATAGTGATTCACTATCCCAGGTTTCTCGCATAAACCTAGGATTCCCGATCATAAACCTAAGTTTCTCGACTTATTGTGCAAACGGCTTGCCATACCCCGTGCGAGGCGCGAACGATGATCGAATGATCAAGAGCACTGAAGTCAGCGACCTTAACCACTCGGCCACGGGGGCCGCCCACCCAGCATGTATATTTGATATTGATGGGATAGCTAATAACGGTGACAATACTCCGTTGTCTTTCTGGGCATTTTGAACTTGAAAACATTCTAAACACTACATTTATTGGATCGAGAATTTATTCTGTTTATGCTTTTGTGTGCTTGAAAGTTTGTTTTCTATTATCTTAATTGTTTTGCTTATTTGAGTTTTAGATGCATGTGGGAAATATTTCCTTACTGTTAAGGTTTTATCTGCTTAATGATTTGATTATTTGGTGTGGCATTTATTAATACTATTTTTACGAATACTTTAAATGTTGGTAGTATGTAGACACATGCGGTATGTGACTCCTTTGTGTTTAGTACTAGCAGTCTTGTAGCATTCAGTTGTTATTCGGTACTGTTTTACGAATTTTTAATTTTCTTGTCGAGAGAAATATAAGATTTTTAATTTGACATCTCATAATATGAAAATACCTTGTGAGTCTTGAACTTCTGCTTATATTCAAGTTTTAATTCTGTGGTTCTAGGAGCAAGTGATATAAAGTATAAAAAATTACCTTAAACGTTGGACAAAAATCGTTAATTTCTATTCGTGTTAATTGATGGTTAACAGCGACTCGTGTTTCTTTTACAGCAAAAGGCACTCGATGGGGTTTGTACCATTTATCATTTTCATTTCACTTAAAATATACTGTAAAAGTAAAGAAGCATGCCAATAGCTTACTTTCACAAATCATTTTGTTGTGCAATAATAAGGACATAAAGTTGTCTTTTGAATTTTTAAGTTGAAGGCCTCCCTTTTCGGTTGCTGAGGCACTTTATGATATAGATGTAAACAATAAGAATATATTAATGAACATTATTCACACATTTTGTTGTGATATATTCAGGTCTAAGAGCTGACATAATTTACAGACTGTCTTTAGATTTACAGACTGTCTTTAGATTTAAAGACCTGTGAGTCTATAGAATTAAAGACTAAAACGATGAAATGGCAACAATTATGGAATACGGAAAATTCGCACTGATAAACAATTGTGGTTTGCTTTATTACATAAGCAGTTGCATAGTGCAGAAAAATGTTCATCGTTTGTTGACTTAACATTGAATAATGGAAGAAACAAATAAATGTGTTTTGATATACAAAAGTTTTCTCCCATATACTATAACTCAACAATTGATAACGCAAGCAATCATCTGATCGAGTGACATTCATCGCCAACAATGGTCAAAGGGAGAATAATCAATAAGGAATACATATAGTTATTATTTGCTATCAGTACACGGAATTAAGGCCATACTTTTACACGAACTTTACACACCGAATATCGTACATGTATAGGTCATTCATTTACGTTAAATATAGAATGCGCTTTATCTTGGTATTCCAAAATTCGATGAAATACTGCATATTAAGTCTTTAAATATATAGACTTTACAAGTCTTTAGATTTACAAACTGTCTTTATATCCACAGACTTAACAAGTCTATAGATTTACAGACAGTCTGTAAATCTAGTAAGTCTGTAGATTTAAAGACTTGAAATGTCAGCTCTTAGACCTGATATTGTCAGGAAATTGATTTGAGCAGTTACTGTACAATGATGACATAGTCATCACCTTAGCTTTGCTGGAGGCCAGAAATACTTAATAAAATTTGTCATTGACATTTTTCAGAAGTGTTGTTAGCAGTAGGTTTGTCTGTAGCAGCGGTTCTGATCGTTGGTATTTGCATCATCGTGATTTGTATAAGCAGAGATAGGCCAAAGAAAAAGGCATTCTTTCCTTTGATAACGGTATATAACGTACACATATTATATGAACATACTTGTCATTTTGCAATGTTCTTATTTTAGGTGACAGTTAATTTGTATAAAAAGACTTTAGTCTCCATATCGCCGAGGCGGTTCTAACGAGTACCCACAATCTATGGTTCGGAGCAAAAATAAGAAAAAATAGGTATACCCCTGCATACCCCAGTTTTGCTATATAAACTGAGTGGGTTATTTTACGGACATGTTTTCCTGATGTACAAGTTTTAATTTAAAGACATCATTTTGTTGCATCTCAAACGAAACAGGTTTATCAATACATTTTGGTGCTACCTGTTGACCCAACAGTATATTTATATATGTCTTTATGGTATTTGCAGCCTGATGACACATCAATCAAAAGTGAGGATCTTATTAAGACAAAGGTACCCATACCAACACCTAAACCAAAACCCAAGGTACCAAAGGAAGAATATATTCCCGAGAAAAAAGAAGGTGCTCATCCTCCCCCAAGGCGTTTACCGAAAATTGAGCATCCACCGACGTTACCTGATTTATTGTATAAGGAAAAGATGGAAGAGGAGATGAAATTACAGGAAAAGAAGAAGGCAGAGAGGAAGAAATATAAAGAAAAGGTAACATTTACAGAATGGCCATTGACACTTCCGATATTATTGTCAAACGAAGTGTTTTGTGACTTTAATAATGTTACACAGAGGATAATAACTAGATCAGCTAGCTAGCCTCCAGTCCGCTCCACTTCGTTGCCTCATTCCACTTTTGCTAGACACAATGCATTGACTGCAACAAGTTGATATGCACTATTAGTCTGTAAATTCATGCATAGAATAAAATTTTATTTCATTCATGAATTTACCGACTTTGTTTTTGATTCATCATGGTGTTTATTATAATTTATTTATTTGTCTTTGATGTTTTATTGACTAGTTTTTGATTCACTACGAGGTTCGAACAACTAAATGTTGTGAACCACTACAGATGCTGGGGCTGAGGTTATGACCATTAAAAATCCGGTTAAAGTAAGAATAGAGGGATCAGGAATCGATGCAATTAAATTTAAAGTCCCAACATAGACACCAGGTGGGAATGAAAATACATAAAACACAACAAAACATTTTGCCGACAACACACTCGAAAAGCAGAATGACTAGCTCTTTCCCAACAGGCCTGCCAGTTACTTTATATTAATTTACTGAATGTTCGAAGGAGATACGTCTGTAGTGGCTCTAACTGTCTTATGTTTTGGTGTTGAATTTCTGTTATGTTTGCACATTACATGCACAGAGTATATACGCTTTCATACATTTAGTTCAGTTCCGGTAACTGAACGATCGCCTATTTGGAAATAACTGCAGCTGGTGTTGTGCACTGTGGCGGCCCTTAAAAGTATATCCGTACATCAACCATAGAGCAGATTATATTTTCCTTTTGGCCCTTTGAGATCTGTGATGGTATTCTGAGAAATCAGAAATTAATTATCGGCATAGATTCATTTTCTAACCAGCGTCTACACTGTATATATTTGACTCTCTTTGAATAATATTAATCTTTGTATCGACTAATCTTCATGAAAGTTGCAAAATTACAGTATTTCTCTTCAGCTCCGTTTTGCCAAATCTAGAGGGTCACTGAAAAAGCTTAAGTAGCCGAAACCGCGTATGGCCCATCCCTTTTCTCATAAATATGCTCACTGCTCTTAAAAGGTCTCAGTTTTATTCGGCCTTAGTACAAGTACATTCCCCTGATTGTCAATTTAGTTTTTCCCACCTCGGTTTTGGTGTGGGAAATTCTTTCTGATTGCGCCATTTCCTGATCATTGCCTTACTTTACCTTTTTATAATTCACATCCTTTGTGCGCGATCTTTTACAGAAACCGACAGAAGATCTACCAGATAGAACTTTAGTTGGAGATGAAGTACCTAAGAAAAAGCCTAGAAAGAAGAGAAAGAAACTAGATGCTGCTAGACGAAGGCTGCAGGCGCTAGCTCATATACAACAACCTTCGTACCAACCCCAGCCTGAAACACGCTATCAGAGAGATGTCTACGATATTCTTGCCCAACAGGAGACAAGACAAATTGTCCCACCTGGTCCACAACTCGGGGCAGAACATGCAATCCCGCCATTTCAGGGCCATCAAGGTCCCAGGGCATTGCCGACTAATCAAGTACTTCCTATGAACTCAACGCCATTTCAAACTCCAACCCCTCACCCTCCACCGGGTGTATTCGACGCACACTCAGCGTGGAGAAGAGCTGGTATGGTGGCTCATGTTGCTGCTCAACCAGCTATTGCTAGACGGAAACAAACTTTGGAAATAGCTGATGTTGCAAACCCTGAAAATGAGACGGAAATTTATGAGAATGAGGTCTCCTTTGTTTAAAAAGGGGATGGTTGGAAGACCTTTGTTGCTGCATTTTTATAAGATTGTTAAATCATTAGTCATATCAGTGTTTATTGTTTGAATGTATTTTGTGTCCATTACTGCATAACAGCATTAAGCACCATGAATGAGAGACTGAATCATTTTCAACACAAGATTGAATGATTGTCATCGGTGTGTAAATGCTTCTTTGGACTTTTAGCACGGCAAGTTTTGCAAGTGATTAGAGACATGTGTTTATGGGGCGTAAACGTTTTATAAAAGATTGATGGTTTCCACGTACTGTATGTCCGATTGACTGGAGCAAAAAAGCGGGCTTTATTGAGCAGACAAACAGTCTCAATCATGAAAAAACTTTGATCGGATGTGATTGATTGATCGATTGATTTATTGATAAGACGGCATTGACTAGTCATTCCTTCCTGAAAATTTGTTCTCTGGCTTTTTGTGATATTTCGTTACAGTATTATAAGAAACACTATGGCAAACATTTTTTTATTATATGGCAAGTGATGAAATATAGAGAAATATGTATTAAATATAACCAATATTTGAAAAAGTTATATTTTCACATGTGAAAATATAAAAAAGTTATATTTTCACATGTGAAAATATAAGATTTGGGAATACGCAAATTACGATTCCACCGTTTCATTTCTAATTTATACATAACTAAACTTTATAATCTATGCTATTGTTGACGCAATGAACGTTCACACACGACAGCGACGTAATGGCGTGACGTAATGACGTCATTTAAGATTATGACGTCATATGCTTTAGCGCGCAACGCTACAATGACTAAATGCAATATAATAAAAAGAAAATTCAAGTTTTTGTCGTGAATATGAGTTTTATTTCATCTCGTGAAGTGAAAAATTATATATTTCATTCGTGCCTTCGGCACTCATGAAATATAAAAAATTTTCACTTCACTCAATGAAATAAAACTCATATTCACTCCAAAAACTTGAATATCCTCTATATACCGTAGGCCATTTTTATTTGGCTGTGTCCTGAAGATTTTGTTTGTAATAGGTACTTTTTACATTTTGTATAATAACGTTTTGATACTGTTTTTGGTGCCATTTATATATTGTTTATACATATATAGGTCAAATACTTTGCCAATCTGACACAGATATGCATTTGTTGATCGGACTGCTTAGATAACTATGTTCTCAATAATGCGACTCTAATGACGGTAAACAATATACATGTACGTATGTCCATATGCTTCACATGGCACTTCAAAAATGTGTAAAATAAATAGGTGCCCCTTTTACCACGGGGTCTATTCTTCAAGCCAATATGCTCGGGAGTTGTGCTGGTTAAGGTCAGTTTAGTCTGGTGTTTCTTTGCTTTCTTCAAAGAATGAAAAAAATACAAGAACTTAGGTCAGCAATGTACATATTTTGAAGTGCAGTCTCTAGATACATTTTAAAACATCAAATTAACATTAACAAATCTTTGCAAAAGTTTGAGAAGCGTTCAGCGGAAATGTTCAAAGCTCATAAAAGCACGTGCCTCATCCGCGAGAAGATAAACTAGCGGTACATTTTGGTTGATTTGTCGACACACTTGTGATTTTGAGCAGATTGCTGAAGGTGAGTACACTTGTTGGTCTTCAATGATTTATATATTCAAGAAATAACATGTCATTTTGCTTTGGAGGAAGAACAGCATGTTAACATGTAACGTATAAGAATAAAATGTAGGGGTGGTGTGAATGCAAAGCACAAAATCATGGGTGGTGAGATATTTCCAAAAACATGAAACTGTTAAGTTTTCGTTATTATTGAGATTCGTTCGTGATATGGTTTCTTTAAACAGGGAATACCATAATTAATATGTGCAGTTGCACACATTAAGAATTTCGTTAAATTGTTACTGTAGATCGAAGAGTAATAGGCGTTATAAGCATTACAACTAATTTATACGATTTTAGTGAAAGTATAGTGATTATGCCTAGGTTACATTTGCACCGATCATCGTACGATTTTTCGGTCTGCGATTTTTCCTACGTGTCTACGGGCTACGGTTTTGCGATTTTTAAAAATTTGTAAAAGTGCAGACTATTACAAAGTCGTAGAGGCTATGAGGATAGTTGAACATCGTAGGGTCATCCTGCGGACACCGGACGAAAATGCCAAAATTGGCATCGTGCGATCATCGCACGATAATCGTAGACCAAATGTAACCTATGCATTAGTCATAGTAGTCATTGATGTGAGGATGAGTTGGGTATTACGTCCACTAGATAATTTAGGTCGAACGGAGGCAAGTACTAGGTTAAAAGTCCCATTTCAAACACCGGGGAAGCACGTAATTGAATCAACCATGATTGAATCAATCATTACAAAATAAGGTTTTTGACTCCGCCTTAGCTGTTGACTGGGACGTAAAGCATCAATTCAAACAAACAAACTTTTCAAAGTAGATCTTTTAACGTTCAATGTATGTCACTTATACATCCCAGTCGACAATGGATGAGTGATGTCGGGAGGGATTCAAAGCTCCTTGTGTAGAACCAGATATATGGTGCATAAACGTATACAAATGCAATGGTATATTTGCTAAACAACATTTGAGCCGCGTCATGAGAAAACCAACAATGTGGTTTCCGAACAGGTTCGAACAGGTTCGACCCAAACAGAGCTGTACAAACACAGAAGACGGATAGAGGATGAAAATTTTGGATTTAGAACGTAGATGAATTGTACTAGCTGAGTAGCGAAAACAAAGGCGCTGATCAGCTTCGCAACTATTTCCTATGCAACGGTATGTTACAAAAAAAAAGTGTTCGCCAGCGCTACATAACGTTTCCAGGAGCTGCCTTTTTGAAAGCAACCCGCCGTTGCTAAGGAATTTAAGGAAAATCAAATGGCGTCATCAATATCTCAAGGGTTCGCGTTATGCAACTCACGCTAGAATTATGAGGAACCATTTGAGCCACAGCATGAGAAAACCAACAAAATGCTTGGGCGAAAACAAAGGCGCAGATCAGCTGATCAGCGCTTTTGTTTTCGCTACACGGATAGTACAGTCCCTCTTCTTCTTAAATTAGAAATTCCAAGCTTCTAGCCTGCTTCTGTGACTGTACAGGCTGGTTTTTGTCTGACCTGGTCCCAACCCAAATTGTTGGTTTTCTCAGGCTCATTTTATGTTTTGGGATGGGATAAGATCCTTGTTAAGCTTTTGAGCGAAAATGTCTCTCAGCCACTATAAACAAGCTCAATCATTTCAAATTTGAGAGTGCTAGTGATTGCATGAGAAATTTGAGTACCTGGTACAGTGTCAGTCAGATTGCACGTCTACCGTACTAAAGCATCTTAACATTCACGACAACCTGAAAAATGTGCTTATACCAAGATTTTTTTATTTTGGACTCGCTTTCATGGTGCTATTTCGATTCCCAGGAATGTACGTACTGGTTATATTTGTTTGTGGGTCGAATCGGACAATGTCCGGTGCATAAATATTCAAAATGTAGGGCAAACTTGTGAATCTGGCCGAAACTGTTACATCAAAACAGCCACGTATCGAAACTTTGAACACTAAAATCTAGTTTCCTATTGCATCTTCGCCACTCTAGTTTTGATTTCTACTAGCGTTTGTAAATTCTCTTGAGACTGCACATCAGGATTTTATTCAAAATCAAAAGATAAAACAGAAATAATGCAACTTACCTGTTCACCTGTCTACTCCATTTCTTTGTTTACATTCAATTTCACAAAACCACTACCGGAACCTGCTTATACCTGGACGACACCAGATTATAGAGGCTTAGAGAATAAACCCCGTGTTTACTATATTAACTTCATTACTCGAGTTTAAGCTGCACGGTCAACGTATTGTTGCGTGCCGGGGTTTCAGCGAGGGTTATCGGGGCTCGAACTAATATCCGCTACCCAAACTGACTCTACTTTAACAGAGAAAGTTTAAATAGCCCAGAAACGATGCACTAGCTCTGTGAACATAGGCCTCGTGATTGGGGTTTGAACTTCAGAAAATTAAATCTTAAATGAGGATAGAAAGCAAAATGAAGGCTATGTAAAATTGATCAAATTTAAATTTAATGAACAAGAGTAAACTTTGAATAAAATAAACAGAGTTATCTTTCTTTAACAATACATGGTAATGATTTAACAAGATGAGTATGAGTTTTGATTTAATTCAATTTTACAACGAAGACACGAAAAGAATTTAGACACGGAAACTCACGCGCAATGACAGTGATCACATTTACATATGTCGAAACCAGCCAGAAGACCAATTAAGCACGAGATGAAATTTATGGAGAAATACTTTGAAATGTTATGGAGTTAATGGACTAAATGACTTTGGAATCTAAAATGAATTTGTAAAAGCAATGTGGAAATGATCTGATTAAACAGCAATGCAAGCTAATAATTTATGGCAATTTATGGAGAAATGACTGAATTATGCTTTAGACTTATGGAGAAATAAAATCCAAAAAATGCAATAAATGAGCAACACTGAAATAAAAAAATCCTAAAATTATCCTTTATTTATTAAAAAGCAGTATCAGCTATGTAGCCCTATGAATTCAGAAATTTGCCTATTTCAATATTTGTCAAAATAATAATTTAATGCAAAATTGATCAAAATCACTTTTTGGAATTATCAAAATTATTCTTCCTTAATAAAACAAATTTTCTTAAATTATTTCCTAAAATTTAGATGCAAGTTGCCAAAAGAAATGCCCAAAAATCTATTTTAACAGTCAAAATAACGGAGCTAACCAAAATGCGTGTTGCTCTAACTGAGTAGAAATCTGAAGTTATCGGGGAATTCTCGGGCACTTTCTTAAATACCCCCCTATCCCATGTTCCCATACCCCACCGTTTAAATGGTGTGGGATTCCCTTTCCCATGGCTAAAGTGTAGCGGGATTTGCATTTCCCACTACGAAAAAGCCGCGGGGTCATGTGACCCCACTACAAAATAACAGCGGGATGCTGAGGAAAGAAAGCCGATGTCGGCCATCTTGGATTACACAGCGAAAACCGGCAGTAGTCGGTCATTTAAAACAGAAAATACAGGCCAATCTTAAATGAAATTTGTATTATCATGACCACGGAAATAAAGCTAAATAAATGGGCTTCATGACTGATACCCCCAGAAAATTTATCTCTGTACCGATTTCTCAGAAATGACTTGAAAACAGCGACTGACTGGCTTTGACAACTCAAAATTTTGACATGTACATTGACCGCCTTTACACATGACCCAGAATTCACCTCTTCACAGTACACACAAACATGGAGGACAAAAGACATAAACTCGCTTTGATCTGCTTCATTTTTAAGGATTACTGTTTCATTATAACAAAATACAGGATAAAAATGGCATAAACTCGAGGGTAAGCTGTTTGTTTACACAGAAATTTAGTGTCAATGAGACCGCATGCAAAATAAAAGATTGCCGATGAAAGGTATTGGAAAAATGTTTTGATCAGCTGATGTAAACCATCTAAAATTGGGCCACAGTAAGCTGGAACACTACATTACCCCCCTCCAGGGTCGTTAAAGTTCCATCTAACGACTCTGAATAAGAGTTCCGAACCATCCCAGCTTACAAAGCACAATTTGTTAAGCACGAGGTAATGTCAACATTTTATCCTGGTCACGGCACCAAAAAGAACATATAACAACAAAATGCCAAAACTATGAACATTAACATTGAAAACTGATAGAGATACTGAACATATCTCTAGATGATGATTACACAATGAGTGTCAATGCATTAAAGCCTTAAAACAATAAACCTAGTTAACTTGTCAAAAGAGCATATTATGAGATGAATACTGATAGAGATCTTCTCTAAATGATGATTTCATTCAAAAGGTTGACTAACATTAAATAGACATAAATGGCACTTAAGGTGTTAAAGTTAATCTTATGAGAATCTGATAGAGATTAACTTCTCTTAATGATGATTTCTTCTGAACAATAAAATACATGATTTACAAAAGCATGAATGAATTGTCAAAGGTTCTTAATGAAGTATGAAGACTGATAGAGATTTTCTCTAGGTGATGAGTTCATGAAAATAACCTTTTTAACAGTTTCACTATTTACAATGTTGAATGATGAAATGGTAATGAAAATTTAAAAGTATTGCAATATGAAAACATTTATCAACAATTCAAACAGTAATTTATTATAACTTGAGTGTTACTACTTTAAAGAACAATATATCCCAATCACATAACATTAAATTGGGAACATTTGAACAGTTAACTTTACATAAAACATTTGATTAGGTATGCAGACTTAGAATTAAACATTGTGCATTTTGTCCTGAGACTTTGGGCCATATATCATAACATTTTCATTGAAGTTGAAACATACACATTATTCATCATGTATTACCATTAGACTAGATTCATTTTGAGCACATGTTTCAAATACAAATTTTTACATAAAACATTAAGACAGGGAAACTATGACCTCACTTTGTGCCCTATCATAATCATTCCATGCAATGTTACAAATAACATTGGCAACACAAACTACATCGGGTGACAGCTAAAGGCACTGTTTGTGAGCCAATGTTATATACACAAAATGGCACAAATTGCGTTCATAGTTTTTACGCAGATCAAAGATCACACATACTCTCACTCATACTTTTAAAGATCCACCCCCTTTCCCCTTTACTATTAACATTAATCCCTAAAGTTTCAATTTAATATATATATATATTCACAGTCCGTTGGTTCCTGAATAATTACAGTTCTCAGTACACTTCAAGTTATCACAGTTCATCTTTCACAGTTCATATTTGTATCTCCTTAGTTTCACAGTTCATATATGTACGCCCTTAGCTTCGCAGTTCATGTTTATATCGGTTTTACTTCACAGTCCATGTTTATATAACTGTTACTTCACAGTTTATGTTTATATCAGTTTCCACAGTTCACGTTTGTATCGGTTTACACAGTTCATGTTTTGTATTACTTTAATTACACAGTTCATGTTCATATCACTTTACACAGTCCATTATTCTGATTACAGTTCCGCATTTATATGATTTTCACTTTCATTTTCCACAGTCCTTTATTTTTGGTTTTCTGAATGTGTTTTGCCTAACACCGACTTCACTTGCTTTTCCCCTTGCTCTTTCTTGTCATTCTCATCTCTTCTGTCGTCTTTCCTTAGCTTCTCTCTCAGGTCTCTGCCTCTACTGTTGGTTGAATCGAACCTCTCTCTCCGATCCCAACCGGTTTCTCTTTCTTCATCATCCTCCTTCTTGCTGCCGTCTTTCTCTTCCTCCTGATCTCCCCTCGTACCCTTCTTGTTTTCCTTCTCATCATCCTTCTTGTTGCTGTCGTTCTTATCCACATGCTTTCCCCTTGCTGCATCGGTATCCTTCCTGCTTTCTCTGTCATCTTCCTTTTTCCAGTTACTTTCCTCTGCATCTTGCCCTTCATCCCTTCTTAACTTTACTCTCCTATTGTCCTTTCCTGAGTTGCTGGATGATCCTGACCTGTCCCTACTTCGACCTCTTCTTCTCTCTTCATCCCTTTCTCTGCCTCTTGTCACCTGCCTTTCCTCGACTCTCGTATCTCTGCCCCTTCTATGGTCTCTTTCCTCCTCAGTCCTCTGTCTGCTTTCAGTTCGTGCAGTGTCTCTACGATTATCCGTTTCTTTCTTTGCATCGCTTTTCTTCTCTCTTATCCACTCCCTCAGCTCTGACAGCAATTGCCTCATCTCTTGCCGATCCTTTCTGTCTTCTTCTCTCCTCTTGTCTGCCCTTTTTGCTTCAGCCTCCTGCTCTTTTCTCCTCGACTCTTCTTTCCTCCTGTCAGCCTCTACCCTTCTCTCCTCCCTGAACGTCTCCTCCCTTGCGCAATCATTTACCACTTCTTTCCACCTATGTAGTGCGTCAGTCACCTGGCTCATCTGAGCCGCCATATCTGTCAGTGCCCTTTCAACCTTGTCACTACCCTTCTCATTTCTCGTCATCTGCCCCTTCAGACTCTGCAACGTAGCCACCAGACTGTTTATTGCCACCAGGCTAACATTAACCTCTTCCGTTCCTTCTTCGACCTTTCTTCTCTTGCTCACTGCCTCTGTCCCGGTCACCTCTTCCTCTATACTGCCACTTGCACTGGGTACTGCTTCCGCTTCTGGACTTATCTTTCTTTTTTTCGGCTCTACCGCCGGACTATTCAGGCTTTGTTCTTCTGCTCCCAATAGCTGGCCCCTTATATCCTCTACCACCTCCGTAGGATCCGCCACTGCCGTCGGGTTTGACTCATCATCACCTCCAGCTGCAGTAGGTGTCTCTGGCGCTGATGGCTTCTCGGCTTCAACCTGTTCATCCGTCGCAGGTACCTGTTCCTCCACAGCTGGCTCCTCCGGTTCGTAAGCCTCCACGTAGCCCGTACTCGATGCGGAATCCAGCCCTGTGGAAACTGCTGTGATGTGTTGCCCTGGTGATGATGCTAGAGGGGTGGTCACTGGCTGCTGTGTCTGCACTTGCTGCTGTATAGGCAAAGCTTGCAAGGTAGCTGAGGAGACTGGTATTGTCGACTGTACTGGTCCTTGGAGCAAACCACCCGCGTTGTTAGCCAGCCACTGCTGCACCTGCGTGAACGCGCCTTGTTGCTGTGGGTACCAATATATTGGTGCACCTATCATCTGGCTCTGTGGTACCATGGAAGGAGCTGCCATCTGGGTCACCGGAGCCGGCACAGAAACAACACCTGTTCTCAGCGTTTCCTCTGAGATATCTGTCTCAAGGCTACCAGACTGTAGCTTGTTCAAGCCTGCATTAATCAGCGGTGACTGTCTTTGCGTTGTCCGCTCAAGGAAGAACTTCAAGCTTTCTTCTTGGGACAGCTTGACCATGTCCATGTCTCCAACCGGGTATGGATTTGTACTCTCGACCATCCATGGAGAATGGTCCACGATCTTTCGGGCCGCCGCCATCGACACGTGCCTGGCGTAGTGAGACAAGTGCCGCACAAACTGGTCCTTCTTCAGGCACTTGAACTTGCATAGAGAACAGAAGAAAGGAATCCGGTCTGCCTCTATGTGGTTCCGCAAGATGTGATCCTCCATCTTCCCGTGCTCCTCAACATATCTCAGCTTCTTGGTGTAGTGGCATGCCAGACATAGGTAGGCCCTGCCCCTGTGCTTAGCTCTGTCTATCAGCTCTCTGTCATAGGTGTTAACATCCATCTCTGGTAACTAGAAATAGAAATCAATAACAAATCCGTCAATTTTCAGCTAAGACCTTATGACTGGTTTTGTTGTGATCACTGTTTTCTTACTCGCGAAGCGCAATAGTTTATCTGGTACACGCAAGTGTAGTACTACTTTTAGGTGCCGACCGTAACTGCGATTTCTCTTCGTCATCTTCAAGACTTCAATCGTTACGGTCATCAATATTACTCTGACCTCTAATCTATCAGTATTACTCTGACCTCTAATCTATCAGTATTACTCTGACCTCTAATCTAGGCGGCCTTCAAACTCGCTCTTCTTACCATGGTCAATTCTGACAGCTCTTCCAGGCTATAGTCTTTCTTCTATTCTGCATCAAATACTGCCGAACGATTACCTTTCTCTTTCCTCAAATAAAACGGCCGAACATCATACCCTTTCCGTGTTACACCGAACGCTTACGTTTCTACTTCTCAAACCGACCTCTATAGCCCCAACTGTCCCAATGACCCTACCGCGAATATGAGTCTCATTGCCACCTAACAGGTCTTCATCTTCATCAGCATCAGATTCATCATACCCTACTTCTCTGCCCGTCTACACTTATTTCTTGTTTCTTCAATTAACAAGGACTACTGTGTTAAGTGAAATCATCTTTAATAAAATACAATGTTTTACATTCAGTCATACATGAACACAAGAAACTTAAACAATATGTCTTCTGTGATATTACTAGTTTCTACTCCAACTTCAGCAGCTTCTTCTTTGCTCTAACGAGCCATCTTGGTGGATAGTCACCCCTGTACGGCTTAAGCTTGTCATGGTGTGACACCCGTTCTTTGCCTGACTGGTCTATCTGCAACAGGAAGTCAATGTCCGCATAGTTTGCTTTGACTAGGAACGGACCTTCATAGGCTGGTTCTAGCTTCGGCATTACCCCTAACTTCCTAGCTTCCAGGAGACTCCACACTGCATCACCTGGCTGATATTTGTTGACCAGCACCTTGGTGTCGTAAATGTCTCGACTTCTTTGTGCCGCATGGTCCAAATGCTTTCGGGCCACATCATGAGCATGCTGCATGCGTTCTCTCAATGAGTCCACATACTCACCATATGAGGTAATTTCTTGGTTTTGGTAGTTTTCTATGCTGCCGAAGACCAACTCCGCTGGAAGCCGCACTTCTCTGCCCATCATCAAGAGATTTGGTGTAAGCTTGGTTGCCTCATTAGGTGTAGCCCGATATGCACCGGCCAGACATCCTAGATGGAGATCCCAATCCTTTTGGCTGCCCCGCAAATACGCCTTGATCATGCGTAGCAGCGTCCTGTTGAAGCGCTCGGACTGACCATTGCCTTTGGGATTTCGCGGGCTAGTCCTGCTCTTCTTTATTTCCAGCATTCGGCACATCTCACGGAAGACATTGCTCTCATACGTGCGACCTTGATCACTGTGCAGTGTCAGTGGACAACCCCACCTGGAAATAAATTCATTTACAACTTTGGAAGCACATACCTCTGCTGTCATGTCTGGAACAGGTAAGATTTCGACATACTTTGTGAAGTGATCTGTCAGCAAGAGAATATACCGGTTACCCCTATCGGTTACAGGAAAAGGGCCGAGGTAATCAGTGGCAATGAAGTCGCCGGGAGCACTAGACCTCAGTGATCCTAATGGCGCTTTCGGTGTTACCATCGGTTTCTTGTTCGCTTCGCAGGTGTCGCATTTCCGGATGTACAGATTGATGTCTTCCTTGAGGGCATACCAGTAGAACCTCTGGAGTGTCTTCTCTTTAGTCTTTTTACATCCTAAGTGCCCTGAAATGACTGAATCATGCATCTGAAACATGATATCTTTCTTTAATGCTCTAGGCACAATGAATTGCTGGTAGTCACCAGTCCCATCTTTCTTCACAAACTTCTTGAAAAGCAGCCCTTGGTGAACTTTGAGCATGTCCCATAATATCCAATAGTGCCTACACGCGGGACTTTTCCGCACCATGTCCTTGCTGCTAGGTTTCTCATTTGCTACTTTTGCCTGCAAAATAGGACCAACATCAGGGTCTTCCAGTTGTAAAGTCTGCAACTCAGCTGTTGACCAGCCATTAGCCCAAGGAGTATAGGCATTCTGTCTGGTCATCCGTCTATTGCCATCTCCTTGCTGTGATGTGCCTGGCTGTGGTTCTGCTTCTTCTTTAGCTGCCCTAACCTGTTCTGCCTCAGCATCCTTAGCATCGGCTATAGTGGCTTTTTCTGCTTCAACATTCCCTGTGATTTCCTTGATGTGGCCCTCATGCAACATGTCTTGTGCCCTCTTTATGCACTTCTTACACGGTCCACATTTCAGCGGTTCGTTCATGTCCTGATCAGGGCAATCGCAGTCTCTGGGATTTTCACACCTTGAAAGGGCGTCGCAGTGACCTTGCTTATGACTCTATGGAAAAGTCATACTGGCTTAGGATCTCGATCCAGCGAGCGATTTTTCCACGTGGCTCCTTCAACCTGAATAGCCATATCAGTGACTGGTGATCCGAGCGCACCACAAACCTTCTACCCAGCAAATACTGGCGGAAGTATTCTATGAAGAATCGCACCGCCAGTAGCTCTTTTTCTGTGATACAATAGTTTTTCTCTGCCTTGTTCAAAGACCTACTGGCATATGCGATTACTCGCTCTCTGCCATGCTGTATCTGTTGGAGTACAGCCCCGATACCTTGATCTGAGGCGTCCACGTCCAGCACAAAACTGCCTGCATCATTGAGTGGATAACCCATGATGTCAGAGCTAACCAAGGCTTTCTTCAGAGATGTAAATGCAGCTTCGCATTCCTCGCTCCAGATAAACCGATTCTTTTTCTTGGTCAATTCTACCATTGGTCTTACCATAGCAGCGAAATTTTTTACATAACGCCTATAGTAAGACCCCATGGCTACCAACTGTTTCACCTGTCGTGGCGTCTTAGGCCTTGGCCAGTCCACTATCTTGGAGATGTTCACAGGGCTTGGACTCACTCCCTTACCAGACACCACATGTCCTAGGAAGACCACTTCTCTTTGAAGGAGGTCACATTTTGTCGGTTTTAGTTTCAGTCCTGCTGAGCGAAGCCTCTCGAAGACCTCTTCCACCCTCAAGAGGTGCTCATCGCAATCCTTCCCAAAGACGATGATATCGTCGATGTAGATCAAACAGGTGACCCACTGAAGGCCATGTAATGCCATTTCCATCGTCCGCTGGAACGTCGAAGCCGAATTATTTAAACCAAAAGGCATCCTAGTCATCTCAAAATGTCCGTATTTACAGACGAATGCGCTTTTAGGAATATCCTCTTCTTTCAGGGGTATTTGGAAATACCCACTTGTAAGGTCAAGTGTGCTGAATAGACTTGAGCCTGCCACTGCATCTAGACAGTCTTGGATTCTGGGGAGGGGAAATCCGTCGGGCTCCACCAGAGAGTTTACTTTTCGGTAGTCGACACATGGCCTAACTGTTCCATCTTTCTTGGAGACCAGGACTATGGGACTTGCCCATGGTGACACGCTGTCGCGGATCACTCCCTTGGCCTTGAGTTCTTCTATAGCAGCTTTCTCTTTTTCAGCGTATGCCAGCGGTACCCTTCTTGGTGGTTGTTTAATGGGCTGGCTATCTCCTGTTTTGATTTCATGTTCACTTAGATGGGTAAGGCCAATGTCCCACTCATCTTTAGAGAAACAGTCTTGATACTTGATAAGGAGGTCCGCTACTTTTTGTTTCTCTTCAGGTGCAAGATTCTGTATTGCTCTTTGGTACAACTCTGTCAGATGTTCGGGTACTGTACAGCTACTTCCAAGCTTTTCTTTCCTAGGAGCTGCAGTGTTAGAGTCTGATACCTGATTGATCTTTTCTTCTAGCATAACTCGACGGATGCTCGTGAAATTATCTGTCTCGGTTGGGTCTTCTGTCTGGGTTAATACTCTTGGTTTGCCCATAATTGGTGCTGCTTGTCCTATGACGGCGTCTTGCTTTATAGACATTGCTGTTGGAAAAGGATTTAAAATCCTGACTTTGCAGGTACAACCTCCATTTATGTCGACCAGGGTCGATGCCATACGTAGTGGGTAGGACTCTTGAAAGTGCTCTGTAGGTTCTACCAAGTACTCGGTCTCAGTCGTGAAATCGTCATATTCATGTCTTTCGACGAAAACATCTATGACGGATTCACATTGTGCTGGAATAACAAAATGGTCAGCTGCTGTAACTTGACGAACCCTTGTTTTCAGGCCAATCTGCATGATTGGGACTTCCTGCTTATTTATAAGTAGGACACCCTTGCTCAGTAATATATCAGAAGGACCTTCTGTACTGTTTTGTAATACATCAACCCCTAAAAGCCCATCATCATCAATATCCGCCACTATGGCTTCGACCTCTATGGACACAGGTCCAAATTTTACCTGAAATAGCCCTTTACCTTGCTCTTTTATCTGTGTTCCACATGCACCTATAAGTTTAGAAGCACCTGAAAGTTTTGGTTTGTCTTCTGCGCTCATTGACTCAAATATACGCCTTGATATAATTGTCTTTGATGCGCCCGTGTCAGTGGTAAATAGCATAGGATAACCTTGTACAGACCCCCGAACATAGATTCCATCTGGTAATCTTCGGGTTACCTTTATGGACTTTACAAAGTTATCCTCTTTACCATGTTCATTTTCCTTTTGGCCATTAGTTTCTTTACAGGCTTTCTTTTGGCCATCTGAGAAAGCCTTTTCTAGTTTAAATGTTGTGGGGCTGGACGGTCATGCTGCTGCTTTAGCGTTGGCTGATTCCCCCTACTTCCTTGATTTTCTGGCTTCTCCACATTCTTGTCAGCTTTGTTAGGACAGTCCCTCAAGAAATGCCCCTGCTGATGGCATCCATAGCATGTTACCGGTTTCCGCCCCTGATAATTGGAGTACTGCTGCCTACCTGGAGGACGGTTTGCCGGTTGAGCTATTTCCTTCATTTCGTCCATGAATGTTTGCATCATATCCTTAGTTGCTTCTATGATTTTTAACGACTCACTCTGTGATGCTTCAGACTGCCCAGTGCCTTCCTTCTTCGGCCGATTATCTTTGGGCTTTCTTTTCTGTTCACCGGTGGTAGGCACTCTGTATATGTGGTGAAGCTCCTCATCCTCGGTTTCTGATTCTGTGCATTCTATCTGATTATCATCTTCATAACTGGCTCTTCTGGCATACTTCTTGGCCTTTCTGTCTTGATAACTGTCATCTGAACTTCTACGCTTGGTCTGGATGAAATTCACGGCGTGATATACCGCTTCATCTATATCATCCGGTTCTTTATTATATTCTATTTCAAATCTTGCCTCGCTATCTCTCAGGCCGTCTAAAAATCTTCTGACCAGATCTTCTTGTCTGGTGTTCTCGTCTCTGAATTCGTAGGCTTTTGCATATAAACGCTTTAGCTCAGCAGCAAATTCTTCTGCTGTTTCTCCTGGCTTCTGAGTTCTCTGACTGAACCTTGCAGCGTATGTTTTCTTAGTTTCGACTACTCGAAATCTACTGTTAAGCTCCTTGATTAGATCGTTGTAACTGGTAAGTGTGCGTTGTGGCAGCTGTGTATAGACGAAGTCTCCTGCTTTACCCTGCAGCTTAGGTAGCAAGTGATCAAGCCTCGTCTCATCATCCCAGTTTCGTCTTGCCGCCACCGCCTCAAAACGATTTACCCACACCTTCCAGTCCTCTTTGCCGTTGAAGGGTGGAATCTTTGCATCGAAAGGTTCTCGTGTTGGTTGGCCCCTGTTATCCTGACATCTTTCTGTACCGGTTTGCCTAAATGAATTTGTATGGCGTGAAACCTGTCTTGACCCTTCCATATAGCGTTGGTCTCTTTCTAACCATCTACCATCTGAATCGGCATTGTCTCCGCTGTATCAGCCCTATTTACGTCATAGCCTGTAGAGTAGCTTGCATTTTTACCATTGAGAGATGACCTTACGGTTGTCCCATCATTGAACCTGCCAGTTTGGTTATTTTGACTGAGAGACCTATTTACTGTATGTTGAAGATAATCGGTTCGGTTCGGTTCCCCTTGGCTATGCTGTTGGTTGATCTCACTATAATAAGTGGGTTGTGTATTCGATGCCTCATGCTGGCCACTATATGGGATATAATTTCTAGTGTGGGTCTCATTAACATATGAAGACGGGGCTTCATTTGCTATGTACATCACTGTACCTTGATCATCACAGGTCAGTCCGTGGTGTACCCCATTATTTACGTTGCGGTTTACTCCTGTGGTGCGGTTTACTCCCTGCGCATCTCCATGCGAGGAACCAGTCCTACTTTCGGTTTGCATGTGGCTGTCATTACTTTGGGTAAGTCCTTGTTTTTCTTTTGAAAGTGACTGTAACATGATCATGACCTGTTGTAATGCACTTGACATGGTTTCTTGCTGAGAATGAATATACACCTGTTGGGCCTGTAAACCTTCCATTGCACTACCAAGGCCAGCTATTGTGTTTTGTATGTTTGTGTCAGAGTAAATATATGCTTGTGAGGAGGGGGCCAAATTCTGTGTCATTGTAGCTGCACATTCACCGCCTGCAGCTGCATTGCGCTCTGACATCCTTTCGTATCTTGCAATATTTTGGTAGCTTTGCGGTCTTGGGCCTTCTCGATTTAAGTTACCCGAGCCTCTTGTATTACTGTTAGCATCCCCATAAGACCAGCTGACTGCCGATCTGCTACGTAGATTTAACAAGGTTTCTGCTGCAGCCTGTTCATTTGTGTGTGCCACTCCCTGGTCTTCTTGCATACCCATCTGGTCATCAGCTAGGCTCGTCTGGCTGTCATAGCGCGAACCGACATTAATGGGCCTGTTCATTATAGTGATGTTGGGTTGTAATCTGGATTGACCCTGTAAATTTTCAGTATCACCAGGGGGCATCATATATGTTGGTCTGCCATGGGGCTGTGAAACATGTTGCATGCTTGTATCTTGCATACTTGTAGTGTTTGTTGTGGTAACAATGGTGCTTGAACCCATTGTTTGCAGTGGTCGAGCCTCATAACTGTGATTTAGGTCTGTCTGGCCTGCATCAGTTTTTGCTGCGGCCTCTGTGCGACCGTCCTCGCTGTTCATAGTTCGTATCGCACGGTCTAAATTTTTTTTTAAAAATAAGACCGCACCGCTGTCCACCACTTTTGTTGCGTGCCGGGGTTTCAGCGAGGGTTATCGGGGCTCGAACTAATATCCGCTACCCAAACTGACTCTACTTTAACAGAGAAAGTTTAAATAGCCCAGAAACGATGCACTAGCTCTGTGAACATAGGCCTCGTGATTGGGGTTTGAACTTCAGAAAATTAAATCTTAAATGAGGATAGAAAGCAAAATGAAGGCTATGTAAAATTGATCAAATTTAAATTTAATGAACAAGAGTAAACTTTGAATAAAATAAACAGAGTTATCTTTCTTTAACAATACATGGTAATGATTTAACAAGATGAGTATGAGTTTTGATTTAATTCAATTTTACAACGAAGACACGAAAAGAATTTAGACACGGAAACTCACGCGCAATGACAGTGATCACATTTACATATGTCGAAACCAGCCAGAAGACCAATTAAGCACGAGATGAAATTTATGGAGAAATACTTTGAAATGTTATGGAGTTAATGGACTAAATGACTTTGGAATCTAAAATGAATTTGTAAAAGCAATGTGGAAATGATCTGATTAAACAGCAATGCAAGCTAATAATTTATGGCAATTTATGGAGAAATGACTGAATTATGCTTTAGACTTATGGAGAAATAAAATCCAAAAAATGCAATAAATGAGCAACACTGAAATAAAAAAATCCTAAAATTATCCTTTATTTATTAAAAAGCAGTATCAGCTATGTAGCCCTATGAATTCAGAAATTTGCCTATTTCAATATTTGTCAAAATAATAATTTAATGCAAAATTGATCAAAATCACTTTTTGGAATTATCAAAATTATTCTTCCTTACTAAAACAAATTTTCTTAAATTATTTCCTAAAATTTAGATGCAAGTTGCCAAAAGAAATGCCCAAAAATCAATTTTAACAGTCAAAATAACGGAGCTAACCAAAATGCGTGTTGCTCTAACTGAGTAGAAATCTGAAGTTATCGGGGAATTCTCGGGCACTTTCTTAAATACCCCCCTATCCCATGTTCCCATACCCCACCGTTTAAATGGTGTGGGATTCTCCTTTCCCATGGCTAAAGTGTAGCGGGATTTGCATTTCCCACTACGAAAAAGCCGCGGGGTCATGTGACCCCACTACAAAATAACAGCGGGATGCTGAGGAAAGAAAGCCGATGTCGGCCATCTTGGATTACACAGCGAAAACCGGCAGTAGTCGGTCATTTAAAACAGAAAATACAGGCCAATCTTAAATGAAATTTGTATTATCATGACCACGGAAATAAAGCTAAATAAATGGGCTTCATGACTGATACCCCCAGAAAATTTATCTCTGTACCGATTTCTCAGAAATGACTTGAAAACAGCGACTGACTGGCTTTGACAACTCAAAATTTTGACATGTACATTGACCGCCTTTACACATGACCCAGAATTCACCTCTTCACAGTACACACAAACATGGAGGACAAAAGACATAAACTCGCTTTGATCTGCTTCATTTTTAAGGATTACTGTTTCATTATAACAAAATACAGGATAAAAATGGCATAAACTCGAGGGTAAGCTGTTTGTTTACACAGAAATTTAGTGTCAATGAGACCGCATGCAAAATAAAAGATTGCCGATGAAAGGTATTGGAAAAATGTTTTGATCAGCTGATGTAAACCATCTAAAATTGGGCCACAGTAAGCTGGAACACTACATTATTTTACCTATAATGTCGTTTTTGTGCCTATTTAAAAAAACCCGCTTGTTTAATGGATAATTTATTTTTTAAGTTTCTGTGTACACATAACTTTTGTTATTTGGTATGTTATACTTATTTAAAGAGATGTGGCATTATCATTGATATTGTGAATTATCTGTTAGTGTCCACCCTTTGACTATATTTGTACATTACGAATGAAATGTCTAAAGTGTAACATGCACGAAGAATGATGTGGCCCTCTGGTTCCTATAGTGACTGTTTTATCAAATTTAATGCAAACCATCCCAATCAAATTCATCTTACTAACAACATAATGAAATGTTTTACCTTACTGAATGTGAATGTAAAATCTAAAAAGCAATGTCCAGGATGTAAGATATATTCTAGCAAACACCTTTCTTGAAACCCAAATAGTAAATAAAAAACGGTCACTGACTATATCTACAAATCCAACGTGAGAAACATACAGAAATCTACCGTTTGATTGCGCGTTCGTTTCTGGATTCACGAAAGAATGAAGATTAAAATGTATCGATCGTGTGATTCAGAGAAATTTGTAAAAATAGAAATTGTTCTGTTGGTACACGCTGTTTTGACTGAGAATTTAGGTAAAGACGTACTCAACAATAAAAAAGGCCATCCGTTAGAAACCCATTTTATAATATAATATATGAGCTAATATACGGCAATTTCGGGTAATGAACCATCAGTGACCGTTTATAATTAGGTGACGATAGCCAGATAAGCATACTGCAAATTCAAATTCAAAAAAAAAAAAAAAAAAAAAAAAAAAAAAAAAAAAAAAAAAAAAACAAGCCTAAACGGGGTAAAATGATTTAAACGTTGTCTAGAAAATAGCTCTAAACGTACAATATGTATACTGTGAATATTCTTACTGATAGAAAAATATAATCTGCACTATGGATGATTACAAGGAGACTTTTTAGGGTCGCAAAACGGCACAACACCAGCCGCAGTAATAACAAATACAATATGAAATGTAGATCCTTTGGAAGCAATCAAGGGGAGAATGCGCGTTCAAAGGGAGAATGCGCGTTCAATTGCGCGTTCAAAGGGAGAATGCGCAATTTCGGATGGACCCTTTTGAAATCGGCGAAGATAGCCAGATGACTACAATTTCGAAACATTTACACAAGGGAAATCTAAATCAAAGACTCATGCCTAAACGCAGTCAAATAATTAAAACATTGTCGAGAAGATGGCTCTAAACGTACGATTTTTTATACACTGAATATTCTTACTGATCTTAAAGGACCGAAAAAAATCGGCACTATGGGTGATGTACTGGGAGACTTTTAGGGCTGCCACATGGCACTACACCAGCTTCAGTAACATATCTCGTCATCTCTACGAAGAGGGATATGATCCTTTCTTGAAAATATTATCTATGTAGTTGTTTTACTGTTTTATATGACCGGGAGATAGTAAAGTTTTATCACCGTTTTTGTATCGCCGAAACATTGGCATTAGTTTTTTGTTTTCCTCTTCATCCGCAATTGTTTATTGTTTTAATATTTTAGCTTCAGGTGATAATTATATACCGACTGTGATAGGCATATCTGTGTCTATAGGAGCTATTGCGCTGGGTCTTACAACTGCTGTCTGCCTCATTACGTTTAGAAGAAGGTCGTCAGGTAAGTAAAGGGAGAGCCGTCTTGTGGGAAAACCAACAGTGTGGTTTCCGAACAGGCCCGACACAAACCGGCCTGTACAGTTACAGAAGATGGCTAGAGACTGGAAATTTTGGATTTAGAAAGTAGAGGAATTGTACTATCCGTGTAGCGAAAACAAAGGCGCTCATCAGCTTCGCAGTTACTGATCTGCGCCTTTGTTTTCGCATATGTAGATTGTTTGTTTTCCCATGAGGCAGCTCAGTGAGATCCACGTCATTTAAACTTGAATAACCGTTATTGTGTTTAATCCGAAATTCGGCATAATTATAACCTGACCATTCTCAGAGACAATCTGTGAAAATCAGTTGGCAGTTGTTAACTACGGTTGCTTAAAAAGTGACGGAGACGTCGTTTAAAAATTGAAATAAAACAACGTTTTGACGAGTTTCTTGCAAAACTGTACAAACCACCATAGTCTTTACCAGCGAAACACAACGAAAATCGAATTTCCCACAGCCACGATGCACTTCATTCAGTTAGGTCATGTGGCTTTTACAAAATAAAGCATTGTATTTCCATCTGACATGACGTCAACCACGTGACTAGATCTCGTTGAACACAGAATAACAAGCAATTTAAGGGTATCAAACGTCAATTTAATTGTTTGTTTGATTTATTGTTTTACGTCCCAAGTCAACAGCTATAGTCATGTCGGGACGTTGGCTGTTGAAACGGGCGTAAAACAATAAACCAAATAAACAAATGAGAATTCATTCAAATCTACGCAAGTCTACGTCGAGGATCTTTCGCTTACGAGCCTTTTAGGTTTCAACACTGAAATTGACAAACACTCGTCGGCGATGTTCAAAGATTTGAAAGTGTGCTTGGTTCTAAAACGCGTGCGAGGCATGGAAAATTCACCTTTTTGCCATGATATAAATAAAACTCGGATTCGATAAAAGGAAAGTTGTCCAGTTCATTTTAATGCCGATTGGGCACAATAGTTTTCAGATAACTGACCGACTTAAAACAGGCAGATAAAATTGAGATAGCTGTGGAACACAATATATTAATATCACTCCTGTTATAAAACCTACCAATGGTCTTCTTAAAACAGTGCATGTAAGGAATTCGTGTTGAACATTCAAAGCATTACCTACCACACTTTTAAATAGAAAACCTGGGGTTTGCAGGGGTATACCTAATTTTCTTATTTTGATCCAAGACATACATTGTGGGTACTCGTTAGAACCTCCTCGATGAGGCGGTTCTAACGTATACCCACAATGTATATTTTGAGCAAAGTATTTAAAATATCATTTTGTGGGGGGAGGGGGGGGGGGGTCAAATTTTCAATTTTAAAGCTGAAAATTGCATGGGCGTGTTTGTGCAATTATACAAATGAGGAAAAAGTGCTCATTATAGAAATACCGAATTGATGTAGAGATGTAGATTCAGTTATTTGTTTCTGCTTATATACTAATGTCCAATGAAAACGTACCACCTACAAAAGTGTAAAAAATATGTTTTTGACTGAAAATTTCAGTTTGTCTATTTGATATTTCGGTACTGTGATAAGCTGTCCAAATCATGGCACGTTCGCAAATCTGTCTGATAAGTGATGCTCCGAGGATAAAGCAACCAAGACGTTAACCGTCAAAAAGAAAATCACAAAACCGGTATTCGAATGCGCCAGATGTGAAGAAATCTTCAATCACGCATCGACTTGCGCCTAGAAGATGCAAAACGTCGAAACATGAAGAATTCGACAGTCAGTGTGCTTCGAAAACGTCAACGTGGAATTCTTGACGTCATATGCAACATTTTGACCACTGCACAATAACAGAGACATTAAAAAGGCAATCAAATGTCTGCAGCAAAATTGCGATTAAATCACAGATGCGAGCCGTTTTGTCCAGGAATCTTGCCCATTACATCATAAAGGCTTAGGATTTTGACGTTTAATGGCTAGCGTAAAGCATTAAAATCGCAAAGACGTTGAACCTAAATGACCTGTACATCTTTTATTGTACGCTTGTATTCATCTCGACAAACAAAAACGATTTTCAGAAATTCTGACTCGATAGCGTTTCCGGAAGCGGCTGGAGAGAAGCTTAAAATTGACGTCAGTCATCGAACGTCATTCTAGAAAATGATTTTGGTGACGTTTTGCATATGTTAAGATTCGTATTCCCAAAATAAACTGTTTTTGGGATATCTGTATGAAAGAAACCGTTTGTGAACGTTTTTTGACCGAATTTGCAAGACTATGCGTTTTTTAGGCGTGCATGGTGACGCGTAGAGCGCTTTTACCGTGTGTTGTGATGCGATGTAGTGGTTGAGTAGGCGGCGAATAGTTCGTAGAGCTACTCGCATACGGGAAAATCATTTCCGGGATTTTTGGATCAGTCATAGCTTACGTAAAATTGAGTAAACGTAATTTGTAGTCTGACGTAACGTCGCTTACAAACCGTCGCGGGGGGGATAAACTTTTGGCGTAGAAACATTGTATTCAACCTATATAACATAAGGAAACATCATAAGCGCACAAAGGTTTTGATATCCCGCAACTAAGAGCATCCGAGGAGTGGTACGTTTTCATTGGACATGAGTATACTTATAATGCACACAATACGAATTACGAATATTCTTTAATTGCGTGTAAAAAAAAGTTTTTATGTCCGTTCACGACACTGAACGTTTCATGAATAGCAAATTATCTCCGAGAATATTGTATGCATTGTCTTTAAAGGGGTAACCATTATTATCATTAGAGCTTATTCCCTGAGTAAAATTCTTATTCAGCTTTTAAAATGTCTTCATTTTTATTTCAGAAAAAGAATCTTTAGAATCGTAAGTACCATTTTTGTCCAAAATGTGTAAATAGATGCCTAACTCTAAACCTGCACAGCTATTCCGAGTCTTACTAACCGTTTTTGAAACCAAGTGAAATTTAATTCAATACTTCAAACTGACTTTTCTAACTTTGAAAGTAAACTTTAAATAGGGCTAACTGGATCATGTGTATCACAGCTGAGAATCACGTGGTTTTGTATACATAAAAACCGATATATGATCGGTGACACACAATGAAATTCTGCATGAAGTTGAGATGAGAAAGGACATCTATGCCTTAGATATTGGGATACTCCCTAATTGACAAATGTGTCACTTTTAAAGACGAAAATGCCTAGTTTTTTTATTATCATTGTGTTCTTGCATAATGACATATGTCAGTTTAAACATTAGTATGCAAATTCCTATTTCTAAGCATTAATGCAATACGCATAGATTGAAAGCAAATTTATTTTTGAAACTGTACTGTACATGTATCTCTATAAATACATCTACATAACCTAAATATACTCACCCTGACACCGGTTTGACAAGAAATACGACCATGAATGTTTACAATTCTACAGTTGATGTCTTTAAAATTGTCCATAACAACTGTGCTTATTTTAGTTCATGAAAATATACATTTTCGCCTTGCTGACCCTGTCCCCCCCTAGACCCAGGATGCCACTTTGATATGATGTGTGAATGTGAAAACAACAAAAACTGACGAAAGGGCATGCTGGGTCCCGGGGGGGGGGGGGCACACCTAGAAATAAACTATAATATTGTAAATTAAAGATCTTATGTGCTAAGCTAACATTTCTTTCAAAATAAACTTAAAATTACAAAACAATAATCAATGTGTGGATCTTGTTCAGCATCCACAAGGTGGATTGTGAAAATATTTAGTTGCAATGTCTGGATTCTGTTAAATCAGCCAAATTGTTTTGTTAACGAAAGTGTATATATTTTTCTCCTATAAATGCTAAATTCAGCCCCATAGTCATAACATGAAAATTTCGTCCTCATAAATCTGAGATTTAGGGACTTTTTACATCTAAGGCATAGATGTCCTTCGAGTTTTCTTCCGTGTATAGTATACCGTTTACTCTATTGACTGATAGATAGATGGGTGCAGTCAATGCAGAAATTGAACATTTTAGTATTGAATCAAAGAATCATTAGGAAGCCACGTAACTTTGTTTTCGCAAACACTTCCGCCCCATGAACATACATGTATAGTACTTCCGACACAATAACTTTGAAGTGTTTGCGAAAACGAAATAACCGGGATTTCTTATGTTACTTTCTTTCAATAAATTATCAATTTCTGCATTGACTGCACCTACTATCAGTCAGTGGAAGAAACGCAGTAGGAGAAAACCGTCGTTCTCAATGCCGTGTGTGTCACCGATCATTTATCGCTTTGTTTGTATATTGTCAGTAGTGGTATACGTTTGACATGGTGTCTTTTCGACGACAAATAGTATTTGATATTTCGGTTTAATAGCAAATTGTAATTTGGGCTGTGATTATAACAACTATCTGTTTATTAATCCGTACAGAGGAAATTTTGATTTTGAAAAGTTACCAGTTAATCGGGTCCAACTGACATAAGGAAAACATGTCCATGAAAAGTATACCCCCTCATACCTCACTTTTATATAGTAAAACTGGGGCATGCAGGGGTATACCTATTTGTCTTAATTTTGTTCCAAAACATAGATTGTGGGTACTTGTTAGAACCGCCTCACGGTTCTAACGTGTACCCACAATCTATGTTTTGAGCAAAAATAAGAAAAAATATCATTTTTTTTTTCTACTGAAAATTTTCACTAAATCTCTGTATATTGCATGGGCATGTTTTCGTAATGACAATATTCGATTCATTCTGAAAGTACAACTGCCGATAATTTAGCATTCATTTTTGTGGCATATAGTGCCATCCATCATTGCCCTTGTAAACAGTGCTCATCGGGGGCCGAATAGATTATACGTACTCATTGACAAACATTAGAAGCTGCAATTGAAATGTATAGAGAAATGCAAAATTTGGGTACTACCTGAAAGTTAGATGGAAAAAAATAAAGCAATTTGGTGGCGTTTCAATAAGAGTGTTAGAGGCATGTGAAGGCGTGACGACTTTTAAAAATAGGGCTTTCTAGGTCTCACAAAATTCGCAAATCACAAGTTGCACGTGCGTTACGTGCACCATAGTTACAGGGCTAGTGGAACTGTTTTAATGTCACTAAATCAATTTTCCGTTGACCAGAACCATTATTTTATAGTTTCATAGTATCGAAATGTTATTGGTGGTAAATTTTCATTGACGTTGAGTATATTGTTATTGAAGCATTTAATTCAAATACATGTATCTCACATATACTGGTCAAAATAAGTTAGGGATCAAAATTTTAAGGATGCATTTTTGGCTAATCGATAATTAATCGGTTTTTCATATGGCGGATTAGCAGTTTTATCGCACTTTTATATACCACCAATTTTGAAATTATGCATCATCTGACTTAAGCACAGCTGTTTTTTTTAAACCACACTACCCTAAAAACCAAAGTGATAAAAAGTCCATAAAAATTGATTCCACAAAAAAAAATCTATTTTGCCAACTCATGAAAATTTGGCGAATTTGCACGATAGTTATCTAACGTGCTTTAGAGTCATCATTTCGAAGTTCAGCCAGCTAAAAAAAAATGGAAATTTCTAACCATTTCAAAAGTTTTGCACGATCGAACTTACACACCATCAATTCTCTATGGCAATTTCACACACTTCCATTTTAAGGGTAGTCTGATTTATAGCCTGATCGTGTTGAATGCAAATACTATTGTGTCGATCCTCAAATGTACAAAGCTTACAAAATGAATTACCTTGATGATAGAAATTTCATTTTACAAGCAGTTCGAAATCTTGTAGAAATTGCGCGTTAAAAGTTTGATCCCTAACTTTATTTGTCCAGTATAGATCAGTTGATGAAGTTAATAATTACTCAGAATCACGCCTCAGGAAAACATGTCTAAGAAAAGTACACCCCCTTGGATCCCAATATTTTATAAAGTAAAACTGGGTTGTGCATTGCTGGGTACTCATTAGAACAAGGCAATCATTTATGATACCGAGACAGACAATTTTATGACTATATGACTCAATTGGTGTATCCCGGACTAGCCCCCATCTTACAAATATGAAAATTCGTAGCTAAGAAATAATGCATAGTTTGAAAAAAAAATCCCTGTCCCTGATGGGATTGGAACCCGAATCACCGTGGTAGAAATCGAGTGCTTCAACCACTGAGCCAAAGAGTCGACTCCCTGATCCAGTATGTCAGAGTTTGTACTTATATGATACATTGTATCAAATAGCTGTGCTATTTATAGAAGCTACGCATCATGTGATGTGCCAACCCGACCTTCCAACCACGACAGATAATATCGAATGAATGCGTGGTGCAATGGGACATGACACCTTATATATTTCGTTTCGCAAATATTTTACGGACATTGGTCTCCAGTCATGTCAAATTCTTATCAATATTTTCTTTTTGTCAGGCCATCTGATGAAGTGAAAAGGTCAGAAATAGCTGGCGAGATAGACGCAGTTGATTCTGCCGGTGTCCATATAGAGGTCTACACAAGACTTTAGACAGGTCACCCATGCCTTACTTGTCAGCATAAATGTTACTGACGACATGGCGTCTACATCCCAGGCAGAAACGATGGCTGTTATTCAATTGAAAAACAAAAGGGAGACGAAACCCAGTATATTTGCCAAATGTGACAAAGTGTATCAGTTTTGGTGTATGTTAGCTGTTAATGTTTGGTTGCATTGGAAATGCAAAAGATGAAAAGTCAAAGAATGACAACCAAATTCAGTTAAAGTGTCATTTTGATTTAAGTGTCCGTCCGTTTGAGTGTGTACACATCGATACTGCTAAGAATAAATGTACTGAACGCAATCGAATTGTAGTTGAACGATTATTGGATTAAAGAAAAAGGTTGCGTGATCATTTTTACTTTTCTTTGTTTATTTTCCCTTGATTGGGGGCCTTTCTACCTGTATGTTAGTATACATGTTGTCCTCAATGGGTTACACTCATTTTGCTAAAAATGCAAGTGAGAATTTCACGTTTTGTTAATGAAATGAGCTTAGAAATAAGAATATCTTTCAAGTTTAGACTAATATTATTAAAATTTGTTTGCTATTATGTAATTGTATTTAATTACAGTACAATAGTCTGGCTTTCGTTGCCGGTTTTAAAAGGGCTACTGATGAGGGTTCATTACCCGATATTGCGCAATATAGTCCATCCTATCTCCCTCTTAATGTTTTTACTGCTTCCAAAGGATCAAACCTTTATATTTTTTTTTTTTTTTTTGGGGGGGGGGGGAACCTGAGAAAGCGGTCTATCGACTTCTTTAATTGATTTGACTATATAAGTTCACAACAAATTTGATTGATCCACCCTTTATTTCTTCTGTTTGAAAATCGAATAACATTTTATCAGATATAATGAACAATGCTTGTTCATATACTTTTTCTTGTCTCCTTTGCGTATGATGATGTATTATATCGACTGTCGCCTTATCCTACACAAATCTGTCATTTTGATTGGATAGATAGCAAGATGTTTCCTAATAAATCGCAGTTATTCTAAACAAATGCGCGTTGCACCATGGGAAAAACAACATTTTGAATTTACATGTTAGTTACTGTCCATGGTAAATGGTAATGGTTGTCAGTACAAAAGGGTCCATGTCATTATTGACGCAATATCAACCCGTGTCCTTAAAGTAAGTTTCTCTATATCTGCCAGAATATTGATGCTAAAGCACTGTGAATTGTGCGTACATGATTTTTTGATATATCTGTACTTTTTGCACCATGTGTGTGAACGATGTTCGTCACGCTGAGTGTACTTTCTCGGGTAAGGCTTAAAAAGTTCGACGCACGCGAAGATTACTTTGTTGGTGCATCGTTGCTCGTATGAAAATGCTATTTTAGATTTTGATGTAGATACATAGAGCTTTGGATAAAACATGTAAGTAATTTTACTTTATGTAGCCTGATTGAACTGTTGAAATTGAAGTAAAGTTAAATGGTGCAACTTATTTGTGCCTCTTTGATAGTACTTGATCAGGCGCGGATCCATGGTTTCTGTAAGGAGATATCACACATTTCAAGTTACTTAAATTGATTTTATTCAATGTCTCCATGCAGTGGACGTAATTTGGTCCCAGACGGGGGTTCGAGCAACCCCCATAACCCCTTCTTAATCCGCCACCGTCGACTTCTGTAATTGAAACACGAATTCAAACTCTTTCGGAGGTGGATCCGAACTTTCGTCACCGCTTTTTCATTCGCTGTCTAGATCAGTGATGATAAAATTTGATTTGACTATATGCTGGTAACCATAATCTTATAAGATCTAACCATAAATACAAGTAACAAAATATCATGCAGAAAGAGAAATTTCGCAACTGAAGTCTTCCCAATTTTTTTTTTTTTTTTTTTTTTTTTTTTTTTTTTTTGTTAATTTATTGATGAAAATGGTTACGTTCTCTTTCCTTTTCTTTTTAAGGAAATCAAAATTAAAATATTTTAAGTACTACTCTAAATGAATGAACAGCGTGGCATAGCAAGACAACGACAATAGGGGGTTATGTACTTGTAGAGGGACAACGCTGAAGTGTGTCTAGCCAAAATCAAGCAATGTCCAGGTTGACGAATATTTTCGTCTTCATATTGCTTGTACTGTTGTGCACGTGTATTCATTTAATGTACATCAGTAAGTATTGAATTTAGTAATGCATTAGTCATTGGTATCCATTGCATAGGGCCATGGCAAAGCGACTCATAGCTAAAGGAATACAGCGAGTTTCAACGACAGGCTACTATTTTTGGATTTTCCAGCGTTCTTTGAGTATAATAAAGCAATCTCCGGATATTTTCGCCGCTCTGCTGTTACTGTGCAAAAGCCAAAATTCAGAGGACTGGGGTGCAGTTTGTTTGCACTTTCTTTTACTTTTATTTTATTAGGGTGCTAACAGCAAATATAGACCAAATAATAATAATAATGATAATAATAATAATAATAATAATACATGCATCTTTGGTATTTTATTTTCTGTTGACAAATTAAATAAAAATAAATTGTAGGGCGACTTATTTTAATGGTCGCAGAAGATATTCATGTGACTACATAAATCCGACTGCTTTAGATTATGCTAACTCAGTATCCTGTTCAGTAAAATTATATATTTTTCAGACATGGAGAATAGAACTATGCTGCATGTAATACCTGAGAGCTTCATCAATACGCATCAAGGACGCGGGCAAAATAATGCATCCTTAGAACACACTTTGAAACAAGAAACTGCATCCACTGAGGTATTAATTGAGCCTGTGCGTGACAAAACCAACAATTTGGGTTTCCGACAGGTCTGACACAAACCAGCCTGTACAGTCACAGAAGCAAGCTAGAGTCTTGAAATTTCGAATTTAAGTAGAAGAGAGATTGTATTATCCGTGTAGCGAAAACAAAGGCGCTGATCAGCTTCGCGGTTACCGCGAAGCTGGTCTGCGCCTTTGTTTTCGCATATGCAAAAATGTTGGTTTTCGGATACGGTGTCTCAATTTGTTTGTTTGTTTTGACCTGCGCCCAAAACCTGGGTAGATTTACATTTTTACTGTCAGCGAGAATATTCTGAAAATGCAAAATTGAAATTATAAGTTTTGAATCATTTTGATTTTATATGATCATGTTGTGAAAGTCTTTAAAGGGACAGTATTAGGACACCATTCCATGATTACCGAAGTAGAAAGTCGAAGTAACGCGAATTGATTATGGAGTCATCTTTTAAAGAATCACAAGGAGTGTACCCTTGCATCCTTACAGCGTAATTCCGATATCGGAAAAGATGGCGTCACGTTATCAGCCAGCATCCGGGTCACTCTCACGGGTACAAATCAGTAATGACGGCTTTATTAAAAGTAATTTAAAAGCTTCATCAAAAGCCAATATACGTATGGTTTATTTGCACAAATGACCTAAAGTTTTGTTGTGTACTGAGGAAAGATTGTTTCCAGAATGCATATTTTTTGAACTTGGAAGGAAAATATCTTGAATTCCGCAATATTTCTGTGTTTATTTATCGTTAAATATTTTGATTTTTCGGTAAACGCGGGCGGCTTTGATCTCTCGTTGTTTAATATGCACACAATTTCAGGCACTTCAGTCTCAAATTACATTGAAATTTTATGACAATTTTACGTCGTAGTATTTCTGCTGTCGTTTTGTAGTATCTGTTTTTGGAGATTTTAAATAACATACCACACATGCTTGGATATTTTAAACTCCAACAACTTCAACGGCACGGTTATTGTACATTTCTATCTATTATTCTATTAAATTATCATAATTACAAAATAAAATCGTTAAATATAAGCTGTCGTTAGATATCAAGAATATCAAATCTAGATAAATGTGAACTGAAAATAATAAGTGAATAAATTGGACAAAATAATTCAAGTACATGAAACTCTTTCTCAAAAGCTTATTCAGTTTTCCGAGTTAAAACTCTGTACCCGTGAGTTCACAGGTAATGTTATCGATGACGTCATCGCCATCTTTTCCAATAAGCGGAATCTTACGTCTCCGATGACACCGCTAATATCTTGTCACCCATTATTTGTTACTATTTTGGAATCTTTGACAGGTTGAAAGCAAACACTTTCGAACAACCCAAATGCCAAATTCATTGCGAGTCAATGCCGATCTTAATAAAGATTTTGGTATGTCTTTTTTTTTTTTTTTTTTTTTTTTTTTTTATTTTTTTTTTTGATGCAGGCGACAGCAGAGAAAAATGATGTAAACACCAGCTTCACTATGGACCAGCTTATAGTGAGTATATCCATTCTTTATGTGTACATAATGAGTACCTGATCATTCAAATGCAAGAGTGTGTGCCTGATCTACATTGTGCGCTTAAAAATTTAAGCCTCGGTCGTCCATTTTATTGAATTTAGCTGTATCCGGGTGATGAGGACATAGGCCTGATCGGGTCTATGTAGAATAAAAGCAACTTCCTTTTTTGCTTGAAGAGGGAGCACGGTCGTCTCATGGAAGAGCGTCGGATTCCAGATCGGGGGTTTGAACTCCACTGGTAACGAGTGTAACACAAGGGCGGAATGACTAATTCTGACTGGTTCTCATTCTCGTCATCAGTTTCTGTTGTAGTTAATATATGTTGTATGTTGTTTGGCTTACATAGTGAAGTAAGAAAGACTGGGCAGGAATTGATACAATAATATCACTTAAAATAACAACCCACACACCAGGCCCAGAGGTTATAAAACATTTTTCATGTTCAGCTCGGCTGAGACTAAAATTTATCCTGCTCATAAATGTTTAACAATTGTTGGCATTTTTTAAAACATGTTTTAGCTGGATAAATGACAGGCTTTGACATTCTAAGCCTTCAATTTCAATACATTTGGGCTATTTTGATATTTATGAGCAGCCTGAGTTTAAATTTTATGCTCAGCTGAGTTGAGCATGAAAAAAGTTTTATAACCTCAGGACCAGATACCCTCTGTTTTTGCAGGAACAGGGATCAAATCTGGGGAAATACCGGGAACCACTGTTTGAAAAAAGGAGGCGTCATATTCATCAAGCATGCACACGGTACTACAAACAACAATCAGTCGCTATGCGACCGTTACAAGGACTTTCTTCATATTTATCGATTGCAGCAAAGCATAAAACAATTTATTGTGGTATACCAAAAACAGGTTCAACTTTCTGGAAAAAAACGTTGAAGATTATTGAAAATGGTGGCAACTTTTCTTCCCTATATGAATATCGTAACTCAGATACCAAGTTAAAGAAAGCTCTTGTAAAGCCAGAGAAAATGTTCAAAGGTAAAACAGAATTGTTTAAGAGATTCCAGGAGGAAGCATTGTCTTTTATGTTTGTTAGGGAGCCGTACGGGCGAATATTTTCAGCTTATAACAATAAAATTCTTCATCCAAATACTATATACTGGACACATGTTGGTACAAAAGTAATCAAATCTGTTCGTGAAAACCCCTCCCTGGACAGTCTGAAATACGGTCATGATGTCACGTTTCCAGAAATGATAAAATTTCTAGTAACAAGATATGAAAACGGACAGGTTATTGATAGGCACTGGTCTCCAATGTTTAAAATGTGCGATCCATGTAAATTCACCTATGACTATATTGGTAAGATGGAATCTTTCGCCGACGATGCACATTTCCTGATAGCGAAATTGAGGCAGAAATACAGAGATATTTATATAGATTTCGGCGATGCTGATACTGAATCTGCCCTTGACACCGCACAAGGGCACGTTCGATTTCTGTATTTGATTTTAAACAGGACAAAGGATCTCGATTATCCAAAGTATAATTTCTTCTTGCGCACATGGCGGGACCTACAAATCAGGGGATATCTGTCAAAATATATCGACATGCCAATGACCAGGGAGCAAGTGTCTCAGATCAGCAGTGATGAATTTTTCAACCTTATCAAAGAGGGTCTTGAAACACCCATGAACAGAACGTTGGTTAGATTACAAAGACAAGAGGCAATGATACAGGCATACCAACAAGTTCCGTTGGCAGATATGAGGAGACTGTCAAAGTTTGTTGAGATGGATTGTATGTTGTTTGGTTATGATCCTACACCTGTTGAACTTTTTCAACGAAATAGTGACTCTGATTCTAATACATTCAACTACTTTGATACAATTTGAGCCGCTGCACAAGAAAACCAGTAATCTGCATATGCGAAAACAGTAACTGCACGGCTGATCAGCGCCTTCGTTTTTGCTCCATAAATAGTGCAATACCTCTTCTTTTTAAATCCGAAATTTCAAGGTTCTAGCCTGCTCCTGGGATTGTACAGGTCGGTTTTTGTCTGACCTGGTCGGAAACCCAAATTGTTGGTTTTCTCACGTACAGGCTCATTTAGTTATGGCACGAGTTGATAGTAGCTTGTAGATGTTTGGTATCCATAATAAGCTATACTCGTAATAATTAATAGAAACTGACCAGTAAGTGATAGAAACTGACCAGTTAGTGAATTCTTTCAATAAAAAAAAATCTATGGAGAATTTTGTAGGGGTTTTGCTGCTTGTCAATTTGTTATTTGGTAAGTATTTAGTGAATCCATATACAGTTTCACACACATTCTGTTTACTTATTTCAGATCTATTCCAAAAATAAATTGTAATTACTTCAAACAATGGATTTTTCTCGTATTTTCCCGTTCATCTTGCGTTTTCGCACCAAAGAAATATGCATTTTTCTTATGTCATATGATTTTCTAACAATATACATATACACACTTGGCAAACATGCCAACGCACTACTTTTGAAATTTGAATATCTTCATTTTCGTCAAATATTTGACTTTGAAATTTAGCACACGCTTGTCTCATAAGCATTTACACACACCTATTAGGTTATTTCACACAAAATTTCTCTCGGAATAGCGCAATAAGTAAATCATGAAAAACATGTTTTCTGCACGTGCTCCTTGTGGTATGTAGCTTTTTTCATTCTGAAACTTTTATTGGAAGCCCGGTTATGTATTATATCGAAGTCAATAAAAATAGCTCGTCTATCTGTTGAAAAAATGGCTGGAGCGATCGGTTTAGTTGAGGGGGTTACGTCTTTTAGGCAGGTATGTGTAAAGTCAGTGCAAAAAGGAAGTTTTAATTTCGCCATTTTTTTCTTGCTTAAACACAACCATTTGGTATCATTCGAATTCAAGTTTGAAAGGCAATCATTTTGTCATAAAGTGGAATTCGTTTCCATTTTCAGCCTGTCCGTCCGTCCGTCCGCCCGTTTTCTCATACAAAGACTCAGTAGTTTACTTTAAAAGTGTTTTGTAATTCCTGCAAATCCTCAAACCCGTCACCAGTTAGAGCAAGTGTTGTTTGCTGAGTGGTCTGACATTCCACAAAATTTAGGAAATCACATTCTATCCATGCGATAGCGCTGTTTAGCGGTGGTACAGGCTAATAGGAGACACACTAGATATTAATTTGTTTAGATGAATTGAACTGATAGATTCAAAATTGTGTTTATTTGCCCTTTTGGGAACTTACTTAAGCAGTAAATTTCAATTTTTGTAAGTGAATTATGGATGTAATTCTCACTACCACACAATAAAATTGTTCTGCAAATCATTTTTATAACGTTATGTACGATTTAGCCTGACCTTACACTACCGTTGTTTTCAGTACGTATTTCCTGATTTTTCGAATCATGGGTGTGCTAACAAAAAGCTCAAACAGTGGTTCCCGGTATATCCATAGAAATCACCGATCGCAATTAAAATTCACCACATAATTTCAAGATGATGTATCTTATCAGTGAGGAATATAAGTCCGATTTCAGAAAAATTGCTCAAAAACGACCACTTCATGTGATTATTTTTCTAACTGTATCTTAATTGCCAAACATTTTCCTGACAAGACTGGTTAAATGTTTATGAAAGCATTTCAAGTGAAAGATCTTTTATTCATTCTGACAAAATTGGCAAAAACTGATAAAAAGTTAAAGGTAACAGAATGATATCTCCATGTGTTATAGCATATACCCATCAAATTCAACAAATTGAAGCATTTTTGTTTCAGTAACGCTGAACAAAGTATACTAAAAGTGAAATGTGCAAGTTTTAAATATAACACATACACTTTGAAAGCAAGCTGTAACTTCAACATAGTGAGGCTTAGCTTCTAGTATATACAATGTTTATGTTACTTTGGAACTGTCCAGAGAACATATAAACATGACCCTGCAATGCTGCATAGATATGTTTTGATAGAGATTAAGAACCAAGATAACCTATGAAGCTGGCTGAACAAATTTTGTTCAATTTCTTGCCTTTATATACCATACTGTTATCATGTTTTGAATTTGATCATTTTTGGTCGATTTGTTTTTGAAATATTGGCAAAAATCTTACTAGGTGCGTTGGGAATTGGTTAAGTATATATGAGCCGCGATGCGAGAAAACCGGTCTTCGGGGTTTCCGACCCGGTCTGACACAAACCGGCCTGTACAGTCACAGAAGCAGGCTAGAAGCTTGAAATTTCGGATTAAAGAAGAAGAGAGATTGTACTATCCGTGTAGCGAAAACAAAGGCGCTTATCAGCTTCGCAGTTACTGCGAAGCTGATCTGCGCCTTTGTTTTCGCATAGGCTAAATCCGGTTTTCTCACGATGCGGCTCATATGTAAATAGACTATGTAAACAGCTGCCTGCTATGCACCTGCCAAGTAACGACGACTCTTGTTTTTGAGCTCATTATAGTTGTCTTTATTATTGGTATTAAAATAGCCCTTAAGTGATTGTGTTTATTTTCTCCGAACTCAACAACATATTTAGTTGTTTTGAATGTTCATCTATACTCGTCTGATAATTTAAAGATTCCATCTGCCATACACATCCATGTCAAAAAATGGATGTTCCTTAAGATTGTTAAAATCTGGAAACTGTTCGGCCACCGGAATACTTGGAAAATGCTGAAGCTTTAAATCGATATATGTGTACCATATCTTCGATAAGGAATAATAAAACATATGAGGCTCGGATTTTATCTGAAAAACATTGCGACATCTCCATAACAAAGAAAATGAATCTTGATTTCCGTTTGTTACGCGATTATTATCTTTCATGAATATGATTACAAAATCAGATAGCAAACAAATTGCACAAAATCCACATCAAAGTTACTTAATACAACTGAAATCCTACGTGGTAGACATGAAGAGAAAACAAAGTCTCTACGCCATTCTGGGTGGCTTTGGAAGCTTAGTTATTATCTACATGGTCACTACGCATCCAGGACAAGATGAAGTATGGACAATGCAGGGTGAGTCTTACTGTCGCGCGGCAGAGGGGGGAGGGGTCAATGTTCAATCGCTTTCTTTATGCGAAGAATATGGAAACGATGCACGAATAAACAGTTTACAATAAAACAACGTTAAGTCATTTTGCAGATATATATATTTCAAAATTAAAATCGGTTGCCGATTTTTTTAAAATACTGACACATACTTTGTGCGGTTGAAATGTATTCGGAATGGTTTTGTGAAAATGGCACCACGAGTCTGAAAACAAACAGGCCCATCCCTTTTCTCATTAATATATCCACTGCTCTTAAAGGATCTTGATTTTATTTTTATTGGCTATTAATGCAGCTGGTGTTGTGCCGTGTGACGGTTCTAAAAAAATCATCCATAGTGCAGATTATATTTTCCTTTTGGTCCCTTGAGATCAGCGAGGGTATTCGGAGAATTCAGAAATTATAATCGGTTTAGATTCATTTTCTAAGCAACCTTTAATATATTTGGCCCATTTGGATTTGACCAGTTGTTGATCGACTGACCTGTTGAAAGATGCAAAATTATAGTAATTCACTTTGCCTCCACGTTGCCAAATCTATAAGTCACTGAAGAGGCTCGAGGTATGGCCCATCATCTTTCTCAATAATATGTTCACTGCTCTTAAGGGATCTCAGTTTTAGTTTTATTTATTAACAAATAATTTGTATCTTTCTTGAAGGAGTTATTTAAAATGATAAGTGTGTTCAGAATATAAATAAATAAATAAAGATTATTGCTCTTTTATTTATTTATTTTTTTTTTTTTTCATCATTCCTAATTTCATAACTCTGACAAAAGCGCGTGTATTGACTCGAGTCACTATCACGGGAATGGACTTAGAAAATTTAGATGATATTTATTCAGGCTGCTACCTGAGTGCTAAAACCCGATAATCGGGACAACCAGGAACAAAAACGGACTAAAATATACTTACAAATTATGTATCAGTTTAAAGTCCAGAAAACAAAGAATTAGATGAGGAGTTTGATCAGGAAAGATAATCACATTTGCTTAATGTTCCTATAGTTTCCATGTTAAAAATTACACAGGTAATCCAGTTCACACCTTTAACGGAAACAAGTAAATCATCGGCAATTTCCGGCGCTATGATGCTCATGTTTGGGTATGAATATTCACGGGTGACTCTCTAGTGAGCAAATGTTTCTCTGTGGTCTGTTTAGTTTCAGAACTTGCTCCTGAAAGACAAACTTATGACAGCGAAATACCCGAAATAGATGCGGACACTCTACCCTGGGCAACACCAAGCACCGTCCAGTTGTTTGAAGTTGAGCGTACTTCTGAAAACGAAACTGGTACATTGTATTTTGAATATTTTCTATAAAGCTTACTTGTTTTAATGAAGGTGGGGCGTTTTTTGGGACTGACAAGATAATGAACGAATGCTCGCAGATAATATATATAACTGGACGTTATAGTTACTGACGAAAGTTAAAATTTACAATTGTCTAAATCTGATTGTCTTCGTCGGTTACAATTTTAAAATTTTTTAAATGGAGTTTGGTAAAAACGATTATGTTAAACAAACGTTTACCACTTACACTTTATTAGTTATTTCCATTTAAATGATTTTACATTTCTCAATGAGATGTGTGAAAATATGGCGTTGTCTAAGTTTGTTGTATGCCGCAATGAGCTATAAATGTTCGTTTGTGTTGTGCATATATTTCAGAAAATTCAGGTCCAGTCCAATCTATTGACGATGGAACACAGGATGAAGCTCTTGCCATTCTGTCATCAACCGAGCCAAGCCCAACTCAAACGTCGGCTTCAACACCCATTCATTCTATAGTGCAGCCTACTTCTAAAACAGAGAACGGTATTTTGATTTATTAAAATGGTCAGTTAATTGTTTTCTTCAGGGATCGGCTGAGGTAGACGTAGTCATTGGCAACTCGAGTTACCAATTTCTACTAATAAAACATTTCTTACTTTTGCCCCATTTGGATTTTAAGGCTTTGTATCGACTATTCTATTGAAAGTTGCGAAATTACCGTAATTCTCTTTGGCTCAATGTTGCCAAATCAATAGGGTCACTGAAGAGGCTTAAGTAGCTGAAACCGCTGTACGGCCAATCCACTTCCTCATCAGTATGTTCACTGCTCTTAAAGGATCTCAGTTTTATTTTAAGCTGACGTTTTAGATTGATTGGTTCCAATCATTGGTTTGAGTCAGACTAATGTGCTTGTACTGAAAGTGAATCCATTTGCTATCTTGTTTTTGTTTTAAGGTAAAACATTCAAGTCAAAGATTCCTTGGTATTTACCAGTACTTTTGGGTGTAAATGAGCCATTTTCAAGGAAGTGCTACAAAGCACTGTTATACTGGTATTATATGCTTCCGCGTAAACTTGTGTGCAACAGCGTCTTAATAGAAACTTGAAATCGTTAATTATATAGATGCAAAAAACTACCCTAGTCGTTGCTTTTCTGGTTGTTTTTATACATGTCAATTTTATAATCCAGAGAAAAATTTATTTAACATATTGCCCGTTTGGCCTTACAGTTTAAATCTCTTCTTATATGAGCTGAAATAATCTTGAAATGGACGTAATCATAAATGTTAGAAAAGTGAAGATAAATCGTATATACAGTGTACATGTACCTTCGATAAAATACTCATGTATCAGACCTACAGATACAAAGTGTTTGATATTACCAAACGCATGGTCTTGCTTCACATGTAATCATGGACTTTCTTAAATGTTCCTGAAAATAATTTAAGGGTAAAACATTGTTTCAGTTCGTTCAAAACATATGTCGTTTCAGAAAACATATCACATGTTCCTTTCAACGATCAAACAGACATGAGAAACATAATTCTTATGAAACTGGACCAATTCAGGCGAATGCAGCGGATTCGTAACGCCTGTGCGAATTCTAGTTTGTTCTCGAACAAGGTTTACCGTCGCAAAAACCTGGTGAAGTATTTGTTTTCACCAAAGTACAAGTTGAGCCTGTGCAAGGTACCCAGCGTTGGCTCGACATTTTGGACACAAGCCATTGCCGTGCTTAATAATGGCATTGATGTTGCAAAGGATGTCTTTGAGATGCCCAAGAGGTCAGTCCACCAAAAACTTACACTCCCAAACCTAGTGAAGTTCGATAGTGAAGAAAGGCTTAAATCACGCTCAATTCTCGTTTCACGTGATCCATATTCGAGATTGTACTCTAGTTATGTGGACCAAATATTGTTGCCTGTTGATCCTACCAGAATTGGGCCGGGAAAAACAATTAAGAACAATCTGTATTTTACTGACAACGGCATTTGTCAAACAGGTATAACTTTCCAAGAGTTTCTGCACGAGATTTTGAATGCTGTTTACAAAAAGAAAACACTAAATAGAGGATTGGCTCCAATAACGTCCCTTTGTGATCCATGTAAAGTTTCTCCTATAGCATTAGTTAAAGAAGAATCCTTTTCAAAAGACGTTGATTTCATCTTGCAGAAGATAGGAATATCATCTAATGAATTTGACGTGCTTCATGATGCTTTAACTGACCACAGAGATGAGTTTATGGTTCCTGCAATTGTTTATACTGTTCTTAAATCCACGTCAAGGATAAAACCTTGCAAGACACCAATTGAGATTGCTAAAGGAATATGGGCGTCATTCCAGATACAGGGTTTGATAAGAGATGGTATACCTTTTCCTGAAGAATTGTTCGGCTCTGAAGAACCTGTTGAACCAGGCATCCTCTCAGACTTGATACTGGAGACAATCAAGGCGTCCCCCCTTAATTCAGAAGAAAGCAAAATACAGAGGCATAAATTTCTGGCCAATGCTTACAAGAATATTGATAAGAAAACCATCGAGGGTATTCAGAGGATTTATAAACAAGACTTCGTCATATTCGGCTACCCTTTTGAGCCTCCATCAATGTTAAAACAATTTTAACTGGAACTTGCTGCATCAAGTTTTCAAAACTGTTGTACATAAATGTGTTTTTCCCAGAGTATACGAGTTCGTATTAAATGATTGAGGCCAATTGCTGGACACCACAACGACTACGCTAAACAAAGTCACAGATACATGAACGATTGTAGAAGTAAAACGTTGCATTTTGATTTTACCATAAATACCTGCTTAAATTCCTGATTTTACCATAAGTTCTAGCAAGGGCAAGAGTTTGTCTACGTTGTATCCGGCAATAACATTTGGTTGTGTAGTTGCTGATTGAAGAAGAATTCATTTGATTCTGTTTTGCATATGTATCCATTGCCAGTTCTTTAAAAACTAGATCTATATTAGTAGTTTGCATACCCCCCAAACATAGATCGCCATATATTGAATGTCCTGCTGTTGATGTACGGCAATACGGCTGGAATTCTTTTGATTTTCTGGTTTACGGATCCCCCTGTCCAAAATTTTCAAAATTGAAATAAAAATAAAATGATGATTTGTTATCTTTATCCGCCTATCCCAAGTTGACGAAAAATTAAATAAAAAATACTTCAATTTCTATTTTAGCCTACAAACAGTGTATGTTTGAAGACATAATCACCTTTTAGACTCGAATGATGCTATTATCTTGGAAGAATGACGACATTTGATATAGATCCTTGACATTCTTTAATTATCTTCACATTGCTCATTTTAGGGTATCGCGAAAACTAAAAAAATGTTGCCATAAGTATTTTAGTTAGATCGATTAAAACGTTTTGGGTCTATTATTTCCTCCTCCGTATCAAGACTGTTCCCCAAAAATTCTGTAAACCAGAAAATAATAATAATAATAATAAATCTGTCCTAATTCGTCCAGTTGGTTCATGATTTCTGAATCATCTAATAACAAAAAATCGGATCAGGAACTAGGTACTAGTTTCGCAAATATCCTGTACGATTGATAGTTTACTGATTTTTTTTTTTATTTATATCACTTACAATCTATATTCATTAATGTTTACAGTGTTGTGTCTGGTAATAGATTTTAGTAGATATTTTAAAACTGTCTAAGGATAAAATATTTTCTTGGCATAATTAAACTCTCAGTTTGTCGCAAAACAGGCAGCAAATATTTCGCAATTAGACATATTAAAACATAATACTCATCCAATGCCGTTATATAGTGATGCGGAATGGCCCGGTCCTGTGTAAAACAACATGGCAGTAAAAAGTACATTCCCAGTCCAAAAGATTGAAGAAATCCTCGCTGTTTTGCTGACTCCAAGTATTTCATGAAACTCGACCTTAGCAGTAGATACTGACAGGTTGGGGAGAAAGAACAGCACTTTGCGTTGGAACACTTGGATACTATAATTAAACCTTTTTGGAAAGTAAAATACATAGGCTACATGTACTTACCACACCTTGTGGAGCATTAAATTGACGATTTGTACCTCATTGGCCGTTATATTATAGGGATCAAATATGATTTTCCATTCATTAACATTCGCTAGGTCCCGAGGGGAGTGTTGAAAACCGAGGGTGTAGCCTAGCGAATGTTAATGAATGACAAAGTCATTTTGATCGCTATTATTGCATAAATACTGCACACACGAAAGTAATAATGGTGCACTGTATTTTACAGCCTAGGCACATTTCAGTTCATACGCGCAAAAGTTTTCATTCTTATGCTTGTTCCAGGCCGACTTCAGTCACTCATTATAAGCACTTGTTTTGCCTTGCGCCCGGTAACGAGCATAAATAAAAGCCATGTATTAACGGCACGTGCGCACGAGAATTGCAATATAAATAAATGGCTTTGTTTTCAATAATATATGGTTATTAATATCGTGTGACACGGGTATTTATGTAATAATACATTGTAATATTTTCATTTTTTCATTTGAAGATCGCCTTCGTCATTTGGAAAAATTAAAGATTTGTAATGATAAGGAACTGGCGCAATCAGAACCAATGTGTCATCTTAACTCATATTTGCCTGGACATAGGCAAACAGAATAGCCCCAGATGAGACGCCGCAAAACGCGGCGTCCCATCTGGGGCTATTCTGTTTGCTAAGAGGATTTTATCAAAACGTTACATAGAAATTAAAATCTTTCCTGATGCCCCTTAAAATGAAAGTGGAGTCACCCACATGATAATCCATTCGTCAAAAATGGGTTAAAATATCAAGTGAGAAACAGCCAGCATTACAAAAAGTACAGATACAAATAGGATATACTGTAGGTAACTTGACAGAGCATTGATCAGGAACTGATGTAACAGGTGCAAAAAATATTGGCAAAATATTCATAAAATAGAACCACAACAGACGTACTATCTTGGAAGGGACTGGGTAGGCTTAAATTACTGGGTAGGCTTAAATTGGTTATATTGGATCCCAACCTGGCTTTCAGCTTTTGCAGCGGATCCACACATTTAAGCCAGTGCATGACAAAACCAGCAATCTGGGTTTCCGACCAGGTCCAACACAAACTGCTCTGTATAGTCACAGAAGCAGGCTAGAAGCTTGAAATTTCGTATTTAAGCGGAAGAGGGATTGTACTATCTGCATAGCGAAAACAAAGACGCTGATCAGCTGTACAGTTACTCATGGTGAATCTGCAAATAGTCAGTGAATCATCGCGGCGAAACAAATAAATTTTCAAGTTATAATCGCCATGATGAATCAAAACAACTACTTTCCTAAAGGTGCTCACTCACGTGAATTTAACTAAATATATAAAGACGCGGCGCTTAAAAGGCAGAGATTTGACGCCTACTGAGGGGGGGGGGGGGTCAGATCATTCATAACATGCGCCTCAAGTGGTTGACAATGTTTAGTGAGTTGTTCGGGCCTCACGGGCAATATCTTATTAGCCAAGAACAAACAATGAATCATCATGATAAAACAGATACAGATATTATATACACCATGATTAATCAAAAAAAGTACAAGTAGGCAAAGATTAGGAAAAGGCGCAATCAGAAAAAGTTTCCCAAAATTGATGACTCCATAGATACAACATGCTGCATCACAAGAGATACGCGGAGAACCAAACAACGACAATGAAAATCTAGATCATAAAAATTCACCCCGTTGGGCCAAGCAACAGCCACCCAAGCCCCGTCCCCGACCAACTTCAATGAATTGCTTTAAGCCGAGGCATCATACAGTCCCACGACCGATTCACTGGTGTGTAAATAAAGGGCGAATCATAAAAAGTCTGCAAACTGTCGCACCAAATTTAGCTTGGAGCTCATGCGTTTATAACGTACAATGAGTTTTGCTCACCTGAGCCGAAGGCTCATGGGTAGCTCATAGTATGGTACCGCTTGGCCAATCAAAGCCAAATTTTATATGAAGTATTTATTGGAAGGTGGAATCAATATGTGTATAAAAAATCCAGGTCACATGACCAAGAGGGCCACCATGTCCATATAATTAAAAAAAATACTTTTCTTTTGTCCAGTGACTATACTTCCTGACTCTCATGTGAGCATTCTTTGCCCTTGGGCTACTTGTTAAAAACGATATGATAAAAAAATCTTATCTATAAGAGAGAGCCTTCGCATGAGAAAACCATCAATGGGATTTCGACCAGATCTGACACAAACCAGCCTGTACAGTCATAAAAGCAGGCTAGAAGCTTCGAATTTCGGATTCAAAAAGAAGATGGGGTTCACTATTTGTGCAGCGAAAATATATATGAGGCCAGTCAAAGTCTACATGGTCATTGGGTTCTATGTTTTGCTAAATATTATGTCAAACAAGCTAAAATAGGTAGGCAAATATTCAAGTCATTAGCTGTATAGTCGATTTTAGGTACATTTAACAGACATGTAGAGCATTCAACTTCAGTTGGATAACAGGTAGACAGTAATCACCGCAATGGTGACACTTTACAAATATAAGCAATTATTAATTAACTTATTAGTATATAGTACTTATACAGAGAATTTGGTCTGTGTCATACTGGTGATGTTTCTTTTTTCGTATAGTCTATACTGGATTTCATCTCGACCTAATACAGCTGACCTCGCACTAATACGGTTGACCTCGTATCTATATGGATTGACCTGCTATCTATATGGAAACCCTACACCTGATTGGTCAAAATTCACGTGCAATCTCACGCGCCGCGTTGAATGTGTTGAAACAAAAACAATGGCGGCGATTCAGCCGAACGAGTGAAATAGTGAACAAACAAGCAAAAATCATGTCAGCATCTTTGAAAATAATGTCAGACATGGGCGCTAAGAATGGCGAAGGTATGCTTGAGGTGCTAGCAGATGATATGGGTCGATATGGACTTTTGACAGTTAATTAATAAAAATCTCATTAATCAAGTTATTTCGTATTGGACCAGTTACAGGTCCTCGGTCAGCTGTATTGGACCTCGGCCTTCGTCCTCGGTCCAATACAGCTAACCTCGGACCTGTAACTGGACCAATACGAAATAACTTGATTAATAACATTATATTACAGGCAATAATCAACCGTATTGGATACAAATAATTATGACAAAAAGGATGAAATATTTTAACTGGCAATTTATAAATGTTTAATGCTGCAAATATTATTTTGTATTTCGATGAATACTGGAGACAATCTAGGTTTTTGTCATAAAATTATGGAAAGTATTATGTATTTTTTTGTTTTCAATTCAAAGTTTTGTTGAGTGCACATGATGCCAATTTTCCACAAATCACACAATTACAGTCATCACTTATGCATGTTTCTCAATATACAGGCTTTCGAAATTTGGGCAGACTAAATACGATTTCGGACTTGGCTCAGGAAAACATGTCCGTGACATGAATACCTACTTAAACCCCACTTTTATTTAGCACAACTGGGTTATGCAGGGGTATACATATTTTTCATATTTTAACATAGAGGCGGTTCTAGCGTGTACCCACAATCGATGTTTTGAGCAAACATCAGGAAAACATGTCCGTGCAATGTATACCCCCTTGAACCCCACTTTTATATAGTAAAACTGGGGTTTGCAGGGGTATACCTATTTTTCATATTTTAACATAGATTGTGGGTACTCGTTAGAACCGCCTCGGCGAGGCGGTTCTAGCGTGTACCCACAATCGATGTTTTGAGCAAAAATAAGAAAAATGTCAAAAATTGTCTGCAGAACAATTTACAACTTTAAAAAAATCTCTGTATATTACATAGGCGTGTATTCGTAATGTTGGAATCGGAAGTAGAACTCAGCAGTCTTCTCCAGATTAATAACAACACCACCTGAATCTTAAGGAATCCAAGTGTAAATACCCGAAGTCCCGGAGATAATACTTGGGCCACGTGGTTTATAATGAAGGGGTCAAACAGCATAGAAGCCCCTAAAGCCTGACCTATTTAGTTATTTTACACTATCTTTTTATATTGAACGAACTTAGTCAGCCATAGAAGCAAAATTCGAATATAATAAAGATAACTTCGAACAAAAAAGTATGTTAGGACGTAGTTTAAAGTCCAATTCGCATGCGCCAAAAATACACACGTGTAAATATACTCCAGTGTGCAAATTTTACTCCGGTTAAGTAAATGGCGCATGCGAACGCAAATACACACCGGAGTATATTTGCATATGGGTAAATTTACTCCTGGGTCTGATTATTACTATTTACTATTATGTCCCATGCGAACGCAAAGTAAAATTTACCCATGAGTATTTTTATTTCAAGTCAATATTCTGCTTTTAGGTAACGAATTTTCACATTTTTTGTTCCTAACTGATTATATGACAGCTGAAACTGTGGACATTGTTGCTAAATAAGAGTTTATTGCCATTCATAACATTTTAGATCTTATGGAGTGCAAACAGCCACACTATTTCTTCATCATTCTTGGTTAGGATTCTTGGGGCATTTTAACAGTAATTCTTTGTAAAAGGATGAAAAAAGGGAACTGTATAACTGCTAAGGTTATGCCTGACGATTACATGATTCCCCTGTGCTGCCAAAGTCTACATGAACACCTTGAAGCAGCCCCTTCTTGTTTTGCAAATACAGAAAACTTAAATGAACAGGTTTTAATCCAGAAATGATAAATTTACCAACAAAAATACTCCTGGCGATAAAACCCATGCGAACGCAATTTAAATTTACTCTCAGGTTGATTTGCACACCGGAGTATAAATACACACCGGAGTATATTTACACGCGTGTATTTTTTGCGCATGCGAATTGGACTTAAGACAAACACATGTCATAAATAAAACTAAAACAGAAATCCTTTAAGAACAGTGATTATTAACGGGAAAAGGGATGGACCATACCGCGGTTTCGGCTTATTAAGACCCTTTAGATTTGGCAAAATGGAGGCAAAGAGAAATATTTTTATTTTGCAACTTTCAACAGGATAGTTGATACAGACATATTTTTCGGAAAGAGTTAAGGCATTACAATAGCGTTCGGATTAATTTGTTAACTAGTTGAAATATTTTAAAGATTTTTGTCTTTTCATTCTATCGCATTTTTGTTTCAGGAAATATGTCACATATTGTCCGGCACAATACAACTGATCCAAGCAGCACAGATTTGGTAAACCTCCAGCAAGTCCGGCGAATCAAGCAAATTCACGATGCCTGTGCAAATACCAGTGTGTTTGCGGATCAAATCTACCACAAACGGAGTCAAGTGAAGTACCTCTATTCTTTGAAATATAACTTGAACTATTGCAAAGTTCCAAAAATAGGATCCTCATTTTGGACCCAAACTTTTAGTATATTGAACAGAGGCTCATCTGTTGCAATGTTCGTGTTTGGGCTGCCTCGTGGACAAGTCCACAGAAAACTTACTCGTCAAAGTAGAATCAAGTTCGACAGTAACGAACGACGAATGTCGCGTTCTGTCTTGACAGCACGGGATCCTTACTCCAGATTATATTCCGCGTATGTGGACAAAGTATTACTGCAAAGGTTTGGGTCAGGCAAACTTAAAAGGAACAACCTGCATTCAGCTTGTGGATCGGAAATAACTTTCCAAGAATTTTTGTCTGCCATCTTGAAAACTACATTCGAAGGGAAACCACTCAACAGACACTGGGCACCAATTATCTCCCTTTGTAATCCATGTAGTGTTACACCATTTGCACTAGTGAAACAAGAAACATTCTCGACAGATGTAGAATTTGTATTACATGAGATAGGTGTAACAGCCGATGAATTGAAAGTCCTGCATGATGCTTTACATGGCAACAGAATACAAACAACTGTTACTGGCATTGTGTATACAGCTCTAAAATCAAAGCCAAAGAGTGAAGCATGCACGCCGACAACACTGGATGTTGCTGAATCAATATGGCAATCCTTCCAAATCCAGGGCTATATCAGAAGTGATTTCCCTCTTCCTGTCGAATTTATTCCTTCAGTTGAGGATATCAGACCAAAGTTTTTGACAGATTTGATACTGAAAACGATAAATGAGAATCCCCTCACGGTGGAAGAAAGCAAACAACAGAGACGTCAATATTTAGTCGACGCTTATAACGAAATTGATAAGAAAATTATAGAGGACATTCAGAGAGTTTACAGACAAGACTTTATCCTGTTTGATTATCCATTAGATCCCCCTGTTTGAGTTTAAATAGAGAATAATGCTTTAATAGGTCCATATATATAAATAACAATTATAATTATGAGCCGCGTTATGAGAAAACCGGTTTTTTGCCGAGCGAAAACAAAGGCGCAGATCAGCCTCACAGTAACTGCGAAACTAGTCAGCATTTTTGTTTTCGCTAAACGGATAGTACAATTTCTCCTCTTCTAAAATCCGAAAGACATGGTAACCCAAAGAAATTTGTAAATCGTATGTATTTTTATTTCCCTGTCTTTTACGACCCATGTACATGTATGTATAGGTCACCGGCAAATGTGAAAATGTCTAATTTTGGCGACCCCGAAATAAACATATATACTCAAGAATTGACATTCAATATTTCAATTTATAGATTTGTCAATAATTGAGCCGCGTCATAAGAAAACCAACAATGTGGTTTCCAACCAGGTCTGACACAAACCTGCCTGTACAGTCTGAAAGGTAGGCTAGAAGCCTGACATTTTGGATTTAAGAAGAAGCCGAGAGATTGTACTATCCGTGTAGCGAAAACAAAGGCGCTGATCAGCTTCGCAGCACTTCGCAGTACTTCGCAGTTATGCATTACTGCGAAACTGATATGCACTTTTGTTTTTGCATATGCAGATTGCTGGTTTTCTCATGCGGTGGCTCAAAAACTTGGGGACAAAATGGTGCGATGCGTTCTTTCATTTAAAAAAAAGAGATTAATTCGCATCATAACATTTGAACCGCCTCCTGGGAAAACCAACAATTTGCATATGCGAAAACAAAGGCGCAGATCAGCTTCGCAGTAACCGCGAAGCTGATCAGCGCCTTTGTTACACGGATAGTACAACCCCTCTTCTAATTAAATACAAAATTTCAAGCCTCTAACCATCTTCTGTGACTGAACAGGCCGGTTTGTGTCGGACCTGTTCAGAAACCACATTGTTGGTTTTCCTACGAGGCGGCTCATTTTATGTAAAAACCCACACTAGACAGTATGTAGGTTCAGTAGTTTTTGAAAACTTGAATATTTACAACACAATTCTTCTCCAGTTATATACATTAAACATGTAAAAGCACAGAATCGTTGCAAATGAAAGCTTGTTTTGCTGAACAATGCAGAAATTGTGTATTTTTCATGAGAGGTTTCAAAGTGTTATTCCGCATGAAAAGACATTGACAGGTGATTAATTGAGCCGCGCGTCACAGGAAAACTGCACCATGCTTGCGTGTCTAGGAGCAGAAAAGCCAGTAACTGATATGGGACAATTAGATCTAAATCTAAAAAGGAAGATCTCAGTCAAACTAGACACCAGTGCCGAATATGACAATGGTGTCTCATTACAAAAACACGCCGATTTAATATATAGAGGATAGAGGATATTTGCTTTTTTTTTAGGTGAATACCAAATATATTTCATCGAGTGAGTTGAAAACATCAGAAGTTTCACGAGTGCGCAGCACGAGTGAAAATATAGTTTTCAACTCACGAGATACTGGAGATAATGCAAAAACCAAATATTTTTGAAAACACAAATAATTTTGGTATCGCATTGTTCCTTACGTTCTAACTAAGAAAATGAATACCCACACTTTATGTTTTCGTTCATATATAACGGAGTTATAAGCGTTTGAATTTCTGAAGTGAGACACATTTAATGACGCCAAGAAAATGGAAACGTCAGAGGTAATCCAAAATCTACAGGGACGATATTAAGAGATTATCATAATTATGGCAATTTTCATATCATACCCCGTATCAACCTGAGACTTCCGTATCAGCCCGAGACTCCCATATCAGCCTGAGGGCCGAAGACCCGAGGGCTGATATGGGAGTCGAGGGCTGATACGGAAGTCGAGGGTTGATACGGGGTATGGTATGAAAATTGCCATATCATGATCTCTTTATCATATATTTTTATTGAAAAAAAAGTGTTTGATACAGTTCAATGCACAAAATGTTTCCCAACATAATTTCAAGTGGAAAAAAGAAAGAATGAAAAAAAAAATTCTGGTCACAAATTTTATTCAATAACATTTAACCATTAATACAGAAAAATCAAATACAAAAATTTGATTTATAAATTGAGAACAATTTACAACGTACTATTGAATAGAACAGAGCGCTCCGAATGTGGGGGTCACGTGAGATGTGATATGAGGTTTGGGGTGTGATATGGGGGTGTGATATGAGTCCATATCTCCCTAGGGAGATATGGATTTTGACAAATTTTGAACTGATACAGCTTTCGAGATTTGGGGTGTGATATGGGGGTGTGATATGAGTCCATATCTCCCTAGGGAGATATGGATTTTGACAAATTTTGACCTGATACAGCTTTCAAGTAATGGTGTCCCGATACGTGCATAGGACTTGCGCCTGTATCGCATATGTAAAAAGAACGTATTTTACAGTAAATATATGATAAACGCTGATATCAGTCACTAGTGATTTTTGATTTCAGTGAGATTTGATATCAGTGAAATTTCTTATCAATGAAAATACCAATTTTATCAAGTTTGATATACATTGGTTTTCACTGTAAAGTATAAAATAAACAGATTTCTTAAGTTGTAAAATTAGAAAATTTTCAGAACATTTTTTTTATTTATTTATTTATTTTTGCTACAAACATAGATTATGGGTACACGTTAGAACCCACCCCACTAAGAAAAATAGATATACCCCTGCATACCCCAGTTTCAGTACTTGATATTGCGCAATATGCCCATACTACCTCCCTTTGAGCGTTTTCATTGCTTCCAAAGGATCAAACTTTTATATTTTATTTGCTATATAAAAGTGGGGTTCAGGGGGGTATACATGTCACAGACACATCATCCTGATGTTGTATTGCCAGATGTCTAGGTATAGAGATGTCAATTTAATCTTAATTGTATCAATTCATGGAGCTTCTTTCTTACTTAAATGAGCCGCTGCATGGGGAAATCAACAATCTGCATATCCGAAAACAAAGACGCAGATCAGCTGTGCAGTAACTGATCAGCGTCTTTGTTTTCGCTACACGGATTATACTATCCCTCTTCGTCTTAAATTCGAAATTTCAAGCTTCTAGCCTTTTTCTGTGACTGTACAGCCTGGTTTGTAACTGACCTGGTCGGAGACCCAAATTGTTGGTTTTCTCCCGCACAGGCTCAAATTTAAGGCCCGCCTTAACAATACGTGTAGGTGTGAAGAACAAGAACAAGCTGTAGCAGGCTAACAAACTAAAATAGATGATCTGCACGTAAAGATCAAACATGGTAGAACCGCAGTTAATGCATAAAAATGACAGGGGGTAGGACAAAACGTGTAAACTGATACATGTACATGTATCTATAGCGAAATCATTGTCATGGCGACTCTGCTCAACTGACCGCACAAGAAGCCAAAATGCCCCATCTTGTAAGATTTTTACGGGGATGCTCATGTTGATTGAACATGCAAATATTATTCACGGTGGATGAAGCAGTAAGGTGCGTCGCGAAAAAAAGGTGACCGTGATGGTTTCCGATCAGGCCTGAGGCAGAGTTGGATCGAACTGTCTCATTAAAAGTATAATGCTTGGATAGAAGAAGAAGAAGAAGAAGAAGAAGAAGAAGAAATAGCAGCAGCAGCAATGCAGCATAAAACAAATACGTTAATCAACAGAGCGATCGAACCTTTGCCTTTGATTTTAATTTCGCATATATGCAACACTTCGTTTTCTGATTTCTCAGCTCATAGTAATGTTTTATACAAAACATCGGTGCCATTGGAATAAATTGATTGATCCGCATGCAGTTCATCAATAAGTTAAGTTGTTTATTTGCAGAAATAAATTGAGTCTATTTAAATGAACTACATTTTATATACGCAGCATTGCAATTATGAGCCCAGCTCGCCAGAGCTCTGTCAACATAATTCTATGTTTAGTATTTCTGATTACTCTGTATGCCCTGGTGCTAGGAGATGATGGGACATTGCCTCGAACCAATACCGGCCTCATACACGGTGTATGTTTGAATAAAGGATTGTTACAGACCATATCGACAATATCTAGATCGGAACTAACACTGGATGCCTGTAGAACCGAGTGCTTAAGTAGGATGAAATGTAAATCTCTAAACTATGACAAGAAGTATCCTCTGTGTAAATTGTATGACAACAACGACATCGCCGACTCAAACAAGACATGCCCAGGGGTTGTCTACGTGGATATTAGCCATTTGGTAAGTCCAGGGATGATCCACACGGATGTCAGACATTTGGTAATACTTTTATGAGAGATTTTTAACCGCTGTCACAAATTACGAAGAAAATCCTGCTTCATATGCGATAGTAGAATTTCAGACCAGCAGTAGGGGCAGTCCATTTACTTACTCAGCTTTATCCAGCATGTAAAACTATAGCTGTCATGTCTGGTTTAAGCCCTCCAGTAATTTTATGTTACTGATCGTTCCAATGCGATACTTGTTGTGGTTCTAATTGTTTTGCGTTTTGGGGTCGAACTTTTGTGCTGTTTGAGCCTTATATGGGCGTTCATATTTTAGTTGGGGAATAACTGCTCACTCAGCCTACGATATGTTTTCTTGTTATAACTATAAGTATCTTAGTGTCATTCTATATTTTCCCCACCTCTCGGTTTGTGGAGTGGGAATTTCTTTCTGATTGCGCCATTTCCTGATCATTGCCTACTTTTTACCTTTTTGCCACAGTCCGCTTTGTACAGGACATGTAACTAATGAATCCAAAATGAGGCTTTCTCGTGGCGCGGTTCATAACTTTAGCATCGCCCTTATAAAACTTGAATCAGTCTTTTAATAGTAAAACTTTGGTGACAAGGGTGATGCCCGGTATGTTAGCTGATCTGGGCACGCAATTCTGATACAATATTTGTTCACAATACACTTTATGGGACTTCGCTGCTCTATTGCATAGGCACAACCCAAACACGAAACTTCGGGAGATTAACAGCATGTTGTTCTCTAATACTTTTTCCACCTTGTTCCTAGTTTCCATCTCAGTAATCTAGATAGTGACATCGACTGTCTAAGGTGGTTGTAGCCGAATAAGACTCGTATGCCACTGATGTTATATAATTTTCTTTTCCTTTTTCCGTAGACTGAAAAACTCCACAATTGTACTTTTCATTATACATGCATTTTGATTCATGTGTTTCATTGACCATCATTTTGACTTCATACTAAATATGAATTAGCAAAAAAACAAGAAAGAAAAAGAGAAATACAATCGATATCGTTACTTTTCAGTTTAAGGTAGCTTAACAATACAACATAAATGCAAATATGAATTTTATCTTTATTAAATATGAATAATAGATACTCTGATTTCATAGTTCAGCCGATGCCAGGAGAGTAATAAATCAATCAACACTTGGTTTTATTTCTATTTCCTTTTAATTAAATTTTATGCTTCATTGCAAACATGGCTTTTTATGTTTGTGTAAGTGTAAAATTAAAATGACCAAAAAATAAATGAACATCGAAACGATTTGTGAACAAACGCTATGACGGCAACCAAACACTAGTCGAACGAACAACATATCAATGTGTAGTCTTGTACATAACTCGGTAGGGGATATAATGGCCAATGGCCGTTCGTCACTCAGTATAAATGAGAATGACTATCGTTATTTCTTGAATAAGGTTGTATGTTGGTGAGTTCTTTGATGCCTGACTAGGCCAATTCTAGCTCTAAACCGTCGGTTTCAAGTAGAGAAAATCAGTGTCATGAAATCTGCTGGTGGATGATAGGTCTTGGTTTTGCGTTCTCTGTGCTTTCTTTCAGCTTCACAGATTATCTTTTCTTCATAGAGAGCTGCCGCTTTGTTTGATGAGACCTCGCCACTTTGATCGCTCGTGCAATCTGTTCCCAAGACCCCATTGGTATGTCGAAATCCTTCAGAGAGGCTTTGAGGTGTTTTTGTAGCGTTTCTTCTGGCCACCTTGAGAGCACTTTCCCTCCTGTAACTCTCCATACAAAACTTTCTTTGGGAGTCGCTCATCAGACAGTCTTATAACATGGGCAGCTGTGCTAGTTTTAAAACTGTATGCATAATTTGCATCCCTGCTTTCTTCAGGACCTGTGTGTCTGGAATCTTGTCTTGTCAACTGATTTTCAACAGCTTTTTTTAAACGGCTTAAATGGAAATGGTTAAGTCTCTTTGCATGACGTTGGTATACTGTCCAGGTCTCATATGCATACAAGAGGATTGGCAGTACCACAGCCTTGTAGACGTTCAGCTTGGTGTCAAGCTTGATTCCATTTTGAGTCTTGATCCATTACTCTTTGCATTTTGCCTCTGAGCTGGAATTCTTATCCATATCATCTGCATAAAGGAGCTCATCTAGCACATGAGTCTGCACCTGCAACCTTCTAAAGTTAAATAAATTGACACCAAAACGGTACCTGACTGGAAAACCAGTATCACTGTCCTGTTATTGCCAGAATGGCAGAAAACATCATGCTGAACAGTGTTGGTGTCATAACGCGGCCCTGTTCGACCCCATTCGTCACCTCTAAGGGTTTAAGAGAACTCCACATCATTTTGCACACGTGCCTGTATGCCATAATGAAATTGCCACACCATTGTTATGAATCTGGGTGGACAGCCAAATTTAGCCATGATTTTCCAGAGTCCATCACGACTAATTATTGTGTCAAAAGCTTTGGTGAGGTCCACAAACTTCATGTATTAATCTGCTGTCCTGCTATGAAGATAACGTCTAGTGTCCCTCTCTCTGTCTTTTGAATCCGCATTGACCTTCTGGGATAAGGTCTGTCTGATCAAGATGAACATTCAGACGATTCAGCAGATTTTGCCTTTATCTTCCAGTATTATGGCCAATAAAAAGCCCAAGGGACTTTTATAAATATATGTGCAGACCAGACAAATCTGGAAATGGTCCCCAGAAACATTTCATAATGGGCATAGACACTTCGTTTCTAAATGATGCATAATTTATTGGTCTCGTGTCTTTTTCCAACAGAGTAGACCAGATGGTTATGACAGCTGTTTGAACAACCAAACGTTCGAAAACGGATACTGTGTTATAAAAGGTAAAGTTTGAAATGGAGCACAGTTGTTCAAAAGTACGCGTCAGAGTATGGATATATGGTATGCAATGAACTCGTATATAGTGGACTGTTTGGGGAGATCTAGCTGTCTTAATACGATTCCCATACGATATTTGAAATTGTAACATTGTACCACTAACCTCTCCGTGAAAGTTGGTTGGTTGATTGGGGTTTAACGTCCCACCAACAGCTAAGGTCATATGGAGACGGGACCTCGGTTTATAGTCCCATCCGACGGACTGGAGAAGCCCGGGTCTCCGTGAAAGTCCTCAGCAGTTTATCGTTTGACAAAAGAAACAATAACATAACAAACATGTCAGTGCATTAACCTTGAAAAAAGACAGTCAGATACAGTCATGCTGATAACTTTAAAACATCAAATTGAATATTTTTAGTTCAATGGGGAGATAATTTGAAGAATTTAAAGCTCTCCTGTAAAGTTTCAGAAGAAATTGGGCTCTTTTATTATGTCATTAATTCAGGCATACAGCATCACAAGATCTGGAAGTTTATATACAGAGTAAATATATACACTCATACTTAACAAAATATACAAACAAATTCTTCCAGTTTCCCATTTCATGCCAGTGACGAGTGTTCAAAAACAAGAAGAGTTGTCAATTTATTTCTGAATATCGCAGGAGTATATTAATAACTGAACGCAGCTGTACAGATTTTTCCAAAGTTGTAAAAATTGAAAATTTTCATTCGAAAAAAATGGATATTTTAAACATTTTAGATCAAAACAGAGAGTACACGTGGGTACACGTTAGAACCGCCTCGGCGAGGTACCCACAATCTATGTTTTTATCAAACGCAAACAAATGTCTACACGTGGTTCTTTGAAAATGTTCGGTCTTTTATAAAGCGAAAGTACATGACAATTCGGTGCAGTCTTTTGGGGAGAGATTAGCAGATCAGATCTGCATAGGATGAGTATAGTGACATGTTCAGGACAAATTGCAGCGGTACGAAATTTATTTAGCATATTTATTTATTCAGAATGTCCGGAGCCTGTGCCATCACCGAATGGACATTATCTTGGAAATCTTTACCAAGTTGGTAGTAAGCGGTTGCATGTGTGTAACCACGGATACAAGCTGGCTCCCCATAAGAACGAGACAAATGAGACCATAACGTGCAGTGCCCAGTCAGGTAACTGGGAACCAGAGATACACGAGTGTCTTGCAGGTAAGAAATAACCATATAAAACATTCTTTTGCGTGTGTTTACATTTCTCAAGTCCATCTGAGTGTTATACCTTTGTAAATATAATTTGCATATAATAAAACGTTTGGGCATTATAAAACTTTTGTGTATATTTACACTTTTGTGCAACTTTTGGGTATAATAAATCTTTTGGGTATAATAAAAAAATTTGGCAACTTTTGTGTATAATAAAACTTTTGGGCAACGTTTGTGTATAATAAAACTTTTGGGCAACTTTTGGATATACAATGTTATAAAACATTTTTGTATAATAAACATTTGGGTAAAATAATTGATAAAAATCTTTCTTGGGATAGCCATGTAGACGCTGTATGTCAAAACGTATAAGACGAAGTACTATTAATAAGTATGGAACGCCAAAGCTGTCTGATGGTAAGGAATAAAAAAAATTTGATTCATCATCGTCATTATATCCTGCTCACATTTGATTTTATGTTGTATAGCGTGCATTATATAATGAGAAAAGTCAATTATATGTTGGACCAGGTTCTTTATATTATGAAATTTTTCATTATATGGTGAGTAAACATCTTTATCTTATGGTAGACTTACATTATATGATGAGTAAACATCTTTATATTATGGTAGACTTACATTATATGCTGATACAACCTCATTATATTATGTATGTTTCTCATTATATTATGGGCGATTGTCTTTATATGCATCAAGTCGATTATATGGTTCGATAACTTCATTATATGCGCAAACTTCATTATATGCGCAAACTTCATTATATGATGTGACAACTACATTATATGATGTGGACGATTTTGCGAGAAGAAGAATTACATTGACACCGAAATAAGAGTATGACATATCATATTATGACTGGAGTGTTTTATTGACGTCAGTAACTTATTAACAATAGCGGTTCCTATTTATCTTCAGGAGTGAGAAATACAGTGCCGACAATGCATCTGGACGACGATTTCTTTCCGAATATAGGAGAATGGAAACCTGATCAACTTTGCCCCAGCGGTTCCTATGCTACAGCTTATACAATGGAGGTATCGCAAAAAACTGCGCATATTCCATAATTTAAACTTAAGGTTCAATAAAAATCAAAACTGAGATCCTTTAAGAGCAGTGAAGACACTAATGAGTAAGGGAAGGGGCCATACCGTGGTTTCGGACAGTGACCCTTTAGATTTGGCAACATGAAGCCAAAGAGAATTAATGAAATTTTGTAACTTTCAACTGGGTAGTCGATACAAAGACTAATATTATCTAAATGGGACCAAATATATTAAACATTGGTAAGAAAATGAATCTTAACCGTTAATAAATTTCTGATTTCTCAGAATATCCTCGCTGATCTAATAGGACCGAAAAGAAATATAACCTACACTATGGATGATGCACGGGGAGATTATTTAGGGCCGCCACAAAGCACAACACCAGCTGCAGTAATAGAAACTAAAGATTGAAACTAAGATTCTTTAAGAGCAGTGAACACATTAATGAGAAAGGGGATGGGCCATACCGCGGTTTCGACTATTAAAGTCTAGTCAGTGACCCTTTAGCTTTGGCAACATGAAGCCAAAAAGAATTAATGGAATTTTGCAATTTTCAACAGGGCAGTCGATACAAAGAATATTATTATCTAAATGTTCTTTATTTCCTCCATAGACAGGAGAGTTACATATGACACGACAATGAACAAACACATAGGCAATAAACATATAGACATGGAATACATATATACAAATTACATCATAAAATGACAATACAAACAGAAGCAATCATGAAAGACGTACGAGGCGTAAGACAACATATAATTGTATCTACATGTACCACATTTCGGATATGAGTGCCATATCTAGCATATGAAATTTTCGCTTTTACAGCTCGGTACCAAATCCTCACGGGCCCAAGTCAGTTAACCTTGTAAGATATCTAGAGAGAGGCCAGGCTAGAGGCATGTTGACAATATTGGCGACTTTATTTGTATAACTAACACAATGATCGGCATTACAAGAATGCAAAAAATAGTGTTAAAGCTCTATATGAGCCCCAACGTGAACAGAACGGACCATAGACCCTATGAACAAGGGCGAGGATCAAAAAGCACATATGCACAAGCGGATCACCCCCTTGTTACACCAGGTTGTAGTTGATATATTATATCTTTAATCTACATTCAATGTGTGAGTGTCAATAGGTTGGTTCATGCAAGACAGGGCCGAAAATACCGTAGCCAAGATTTCATAGGGGCTCACCTGGCTTTATAAATACACCACAACTTATGTAAATTAGATATGCATATCCTTTTAAAAGTTTCTGATCTATCAGATAGAATCTGTAAAAATTCAGGTACCACAACACCAAGTAGAAGATTAGTTTGTGTCTGCCTGTCTTGCCTATTTAGGTACATGTATACATCAACACCAAGATAGAATATTTCCTGTAAAAGCAGTGCTCTTGGTCATGTCGGGAGGGAGCCAACGCTTCCTGTGTTTAACCAGTACTGTAGGGAGTTAATTTGTCTTGCTCAAGGACACAGCACGGTGAGGCTTGTGGGAATCGAAACCCGGACCTCGCGATTCGGAGTCCGACGCTCTACCACTACGCCACCGCGCTCCCTAAGAGTAATTGTAGTCTGCTACTTTGATCACTTTTATCAAAATCTAAAAAAAAATGCAAACCATTTTGTGAACAAAACAAAACGCTGATTTGATATTTTTATAAGGTGAGTGCAAATACAAAATCCTCGAGTGAGACTTGAATATTCCGAAAACTTGCCTGAGATTTCCTTGTCTCGGCCTCAACCTTCAGCTAGCCTAGAAGCGTACAAAAGTAGTTTCTTTCCACAGACTATCAGGGACTGGAATGACCTCCCTGATTCACTTGTCTCCTCCGCTGAAATGTCTGATGACTGTGTGTCCAAGTTCGCTTCACTCGTGCGTTCAAGGGACTAATTTCTCCCCCATTCGAACCCCCTGGTGAAATAATGTCATTTGGCGTGTCACCAGTAAACTATTCAGATTCAGAACCCCATCACAGATTATTGTATCCTTCACAAAATTCAAGGCATTCGGCCTGAATATACAAGAAAAAAAAAAAAAAAAAAAAAAAAAAAAAAAAAAAAAAAAACATTGATAGTTTGCCTGAACTGTTTCACAAGTAGTGAAAAAGATGTTTTCAGTATTTGTTCGTTTTAGTCACATGATAGTCACATGATACTAAGACAGACAGACAGATGGACGGACTGACAGATAGATAGACTGATTGACTGACTGATTGATTGCTCACATATGAACTCCGATTTTAGTTCTATATTTGTCATAAATCGTGTTATTCCAGATAAAGCCGTTTGATCCGGGAAATGGATGGACACCTTTCCCCGACAATACGGCGCTTACTGCTGTCAGACTGACGTGCCAGGATCAGCACGGAGACGAGACTGGGACGGTCACATCTGGACAAGCTAACTGCGAGTCTGGAAATTGGGGCGCAACAATATCATGCAGCACACAAGGCCATTACCTCACTAGCTTTAAGATACAATATGATCACGATGGTGTGCCAGTAAGTGATTGTTTTATCCCACTTTGCTACCGTATTACAAGACACATTTTCGATTGCCCAAATGACTCTGTAGATAACAGATAAGAACCCAAGGAGAAATATTTTCTCACAGGTAGGGCCAATCATGTGCCTATTAAAATCAATAGCAGTACATATTGATATATGACCTCATCCAGGCCCCGAGATTATAAAACTTTTTTTATGCTCAACTCAACTGAGACTAAAATTGATCCTGCTCATAAATGTTAAAATGCCGACAATTGTTGGCATTTTAACATTTCTTAGCAGAATAAATTACAGGCCTTTGGAGTTCTAAACCTTCAATTTAAATATATTTGGGCTATTTCAGTATTTATGAGGATTTGAAATTTCAAGCTCAGTTGAGTTGAGCATGAAAAAAGTTTAATAATCTCGGGACCAGGTTGATCCTAATGATCCCATTATCACTTAGAGATGTGGGGCATTGTACATGGAATGTTTATTGGGTTGATCATGACATGACACCTTGGCTACAGAAGCAAAATATTGTCACTTTAACTATTTTAGGGTATATAGATCCATACTTTGTCATTTACTGTCGTCGTTGCAGTCGTTGTTTACACTTTTCAAACATATTCTCATCCGAATCTGGGCCAATCAAAGCACTTCATGTGGAGCATCCTTAGGAATGTTGAACGAATGTATGTATAATTTTCCAAACCACGTGACCAAGATGACCGCCAGGGCAATGAACAGCAAAATATTTAATAATCTTCTTCTATAAAACTGGAGGACCGATTTCAACAAAACATTTGAATGGGAATAGTAGTAAACATTAGTTTTTAAATCAATTGAGCCGAAGGCTCACAAGGTGTGCTTATAGTATAGAGTCGAGCCGTCCGTGCGTCCACACTTTCAAACATAAATACCTTTAAGGCCAATGGGCCAATTGCAATCAAATTTTGTAATATCATGGGGGTGAGGTAATGGTTGTGGTAGGTTTAATGTCATGTCGGATCAGAAGTTTGGTTTCCATGGCAACAGATAGCTCCCGTAGACTTTGTATGGAGGAAACGTTGCCCACGCATTATCTCCGCTATTTTCATTTGGCTCTTTTCCATACTTGCAAGGAAAGACAGCATACATAAGAGCTCGAATGAGTTTGAAATTTGGCCAGATCCGACCACGGGCTGCGGAGTTAGCTGCCCTTGAGCATTTGAAAAAATCCCCATAGACTTATACTGGGGAAATGGTGTTCACGCATTAACTTTGTTATTTTTTATCAGAATCGTTTTAATACTTGCAGTGAATGAAGACGGATGAGTTTGAAAACCTGCAATATCCGACCCCAGACTGTGGAGTTAGCTGCCCTTGAGGGTCAGAAATTGTATGGAGATGATTGCGTCCGCCCACACTTTCAAACACAAATATCACGGAGACCAGTCGGCCGATCGCAATCAAACTTTATCAGAAGCATCATTGTGGTGGGACCATTGTCTGCATTAGGTTTTGAAGCAGATTGAATGAGAACACTGTGGCAACAGATAACACCCATAGACTTTGTATGGTGATATGTTGTCCATTATCTCCGCTATTTTCAATTCTATCTTTTCCATACTTGCAACGAACAACAAAATACATAAAAGCTCGTATGAATTCCAAATTCAGCCAGATCCAACCACTGGCTACGGAGTTATCTGCCCTTGAGCGTTTGAAAAAAAATCTCCATGGACTTATAATGGGAAAATGGTGCCCATGCATTAACTTTGTTATGTGTCATCAGATCCTTTTTATACTTGCAAAGAACAAAGACAGGTACAAGAGCTTGGATGAGTTCCAAAATCTGCAGGATATGACCCTTAGACTGTGGAGTTAGCTACCCTTGAGGGTCAGAAATTGTATGGAGATAAGATCAGATAATGTGGTCCACGCGTTTTTTTTTTTTTTTTTTTTTTTTTTTTTTTTTTTTTTTTTTAGTTAGATCTTTTCTATACTGGCAAGGAACGATGGCATACATAAGAGTTTGAATGAGTTTGAAATTCAACCAGATCCAACCATGTGCTGCAGAGTTAGCTGACCTTTAGCATTTAGCTCACCGGATGAGCTTATGAACTGAGCCGGCATCCGTCCGTCCATTGGTCCGTGCGTATGTCCACATTTTCAGACACACCAGAAGGTCAATCATAATCAAACTTTATCAAAAGCATCATTGTGGTGGGGGATTGCCAGCACTAGGTTTTGAAGCAGATTGAATTAGAACTCTGCTAATGGTAACAGATAACTTCCATAGACTTTGAATGGAGACTTTCAGGAAACAATAACAACATAGGACCTTGGGTACGTTTGAAATTCGGACAGATCTGACCATACATTGTGGAGTAAGCAGGCATCAGAATTTTGTTTCTGCTAATTTTCTTGAAAACCAGAGGACCAATGGTCCTGTAAACTGCTGCATATACCAATAAACATGTTTGAATATTATAGGAAATAGTCCCAGTATAGTGGCAGATGAAGCCCTGGTGCCATTTGTTTTCAGAATAATCAATATCCTGTCCATTTGCCAATTTCCTACGAGTTTTTGCCCTTCAAATGACATTTTAACAGTTTACCCATTCAAATACATAGGTAACCCATGTTGACCTTGCCTTAAAAAGGTCAAGATCATCACAGGGTCATGATTTATAAACACATTATAGTACTTGATTCATCGATGATTCATGCCAAGTGTCTTTGAAATCGGTAAACTATTTCCGGAGAAGATTTTTGAAGGGTTTTACCATATATGGGCATGGCAGCCATCTTGATCATGTGACCTGCATTATTTAGAGATACATTGATTCCCCCTACCTATAGATGTTATCTATAAAATTTGGCTTTGATTGGCCAAGTGGTTTCAGAGAAGATGATCTTTGAATATTATTGTAATGTACATGTATATTTCCCCGGGGTGTGAGCAGACCAGCCCGTGGGTTCCAAATTTTTCAGAATCACATATATTCAGTCCATTTGCCCATTTCCTGCAAGTTTTTCCTTTCAAATGACATTTTAACAATCTTCCCCATTCAAATGCATGGGCGACCTTATGTTGACATTGCCGTAAAATAGGTCAAGGTCATCCAAAGGTCATACTTTATGAACACATTGTAGTATTCCAATCATGCCAAGTTTCGTTGAAATCGGTCGAGAGATACCGGAGAAGAAGAATTTTGAAGTGTTTTTACCATATATGGTCGTGGCGGCCATCTTGGTCATGTGACATGGATTATTTATAAACACATTGGTTTCCCTTTCCAGTAGATGTTTTTTGTTGTGGTTGTTGTTGTTGTTGTTGTTGTTGTTGTTGTTTTTCATGTCCAAGAAGTGCCCTTTTCTGTGCTATCTCCCTTTAAAAACAAAATATGCAAATCTAGTATGCAATATATCTCAATAAGAGCTGTCGCATGACAGCGTGGCTCGCCTGACTTGTGCTTTGTCACTAAATCTATAAAAATCTAGGACCCATGATCTTGACCTCAATGTCACTCAGGTGAGTCGTGATGGTACAGCATAAAACTTTAGACCAATGCCTACCAACATGCAAAGTATCAACTTGATCCATCAACATATTCAAGAGATAAAAACTTTTAAGAAGTTAACGTTAACAAAAATTTTAATACAAAATTTCTAAGTCCGTGACCTTGACCTCAAGCACCCAGTAAGATGGTGATGGTACAGCATAAAACTTCAGACCAATATGCTTCAGACCAATATCTACCAACACGCAAAGTATCAACTTGATCCATCAAAATGTTTATGAGATATAAGACTTATAAAAACTTTAACAAAAAACTTAACACAAAATTCCGTAAACTTGACCTCAAGGTCATCCACAGGGTTGCCACGTGTCAGGGAAAAGTAAGGGAATTTTTTTTTCAAGATCAGGGAATTGTTAGGGCATTTTTCAAACTGTCAGGGAAATTTTGTTTTTTTTTGGTAAATGTCGGGAAATTATGAGGGAATTTTCAAAATACCAGATTCAAGTCCAGTTACTGAGTGAATTCATCATCATCCCATCAATGTTTTTGGGGAAGTCGTAAACCAGATGGTATCAGGAAGTGCATTTTATGTTGAAATAAGTTCTGATTGGTATGTTATAGTAATTAATGACTTTCCAAAACTTAAAAATTGTCTTATTTTGCTACCCTTAGAGACCGCGTGCCAAGATGTCGTTGTCAGGGAATTTTAAAATTCCGGCAGGGAATAGTCAGGAAAATGTCAGAGAATTTTGTTTCGGCCTGAGCGTGGCAACCCTCATCCAGGTGGGTCATGATGGTACAGCATAAAACTTTAGACCAATATTGGAAAGTATCAACTCGATCCATCACCATGTTCAAGAGATATAGACCACTAAAATCTTTAACGAACATTTTTAACATTTGAGCAACGCCAACGCCGACGCCGTGGTGACTGCATAGCTCTTCCTGTACTTTCGTACAGGCGAGGTTAAACTATTTAAACTAGAAGCTTCATATTTGGTATATAAATTAAATTCAGAGTGGATTCTAGAATTTTTTCAAGATGGACCAACTCCCCCATCAGATTCTCAAAAGGGGCCAAGGCTAAGAGAAAATGGGTAGCCGGGTGGTGTCGTGAACTGAAAAAAAAAAAAAAAAAAAAAAAAAAAAAAAAACAAGATATTTTGGAACAAACATATTCACCCTATAGATTCACTGTACGGCAGAAAAAAGAGAAGTAGCTGTCACCAGTGGATTAGCGCATTTTTTGGACAAAATTTGCGCGATAGTGATGGGTATTTTGCGTGTTTTCTGGTACTAATCGGATTTGTTTATTTACCACCTTTTACCTGTGATTGCTTTTACACATGCAAGCTTGTCGTGTTATGGCAAAATTACAACAAAATATGTTTGTAGGAGCATGCGGAAGGCATTATTTTTTGATGGCAGTCGAAAAAAAGTCGAAAATCGCAGCATTGTCTCTTCTAGTTTGACAATTGAACACTTTTGAAAAAAAAATGCATGAAATCAGAAGAATGCGCTTCCTTGGATCTTTCACCATGCCAAATCACAGTCTGGTGTGATTTGTCTATTTCGAGATTTTCAGCAATTAGTGACTGTACGCAAGATTTTCGCACTGTCGCAGTGGAGTAGAGGGTGTTTTATTTTTTTACCCAGTAGTGACTACAGACTGTGTGAAATATTGAGATCGTTGGTCAGGAAATTTGCGCAGTACCTGCAGAAATCTGCATAAATTTCGGTCAATAATTCATTATGTTAGCAAAAGTAACATTTTTTTATTCTTCAAAGTTTGATTGTGCATTAGACAACATTAATAACAACAATAACAACAATTAGTTAATACTTGAGTCAAGATAATTAATATAACAACAAGGATAAGTTGTTATACGGTTGAACTAAATTTTCGACAGATCAATCGACATTTCCAATTCACCGTGCATGTTTTAATGACCAGAGACACGCTCTTCTAAACGTGCATAAGTCCGTGCTTTATTTTAATTATTATATATACTTTGTTTACAGTGTACCTCGGACATACATGGTGGCACTAAAATACCACCGCCTTTTCAACTTCATATATATTGTAAGTGCAATCCATTTATGTGAAAATCGAAGTGTCAGTTATTCGCTTGATTTAGTTTCTTGCTCGATAATCTATTGAGCCGTTTGCGTAAACAATGTTGGGCGTCATGGTGGTATAGCATCGAACTCGGACGGAAAGGTCCTGGGTTAGATCCTCACTCGGGACGATATGATGTGCCCTTGAGCAAGACACCTTAATTCCCCATAGTAGTATTAAATTCCATGGAAGCGAAGGCTCCTTTCATACTTGACTTGTGACATTTACCACCAAAAGCCAAAATCATATGTTGCGGTGTTTTGACTAGGTGCAACACACAGCCGGCCATAAATCAGAAGCGCTTATCAGTTTTCACATCGTTCATCCAGATATCACATACACGGAAATGTTTTCCCAACGCGGTAACACTAAATTCAGAGAATAAACAAAGAAACATGCAATTATAACCTTCTATCTATCTATCTATCTATCTATCTATCTATCTATCTATCTATCTATCTATCTATCTATCTATCTATCTTCTATCTATCTATCTATCTATCTGTCTGTCTGTCTGTCTGTCTGTCTGTCTGTCTGTCTGTCTGTCTGTCTGTCTGTCTATCTATCTATCTATCTATCTATCTATCTATCTATCTATCTATCTATCTTTATCGATCATCACCATCAACAACATCGTCGATAATCATGATCGATTATGATGATGATAAATCATGATGATGATGATGATTGAACATGGTGATGATCGATCGTGATGATGAATGATGATCGATCATGATGATGATAAAGATCGATCATGATGATGATCGATCATGATGGTGATTGATCATCAAGATGATAATGATCGATTTTGATGATGATGATGATGATGATGGTGATGGCCGATGGTGATGATGATCGATGATGATGATGATGATCGATCTTGATGATGATGATGATGATGATGATGATGATGATGATCGATCATCAAGATGATGATGATCGAGATGATCGATCATGATGATCGATTATAATGATGATGATAATCTATAATTATGATGATCGATTATGATGATGATTGATCAATAAGATGAAGATCGATTATGATTATGATGATGATGATGATGATAATGACGATAATGATGATGATGGTGATCGAAGATGATGATGATCGATCATGATGATGACGATGAATTACTCATCATATAATGAAATAATATCACGTTTATAAATGGACCAACATATATCTATTTACATCATAACGTCCTCACAGTATGTAATACAAAAAAATTAATGTTGAAGTATATAATACGAACTATGCAACATATAAGCAAATGTCAGCTTGATATCATGATGATGGTGAATCAAATGTTTTTATTCCTTTATTCCTTACCTTATTTTATTCCTTACTTATTTTATACCTTAGCTTTGGCGTTCCATAACACCCTATAAAAAGTGCGTTTATGCACACTAGATGCGAAAATGGTAAAGAATAATAACAAAAGGTTTGTGTACACTAGACACAATCGATTTCGTAAATCAATTTTTCTCGCAAAATCTGCATAATAATCCAATTCTGATCACTGAGTCATGCCCACGTTTTCAGATGCCGGCTCAGGAGAGCTACACTGAAAGCAAAGTAGGATTACATAGAATATGGAATTCATATTTGTAGTTATATGAATGGCATCAAAGTTAATTAAGAAATAATACAAACTGCATGTATTACCTTGCTAAAGGCTTTAGCACCATAGGGTATGCTATAAAATACCGTTTGCGCATATTTCTATCGCCCCGTGTGCATTTCTCACTTCAGAATTAATTGACAACATGAACGATTTCTAATACAAAACTGGGTACAAAACAACTAAGTAGATATGATTTACTTCGCACAGTGACTCTACTCCACTGCGACAGTCGCGCACTTCTTCGAAAATCTTACGTACAGTCACTAATTGCTGAAAATCTCGAAAGAGACAAATCACAACAGACTGCGATTTGACGTGTTGAAAGATCCAAGGAAGCGCATAGTTCTGGATTTATTCATTTTTTTTTTCAAAAGTGTTCGATTGTCAAACTAGAAGAGACAATGCTGCTATTTTCGACTTTTTTCGACTGCAGTAAAAACGAATGCCTTCCGTATGCTCCTACAAACATCTTTTGTGGTAGTTTTGCCAAAACACGGCACGCATGCTTGTGTAAAAGCAATCACAGGTAAAAGGTGGTAAATAAACAAATCCGATTACCAGAAAACACGCAAAATACCCATCACTATCGCGCAAATTTTGTCCAAAAAATGCGCTAATGCACTGGTGACAGCTACTTCTCTTTTTTTTGTTTGTGTTTGCGAACACAAACATTAGGTCGCTTTTCTATTGTCGTCCGGTGAGTTGCGCATGCGAGTTTTCATTACTATTTATATATATATTAATCATGTCTTCTGACCTTTGGTCATACCTTGACTTCTGTGTAACCTCAAAGTGGCAACGAAATACAGCTGGCTGATGCAACGGTTTAATATTGTTGCTGAGCCCCGTCGCTGGTACACGTGTACTGAACGGCCACATAGGGTCATGGTTCTCGCAAGTAGCCGCGTCACGAGAAACACACTTTTGAGGTTACCGAACATGTCGCACACAAACCAGCCAACACGATCATAAAAAGTTTGAACCTATGTTCCTTAATGCAATAGCCCATCCTCGATCACCCAGGTGCACCGACTTTCGTAACCTTTATTCACATCTGGGCGAAGTTTAACGTACAAGCGGTTGTAATGGGTCGAACCAGGGTCATCGAAGGAAGAAATAGTCTTATCCAGATTATTCTAGAATGCTTTCTCGAGAACATTGCATCAGTAAGCTCTAAAGAATGTTGGTAATTTATTATTTCGTTTATTCTAATCTTAGACTATTTATTTTGTCATTCTATTCGGAAAAAAAAAAAAAACATTACTTTTAAAAGGTAACTTTTCACGATGTTCCTCATGTTAGCGGTTAATATTGAGCAGCATCGTGACAAAATGAGCATTTTACACATTTACAGTATTAAACATCATAGTTGATTGGCGCAGAATTTCGCTTGACGCCTAGTACAATCGTCGGAAATAAGCCTTTGGCCTTTTTGTGACTGTACGATCTAGTTTGTGTCAGACCTGATTAAAGCAGACATGCTTCTAGTGGTGCGTTTTAAAATTTGGCGATAGAGCCTACTATGAAGATGACTTGACATTCTGGATTTAAGAAAAAAGCTGACATTACCTGCCTAATCATAATGCGATGAACTGAAAAATTCAATGGATGAGCACGTGATTTGACAAATCTATCAAGGGATTTGATTAAATTATATCGCTTTGCAAATTTGCACACCGGGTGTATTTATGCCATGTGAACGGTGTTTTAAAAAATACACCGTTGTTGTCGGGACGTTGCCATAATTTTATGGGACTTGTACCCAAAATCAAGACGTCATGATACCAAAAGTGCATCAAATATAACCAGCCAACTAAGCCAATAAGGCTTATATGTATAGATGGTTTGACTTGAACCATTTTTCCTGGCCAGGCTCAGACCTAAGCGGTTTAACAAGTCAGAAGCGTAGTAGCTTTGCCTGGAGGCACAAGCAGCCCATCTATTTCTTAAGGCTCCAACAGGCGGGGCCCATTTTCTCACCCTTCCACTGTTAAGAGAGAGCTAGTGGTAGAGAACGGGTGATCTAGGGGTAGAGTACAGGACTCCCCGCTTTTATATTAACCACGCCTTGTTGATGCAAGTGTCAAGCATGAAACTCCTCTTCACCATTCTTGTGCTTCTATCATAAACATTACACAGCACTGATTTTATTTTTAATTTTATTTGTGTTTCGTTTAATTTTCAATATTTTTATTTATTCTTTTTAATTATGTACAACAAATGCTCCAAGCTAATAAGGAGCATTTTTAATCAAAGGTTAATGTCAAATCCAGGTAAACATGGATATTATTCCACTGCATATGAACGCTACACAAGGGGGTGCAACTTTGCACCCGGAAATAGATTTGCACCCGGGCGTATTTTTGCACTAGGGTGCAAATTCTGCACATGAACACGGCTTAACCCATTTCGGAAAGCGTGATTCATTCTTCTTGAAACGTTTGCAGTGTTAAAAGCAAATGTCACTGCCTAGGTTGCGTCATACTGCCGTAGGATGACTGGTCATTTAGGTCATGCAGCGAACAAAGTTCATGATACCAAACAGATGATGAAATTGTTGGATGGAAAAAATGTTTTAGGCTTGAAAACTAGTTCTCTTGGACGAAATACCATACATATGAATATGTATCATGCCTTTTCGCAATTTCGCTTTTTAGCTCACCTGAGCCGTTAGGCTCCAAGGTGAGCTTATAGTACATCCATGCTACGGCGTCCTTCCGTCGTCACTCCGTCCGTCGGACGTTCACAATTTCAAAGATCTTCTTCTCTGAAATTGCTTGGCCAATTAAAGCCAAGTTTACTATGAAGCATTTGTAGGAAGGGGGGAACCAATGTATATATAAATAATCCAGGTCACATGACTAAGATGGCCACCATGCCCATATATAATAAACCCTTACAAAATCCTTCTTCGGAATCGGTGGACCGATGTCAACGAAACTGATGGCTAAAGTACTACAATGTGTATATAAATCATGACCATGTGATGACCTTGACCTATTTTACGGCAAGGTCAACATTGGTCACCAATGCATTTGAATAGGGAAAACTGTTAAAAGTCATTTAAAGACAAAACCTTGCAGGAAATTGGCAGTAGGACTGAATATTAATGACTCTGTAAAATAATTGCATGCCCCACCCAGGGGCGATATACACATATATTACCATAATATTCAAACATCTCCTCCTCTGAAACCGCTTGGCCAATCAAAGCCAGACTTTATGTAAAGCATCTATACGATGGAGGAACCAAGGTATATATAAATAATCTAGGTCACGTGACCAAGATGGCCGTCATGCCCATAAATGTTGAAAACCCTTCAAAATCTTCTTCTCCGGAACCGGTGAACTGATTTCAACGAAACTTAATGTGAAGCATCAATGGCTACAGTACTGTAATGAATATATAAATCATGACCCTGTGATGACCTTGACCTAGTTTATGACAAGGTCAGCATAGGTCGCCTTTGCCTTTGAATGGGGAAAACTGTTATAATACTTTTAAAGGAAATTTTGGCAAGAAAAGTATAGTGGGACAGAATATTGATGATTCTGAAAATAACTGGACCCAAGGGGTTCATCTGCCCCCACCCTGGGCCAGTATACATGTATTTTACCATAATATCCATACATCTTCTTTTTCTGGAATCACTTGGCCAATCAACTGATCAAAGCCAAAACATCTGTAGGAAAGTAGAACCTATGTGTATATAAATGATCCAGGTCACATGACCAAGATGGCCACAAATAGGCCCGCCATGCCCATATATGGTAAAAACCCTACAGAAATCTTCTCCAGAACCGGTGGATAAATTTCAACGAAACTTGGCATGAAGCATTGATGGCTAATGTACTACAATGTATATAATATAAATCTTGACCCTTTGATGACCTTGGCCTATTTTAAGGCAAGGTCAACATGGATCGCCTATGCATTTGAATGGGGAAAACTGTTAAAATGTCATTTGAAGAGGAAAACGTGCAGGAAATTGGCAAATGGACAGAATATTGATTATTCTCAAAAAATATGGCCAGAGGGCTTCATGTGCCCTTGCACTGGGGCTAAATACCATAATACACAAACGTATTTATTTGTAAATGTAGCAAATCTCAGGTGAGCATTTACAGGACCATTCGTCATCCGGTTTGTTTTCTATTTTAAATACTGGATAAACATTCCTTTTAAAAGGAAACTTTTATTTCCTGTTGTACATACCTGATGAAAGCCTATTATCTCATTCACTACAGGGGAAATATCTATATGTACGTACATGTAACATATTTTAAACTACTTGGGTGTTGATTAATTCTAAAGGAAAATACAAGTCTGACCGGGTCATGCACTGTTTTCACCAGTCAATCTGTTCAAATCTTTGATTTATTATATTTTCATTTATTTCTTATTTATTTGCTTTTATGATAATTGATAAATAATAAGCAGACGACTTCATGTTAATCTGATTGAGCCATCAAGAGAAACAACTCAATAACAAAACGTATCGAGAATTCCTGCCTTTGTATCCGCTCCTCCCTCAGTGCGTCCTGGTGATCCTTGGTTAAATACGAGGTGTCTGTCTATAGTTGGTACATCTCTCAGTCAGAGCATTTTTCTTTTTTTGACTGATACATGTCTGTCAAGTCCGACAGAACATGCCCTTATATGACTTCTGGAGAAAAAGCCACTTTTCGAGCCATTTCTCCTGAAACGAGTGGTCAAACTTTTTTTTTTCGTTGGCGGCTCTTGACCAGGTTCAGTGGAAGGTTCGAAGGCTGTAGAATCTGAGGGTTCAGTCTCATCGGAGCCGGTTTCCTGCCTATTTGGAATCACGACCAGCACAGAATAGATTTCTGCGCCATTTTCTACCCAAACGAAAGTGAAAGTACCAAAATTCCTGCGCATTGGGTGCCAAAGATGCACACGCAACATGGGCAAGCCAGCTCAGCAAATAGAATTGTAGTGTCTTGAATTGTAGTCTTTTGAATAAAATCGGATGAAAATTAGGCATTAAATCACTTGCGTTTCTAAGATAACAACAGCAAAACCGGTCCGACGTCATAACAAAGTCATGCTATATGAATTCATGCCGCTGTTGGCTAGCTCTTGAGCATTTTTGTAATCTACCTGGCATACGGGCGTCTAATTGTCAGTTTTGCGATGAATTGTGCCGAAACTACAATTCGATATGTTGTGTATTTCACGAATTCTAACGTTACTCTTTTCTATCATAACGATAATTTTCGACAGTGTGACGTTGTTTGACGTTACGCTGCGCGAGTCGACATGGACGCTTTTCTGGTCGTGTAGAAATCATGCATACTACTTGTTGATTGTCGTTTTCTTAATTTCCTTGTTGTCATATGCGCTTTTTCAAATTTTCGTGTAAAATTAATTGAGAAACATGCAAGTGATGTTTGTCACTACTGAGAATCACTTGGTATTGCATACATACAAACCGATAAATGATCGGTGACACAAACTGCAATTGAGAACGAAGTTGAGGTTAGATTTTTTTAGTTTTCTCCTACAGCGTTTCTTCTACTGACTGAGAGATAGGTGCAGTCAATGCTGAAATTGAACATTTATTGAAAGAAAGTAACATATGTCGTTTTCGCAAGCACTTCAATGTTATTGTGATGGAAGTACTATGTTCATGGGGCGGAAGTGTTTGCGAAAACGAAATAACCTTATGTTACTTTCATTTAATAAATGTTCAATTTCTGCATTGACTGCACCTATTTATCAGTCAATAGAGTAAACATTATAGGAGAAAATTCGAATTTCTCATCTCAACTTCGGACAGAATATCATTGTGCGTCACCCATTCGGTACCACGTGTTTCTCAGCTGTGTTTTGCTTAATCCAGGTGATCCTTAAGACAAGTTGAACAGTATGTATTTTGTTATTTATTTAGTTATTTATTTGCAGATTTCAGGAACAATTCCGGATCAGACTGCTATCAATTACATTACATTCCGTTGTCGCGACCTTGAGGGTACAGGTCCAGACTATGAAATTGCACCTTCTGGTAATGGACATGCTGGTGTCTGGAAATCATGGTCTGACTCGTGTCCACCAAACCAGGCTGTTTGTGGTATCAAAACTCGGGTGAAAGATGATAAACCTGACTGTCAAGGACTGGTAGATGTGAAACTACAGTGTTGCGGTGTAACCTATTCCTGAACCGAGACGTTTTATTACCCATTATGTGGAACTAAAACCACCAGAAAATCTTTCATTCAGACCAATTGTTGCTGGCCCTGTGTGTGAGACGCACACACTCAGATTTTACTTCAACCATATACAAAGCATATGAAAAGTTATAAAAAAGATACAGAAGATTTTCTACAAAAAATACCAGAAAATATAGAAGGAAACAGTATACTTGTCACATTTGATGTGGAAAATCTGTATTCACAATGAAACCCTCAGTGCTGGTTTCACAGAATCATGTAATTGGTTCTGAAAGGCCCACACGGAAAAGCGTCTCCATTAAATTTGGGGAAAAAATCAAAGTGCGATAAAATTAAGAAAATGTTTTTCGAAGTTTATGATACCGATAGCCCTGCTGGAGAAGTCTGGCTGTTAAACGTTTATTTCGTGCATTGAAGTCCGTAACATGATTGCAGACTCTAGCAAACCTAATAATTTGTGAAATGTATACAACACAAGAAGGGCAAGGAACGTCACCATCCAAAGAATTTACTATATAATATCCTTAGTGAGTCATAGTTATACGCGTGTAGCTACTATTCAGCAGCTGATCTACGATGTAATGCTGTTAATCTCAATGGTAATATATCACTTTCATATTTTCTTGGAGACAAGCTACCCCCCCCCCCCCACACACACACACACACACACATTACCCTGTTACATGTACTTTGTATTCATTGGTCGTATTCCGTTGCCATTTTATCACATTCCTACCATAACAATATTCGCGCTAATCATGAATTTTAGATGAAACAAATCCATTTGCAATCGTCTCAGCTACGAACAGAGTCAAATATGTTTTCAGAGGTGTTTTGTCAAAGTTGTACCCTTGGCTTTGTTCCACTTTTTCCAAAATCTGTAGGTCATACAGTTTCGGAAAAATATATACCTGTTTATCATTCTATGCCAAGCGCGGATCCAGAAATTTTCATGAGAGGGGGTCCAACGAAAATGGTAATTTTTGGTCACAGACGAGTGGGCAAAAATCCCGAAATTACCTTTTTTTAGGTAAAATTTTCAAATTCCAGGGGGGGGGGGGGGGTCCGGACCCCCGGTCCCCCCCCCCTCTGGATCCGCGCAGGTATGCCACAGAATTCCGTTCTATCCAAAACACTATTTCATCTTTCAAAAATCATGCAAAATTTAAGAAAGGGAAGCTAACTTTTTATTTAGGAATCGGATTTGGCCGAAACGTAATATAATCAAATCTGATGTGTATACCCTGGTTACAAATAAGTTTGAACAGAATCAGATTAATAGCTAGCTAGAAAATAAGAAAACCTTGTTTTCGCCATTATAACCCTGTGGGACCTATCCGTTGCCATGGTAACCAGAGTTTTGATCCTTTTCACCCTATATTCTAATGAATGTTTTATCCTGATAAAAGTATGCCTAATGTGAAAGGACTAGGGCGTTTAACGCCTGATTTTGGCCTCAGATTTCGTTAAAAAATAAATTTTGGAATTTAGGTGAGAAAACTATTCCATAAAAAGGCAATATGTCTCCTGTATTAAAAGCAAGAGCATGCGCTTCATTTATCAAACAAGCGTTGCCATTCCAACGCCCAGAAAAACCATAGATAGAGCACATTTTGCACTTTTGGGTCTATTTTTTGACCATTTCTGAACACACTTTTTAATTTTTAAGTGCCAGCCCACACACCGAACAAAATGATACTTAGCATACAATATCTCTGAATGATACTTCATAATTATTTCATAATAAGAAATTGTTCGTCGCGTGGGCCGGTAATTGAAAATTATGTTGAATGGTGAAAAGTAGACACAAAGTTGCAAAAAATGGTATTTCTATGCTTTTCGGAGCGTTGCCATGGCAACATATGTAATTTGAATGTGATGGTTGTGCTAGAATTCAAAAGCAGGGACCTATACCTGCTTGTTGCAATATTTTTCTCCTCAAAATTCCAAAATTCTTTTTTTTACCAACACATGAGACCGAAATCAGGCCTTAAATACCCTATGCCTTTGATAGCTCTGGGTTTATTGGTTTAAGAAATTTTGCGCTCTTTCTTGTAGATTTTGCCTCTACGGACAGGACATTTTTGACCGAAATATAAATTTTATATTTCTACATTGGCATTGGCGTTGGTATAATATTTTTCTTATGACAATTATCAGTTCTGTAGACTCCATTCCCCAATGTGATTTTAAACTTCCAGAAGTATATGACGTCATAATGTATGTCTTACGGACAGGACACTTTTTCGTTACATTGTCCTCAGTATTTTTGGGATATAAATTTATGTCCAGCGATAAAAGTAAGCCACACTCCTGGTATTTTTTTTCCAAATATTGTTTATAAACCATTGAAAGTAGTATTGGATGTAACAGTCTGACTTATCAGGCAGGTCACTCCTTTCTCACTTTAAAATATCTCAGTTTGGCACATGTCATCAGCTTAAGTAATCATGGCGTAACTAAAAAAAAATGTCGTAGCCCATTCAAATAAACGGCAGCATAAATGGGATATGATCGCCTACTAGCCACAAAATAGTTAATGTGTACATAAAGTGTTAGTTTCAGTCCCCATACCCATAAAAGGAAGCAATTTTCAAGTGAGACAAAATAACACCTGTTTTGTGGGTATTTTTTGGCTATAAAAATTATACTGTGAAAAAATGACTCGTCCAATCAACATGATTGTTAAAAATTGATCTTAACATCCTGCAAGTCAACTTAAGTATATAAGTGTTGAAGTTTTCATTACACAACTGCATAGCACTTGGTAAATTTAAAATTGTCATCTAATCTTACCTGACCCGAATAGAAAAGTTTTGGCTTCGGTATCTGTAGTGTTGGCTTTATTCAACTGTAGCGTCTTCTCTGAAACCGCAAGGTTCAAACCGTATATTTTTGTGTGTGCAGCAATGTTAGTTTATCCTCTTTATCCTCTTTATAAATCCTTCAAATCGTTTCCCGGGTACATACAAACCACGATTCCGGGGAGCGCTGTCAATATAATATTATGGCATATGATTAAAATGAGTAAAGCATAAAAATCTTCTGGAAACCACAAGACACAAAGTTTGCATATTTAGTATACAGCAATGGTATGTGTCCCTGGGTCCAAAATTGCCCAGTCAGGGGTCGTCATTACCTGTAATAGGTTTAGAATGAAATGTCCTGCTCACAACGACTGCAGTTGTGTTTAAACTGGGAGAAAAGAAAAGTCTTCTTCTTTGAAGTTGAAAGACCCAAAGATGCAGACGTGCACTGTGCTCTACATAAATCCTGCTAATCGTGCCCCCTGGGGTTCAAAATGGCCCCACCTTTGTCTTATAAGCTCACATATAAGCTAATAGCCGGGCGATGACGTTCATGTATACAGTTTCTTGTCTACTCAAGTTCTTTATGATTTTTATACATAACGCTTTTAAGTGGAAAAAAAATGTGAAATAAAAAAAAAAAAAAAAAAAACATTCAAAAGGAAAAAAATGCAATGATAGGTAAATAAATGTACAAATGAATAAGTGAATAACATAAATGGATAAAGTAAATAATATTGCTGCTGTCTGCTTCTAAACTTCAAGCTTCATTTGTTGTCAATGTACATGTATCCTGTACCTGGAATCTTTTGTTAACTCTTCGCTGATGACGTAGCCGGTCTGCTGCATTTCTTCAGCGTCAACTTGAAATTATACATCAGCTTTGCAGATCAATCGGAATGCAAGTTCTTAATCTAGTTAAAACGAAAATTATAGTTTTTCGCAATGGTGACTATTTGTGGTTTTATGAACATTGGGCATATCGCAACCAAATAGTCGAAATATAGTTTCACAATACAAATACTTGTACTTGGTGTTTCTTTTTACGCCGAAATTGAAATGGACACGAGCAAAAGAAATGTTGGTAGCACAGGGTAAAAAGTCAATGTTCTTGAAGTTCTTTACAATATCAAAGAAAAATCTGGCCTTTTCGAACACGAAGATATGTATAAGATTTCTGATGCGATGGTCACTCCTGTCCTTTGCTATGCTGTGGAAATATGGGGACATTCATACTCGTAACATTTTGAAACTGTACATACAAATGTTTGCAAATTATTTCTAGATTTGACAAGAAATGCTAATCATTGTATGGCACTTGGAGACTTTAGAAGATACTTTCTTTGTTCTGTTAATACAAATGCATAAAATATTGGTGCCATTTGCTTCTTATGAGCAATAGTAGATACCCGAAAAGTTGTTATTTAACTCACTTAAGCCTGGCGTCCTTTTTGCACTGCGGTCTTTCTGCTTTCAGTCCATTCTAAGACTCACAAAATGGTATTATCAGGGAAGTGTAAGAGATCACAATTTTCTGGTATTATGAACAATTAACCACCCCTACCCACTTTTTAAGTGCATTTTGTAAGAGCTCTCTGAAGTGTTCAAAGCAAAAACACAATAAAGTCAGCTGTCACAAACATGCACAGTAAATGAGCCGAAGGACAACCTCCTGCAGGCTACAAAAGCAGTATGTGGTTTTTCGTGGAATCACCCATGGAGAATGCAGACGTGTTGGTGGAACAAGCAGGTGGCGGAAGCAGTTAAGGAGAAGCGCAGGTGCTTCAAGTTGTGGAAAGCTGGCGGTCTACATATAGCTCAGCCAAGCGTGCGTCCAACCGTGCAGTATATCATGCCAAGAGTGAGGCTGCGAAGGTAGCTCTCCAGAAAATTGATCGAAAATTTGCAGATGTATATCGTCTGGCCAAGCAAATGAAACGTGACAACCAGGATGTCATGGGAGAGAAACCTGTAAAGAATGATGAAGGCCTACTGTCCCTAGATGCGGATGGAAAGAAAGAGGCTTGGAAAGAGCGTTATGGGCGTCTCCTCAATGTCGAATTCCCATGGAATCGGGAGGACCTGTCAGTGGAAAGCCGAGTTGAAGGCCCAAGTGAGCCAATCACGACAGAGATGATCACAAAGTCCATCAACAAGATGACATCTGGCAAAGCAGCTGGACCATCAGGTATCGTTGCTGAGATGCTGAAGCCCCTTGGGGAAGCTGGCGTAGCTGAGGTGTGTAATCTTGTTGAGGACATCATCTGAGAAGGTTGCATTCAAACTGACTGGCAGGAGAGTAACGTTGTCAATTTGTACAAGGTCAAAGTGGACGCTCTGAACAGGTGCAACTACCTGGGCTTGAAGCTGATTAAACAGACAATGAAAGTATTGGAGCGTGTAGTAGAAGGACTCACATCCGGCAAAGACTTGAGATTGATGAGCTGCAGTGTGGCTTTATGTCAGGTCGTGGCACTACAAATGCAATTTTCATTGTCCGTCAAATACAAGAGAAGCACTTTGCTGCAAACAAACTGCTCTACATGGCCTTCGTTGATCCGGAGAAAGGATGACATCTGGTGGGCAATGCGAAAACTTGGAATCGACGAGTGGCTAGTGCGCCTTGTCCAGTCCATGTATAAAGACGTGCGAAGCAGGGTAAGAGTTGGCAGTGAATATAGTGAGGAGTTTGGTGTCAAAGTAGGTGTTCATCAGGTCTGTCCTAAGCCCGCTACTCTTCATCATTGTGCTAGAGTCTTTATCCAGGGACTTCCGAACAGGCTGCCATAGGGAGCTGTCTTGATACGAACGGACGTTATCGCTAAACGTGTGCGAAACGCATGAGAAACGCATAAACCGCACGAGTAACGAACGAGTAACGGATAAGCAACGGACACATACCGGATAACTAACGCATATTACCGAATGAGTAACGAATGCGTAACGTACAAAACGAACATGTACCGCACGAGGAACGGACAAAACGTTCTTCTAACGGTCAATGAACGTACGAGGGGCGAGCAAAATGTTTGAGGACTTTCTTAATAACTTTTATAATTGACGTCCGATTGTTTTCATATTGTCACAAGTGTTATAATAGTCTATTGTCTATATTCATGCAAAATATTATTTATCGAATCTTATTTTTGATTGGTTAAATTACATCGACAAACACGTGGGGTTTGCTACCCCGGAGCACGCCGTAAAATCTCTGTTTACATGTTTATAAATATAAAAATATTCTAAAAATTCCCAATCGAAATCTCCTTAAATTATGGAAAAATTGATAATGATATAATTCGGTTTGAAATATGAAATTTAATTTCAGTCCTCACATTCAAAAGACAACGCTACAGTGACACATTTTTTGGAAGACAAGTCTAAGCCAAAATTCAGTAAAAATGACCTTACTGATTAATGACGGAAACTCGCACATCGATAAAATTTGAGCAAGACTTCCAAATAAAAAGGTACAAGTAGGCAAAGATCAGGAAAAGGCGCAATCAGAAAAAGACTCCCACTCCAAAAACCGAGGTGGGAAAAAACCAAACTAACAATCTTATACCATGAAACATATCGTAAGCCGAATGAGCAGCTATTTTCCCAATAGGTGGCCACTCAGTTACCTTAACTTAACTTAAAATATGAAAACATACATAAGGCGCCAACAGCACAAAAAATTTTAAACACCAAGACATAAAACAAAAAGAACCACTACAGAAGTATCGACTTGGAACGATCAGTAACACAAAGTTACTGGCGGGCTTAAACCGGTTTTACAGGTACCTAACCTCAAAACCTACAGAAACGTTTAATTTGTTATAAACAGCTAGAGACACATCAGAACTTAACGATTCAACATTGTTCAATGACATACAAAGTGCTAGTAAGATAGTAAAAAAGAAACAGCTGTTAAAAACAACAACAACGTAACAACATAGCATGCCCCTGGATAATTCTTACGTCTGTTGCAGAAGTTGTTGTTAAAACAAAAAATAATATATCGGTTTGCCTTAAACTCTCGACTCTTAGACTGCACGGACGGGGAATAAAGATGTGAAACTTTGCTTGAAGTCGAATGAGAAATAATGTATGTATAGGAACCTTTGACTCGGCCAATATATACAGAAATCCCGGTGTCAAACGTCTTGGCGTGCTCCGGGTAGCGCCAACACCCATCGAACAAAATGTCATGACAACAACTTTTATCAAAAGATTTCCCCGTTACTTCATATTTAATTGACTACAAACATACGGTAATTTTTGATAAGTCGCATCAGTACTTTTGATTTTAAAGTCCACGAACTTTATGCTCGCCCCTCGTATATCACCTGTCACATGCAAATCGAGTATAAAAATCGAGGTAGTCAGATTTTTGGGTCATTTCTTCATGACTAACTACACCACCAAGGCGGAGAAAGTTCACGGAAGCATGGAAGCAAGCTTCAACGACCCCATCTCCTCCCCTCTCCTAAATCCAAGTGAAGATGAGGGCGCCGAACCATTAGATCTAGTTGTTAACCAGGAAATAACACAATCACAGGAGCGTGTTGAAAAGCGGCCATCCAGAGAACGTGCTGAAACGCCAGAAATGGAAGAACGTGCTGAAAAGCGGCAATCCAAGGAAACGCGCTTACACGCCGCAAATCAAGCAAATTTGACCCTGAAGCCAGATGCCGGAGTGCAATGGCTAGTTTCCGCCCTGTGTCAAGAGGGTCTCTGTAATGAGTCCTCCTTCGTAATCCTCGGACCAAGTCGTTCGAGGATCTCATCCAACATATTTGGAGGCATTCTTATGAAGTTGAGAAATGACTTTCCGTACGTCTTCCCTCCGCAGTTCTGTCATTAGTCTGTCGTAAAGCCCGAAGTGTCGCCTTCTTTTTGGGCTCAACCAGGCCCTACACCACCATCTCCGCGGTCTGCATTTATTTTGATCGGCATATTCGTACACATCAAGATATGCTTCCAGAAGAATAACCTGCTGCTTTGAACAAGGGCTGTCTGACACGCAAGTGCCACTCTTACACGACAATCCATGATATTTTACACCAGAGATATTTTTTGTTTTAGCACAAATTCCAAGTTGTCCTCTCACTTGAAAGTCTTAAAATGGAATTAACAAATCATCTAACTTTTGCGAAATGTGGACATGATTGCTTGGATTTCATACATCATCATTTCATATCCGTTACTTGAACGTTTTATGCGTTCCTTGTCCGTTTAGTGTCCGGTTGTCGTCCGTTTCATCCGTTGCATGTCCGGTAGTTGTTCGTTCGCGGCTTCGGTAGACCAGCCACGAAACGGACATGAACCGGATAAGTACCGGATTTTGAACGGACGAGTACCGGACAAAACGCACACCAACGGATAGCTAACGTTCGTCTAACGGACATTTTTATTCGGTGGCGTCCGTTCCAAGTTTTGAGCATGTTCAAAATTTGTCACCGGTAGAACGGACAAAAAGGACATCACCGGACAAGGAACGTATAAACCGGACGAGGAATGGGCAAGAAACGGACACCAACGGACAGGAAAAAAAACTGAATTTTTACTATTCGTTAGTCGTCCGGCGTGTTATCCGTTGATGTGTGACTCAGTTACTTTAATGATTAATGCCGAGTCCATGGAAGAACTACTGGTTAAGTTGAAGACATGGAAAGCAGAGAAAGAGAGGAAAGGCCTTTGGGTGAACATGGGAAAGACAAAAATCATGGTCTCTGCACTGTAAAAGTTCGAAACACTACACGAGTTTTACTAGTGTTTCATAATAAAACATAGGCGTTTTCAAAATAAACATGCGTGTTTTGTATCCGTTGCGGTGCAATACGCACATGTTTTCTGATAGATTTTAGCCTGAATATTGAAAACGTTGGAGTTTTCTTTAGATGGCCAGAACAGTCTGAGAACAAAATTTACATAACCCGGGTGAGTTTTAATGATACAATGACTGTGGACATGCCATGTGTCAAAAGAATAGGCTAAAAACAAAATGTTTTTGTAAGATAACTCGAATTCTTATCCTGACATGCCTGATGAAAACATGTAATGTTGTCCATGTTGTGACCGAAAACACAGAAAGAAAACACCACAACACAACAGCCACGTGACGTATTTATATATAGATTTTTTTATCATTTATTAAAATACCTAGATTCAAGAATCAATATTTTGATTTAAACCTCCCCCCTCCCCCAACAAAAAAGATCAACTTACAATTTATTAAGCAAAATAAAAAAGCATTTAAAATATTATTGGATTACACGTCATAGGTCACGTGACTAAAATCGATCTTAGGGGGCGCTTTTATCAATTTCGGACAAAGGTCAAAGAAAAATGGATGTCATACTGTGTGAAGGCGACGTTCCCGGGGCTAAATTCATTCATAAAACTGTGGAAGAACATTCAAATATTCAACTAAAGCGATGGTTTCACTGTAGAGGGATAACCACAACTGGAAAACGATCGGAATTTACTCAGAGGTAATGTAAACACTGTATTTTTAGCGGAAACACCTGTTTCGATTCGCACCCCGAAGTTTCGGCCCTGTGTCCTTGCGCGTAAAAGGCGTGTATACTATTGTAATATATGTAAGTTATTTTGTAGTTTGTGTGACTGCCTATTTAAGGTAAAATAATGCAAATGTAAGAATACACTGTGACACAGAGCATTTGCAGGTAGTGACCAGTCGCTCCATGGATAATATGCCTCTTCTTTCTAACCCGGAAAGTCAATGCTTCTAAATATTTTCTGTGACTGTACAGTCTGGTTTGTGTCGGACCTGGTCAGAAATCCAAATTGTTGGTTTTCTTATGTGAAGACTCATTTTTAGGCTGGTATTTATATTCACACTTTGCTGATGACACAAGGTACTTTAATTTTTAAATTTACTTTTCAGATGTCACAGCGTACAGAAAAGGGCGATGTCAGTATAGATCCAGCTTTCGATAGGGGAAAGTGGTACAACATCAAGGCTCAAAACCTGAAGACCAACAGGCCAGTGACATCAACGCCAATTCTACCAATATCAGGCTGGAAGCAGTTTCCGTTGTGTATTATTCCAGAACATTTCAATTATGGACATATCTACCATTACCTAGTAGATTCAGTGGCCAATTTCAACTTGGACCTACATGATGGCTAGGGTGACCTGGATGACATTCCCACGGTTAAGCCTTTCAATAAAGGAGAGTGGTTTGTTGCTAGTGATCATGTAAGGAAGGTTCAGGACTAAATCCACTACTACTTCGTTAAAGCAAATGTGAAGGCCTCATATTCTAAGGACCTATATAACACTACAGTGACATTATCTGTGCGCACAGGTGCTGTGAAGGAAGGAATGTGTACGTGGAGGGTGAAAGAAATGGGACGTTGTTCACATGTACCAGCCCTTCTGTTCATCGATGACCATGTGAAGAGACCCTAAGTCTGTGACAGAAAAGACATGTCAGTTGAACCAGGGACAAAAGACGAACAAGAATCCATCTGCTGTGTTTGTGGTCCAGTACAAGTCAACGAAGAAGGAACTGATGAGGCCACGTAAACCGGGGACAGAAAGGCACAAGTTCGATCCAAGACCAGTCACTTCGAGAAATCCTGTTGAAAAAGCAGAAAAACACAGTTTCCTCAGTGATATCTACATATGAATTTGGGCGATTGTGGCTGGACAAACATTCTTGACTATGAATATGAGGATTTCACCTTGGGTGATGGTGAAAAAGTGACGCCTGGGGATCAAACTACATTGTTCATCGATGTACTAAGGGACACGTGTGAAGCTAGAGACCAGCCATTTGAAGTTCCGGATATGATTCGGAATTCGACCATGTCTGACATAAACTGACCTGTGCAGTCTCAGAAAATCAAATTCTATGACTTGCTAATCTATGATGTCATTTCACTGTGTAACTTAGTATTTTTAGCTCGCCTGTACGAAAGTACAGGAAGAGCTATTGCGCTCACCCTGATGTTGGAGTTGGGGTCTGCATTGCTCCAGTGTTAAAGTTTTGGTTAAAGCTTTTAGAAGTATATATCTCCTCAACATGTGGATGGATCTAGATCATACTTAGCCTGTTGTTAGATATTGGTCTTAGGTTTTATGCTGTACCATCCCAGCCCACCAAATGACCATCCTGTCAAGGTCATGGACTTAAAAATTTTATGTTCAAGTTTTTAGTTAAACGTTTTTTGAAGTCTTGAACATGTGGATGGATCTAGTTGATACTATGCCTGTTTTTAGATATTGGAAGGTTTCATGCTGTACCATCCTGACCAACCCAGTGACCCTGAGGTCACATACTTAGAAATTTTATATTACAGTCTAACAGTTTTTGTTTAAAGGTTTTAGAAGTCTTTTTTTTTTCTTGAACATGTGGATATATCAAGTTGATACTAAGCCTGTTGTTAGATATTGAGTTTTATGCTCTACACTCCCGACATACCACAGTGACCTTGAGGTCAAGGTCATGGACTTTGAAATGTTTTTGTTTAAGTTTTTGGTTAAAGTTTTTAGAAGTCTATAGGTCAAGGACTTCAAAATTTTATGTCTAAGATTTTTGTTAAAATTCAGGCAAGCTACACTGTCCTGCGACAGCTCTTATTTAATATATAGTAATATTTAATTTGTGAAAATAAAAATTATTACATGAAATAATGAACTGTCTAGGTATTTAAGGTTAGAATGAATTTGTGTACGAGGAAAATGGAAATAGGTCAAATGGGAGTAAGAGACATGGGACAGGCGAAATAGGAGCAGGTGAACAGATCGGTGGCTTACAGAAAAAAAAAAACTTCAAAGATGACTGAGCTCCAACACTGTGGTTTTTGACCAGGTCTTACACAAACTGGGCTGTATACGGCCATAAAAGATGGATAAAGGCTTGGAATTATTGATTTAGAAAGAAGAGGATTTGCACTCTCCATGTTGTCTGATCAGCTTAGCCTTAAAATTTTGTTTTTAGCACAGGCAAAATGTAGGTTTTCTCATGAAATGGCTCATGTGCTTGAGGTTGGTGTTTGTAAATAAAACACTCATGTTTTGTTCATGTTTGCTATTAAAACACTTGTGGTTTGTTTATGTTTGTAAGTAAAACATTCATGTTTTGAAATAAAACACAGAAAGCTTGAAAACGTGTAAAAGTGTTTTCTAACTGTTACGCTCCCAAAACATGTTTTATATGTTTTCAAATAAAACACCAAAATATGTTTTCCTGGAAAACACCAGTGATTTGACATGAGCATTAGTGTTTTGTCTGAAAACGCCGTATGGTGTTTTCTAACTGTTACGATAAGTGTTTTATTATGTGTTTGGAAACAAAACACTTAGATTTACAGTGTGGTCCCAATCTGGACCTTTTTAAAAAAAATTGAAAGGATCCCTGTGACGTCTGTCAGACAGATGTTGGAAGAAATGCTATCTTCTGTGGTGACTGCTTGTCCTTGATCCACAAAAATGCAGTGGAATCAAATGCCCCTTACGCCCTGATCCTGACTTCAGATGTGCTTGCTGCCTGGGAAAGGCACGTTCAGTAGATGGAAGACTAGTGAAGGAGGTTCAGGTTGATGACAAATATGTTGAGGCTGTTCCAGAGTTCTGTTATCTGGGAGATATGCTGTCTGCTGGTGTTGCAAATCGGCTTGGGACAGGTTCCAACAGCTACTTCCCCACTTCACCAACCGCAACCTGCCACTTTAGACCAGAGGTTGAGTGTATTCAACTGTGTGAGAAGTGTATTGCTGCATGCGGCAGAAACATGGGCTATGACTGTGGCGGCACTTAACCGCCTACGGCGCAATGACGTGCAATGATCCGCTGGATCTGTAATGTCAAGGCGAATGATGAAGTAAGCTCATACTCCCTTCTCTCATAGCTTGGACTCCAGGATATAGATGAAGTGCTCCGCTCCAGCAGGATGAGACGGTATGGACACGTAGAGCGCAGTAAAGGTTAGATCTCTCAAGTACGTAAGCTAAATCACAGAAAAGATCTGGCAAGCCAAGGAAATCATTGGATGAAGTGTTTTTAGACGACAGCTAGGAAAAGCTAGGAATGGATAAAGCTGATCCTCGAAGTGCTCAGAGTGGAGAGGTCGTCTAAGAAGGAGACTTGTCAAACATGTCGAACCCTCAACTATAAAACGGATATAATGATGATGATGTAAAATGCCTGGTCGTCCTAAGGACTTAAGCCTTTGCTGTTTACTTTGAATTTGAAGCACTTTTTATGTATGGTGAGTCAAAGTCTCATAAAATAGAGGCTTTGTCCCAACATGACTACATGGAACTGTTTACTGGTCTCATAAAATAGAGGCTTTGTCCCAACATGACTACATGGAACTGTTTACTGGTCTCATAAAATAGAGGCTTTGTCCCAACATGACTACATGGAACTGTTTACTGGATAAAGCATTTTTCAAACTATAGAGCCGCGTCATTGAAGCCGCATCATGTGGAACCCTGCATTTTACATATTCAAAAGCAAACCTCACAGCTGATCCGTTGAATTCGTTACAAGCCATAGCTGCTATAATCTGAAATTTAATGCTTCTCTATGTGACTATATATGCCGGTTTGACAACGAGTTTGACATGGCTCGAAACACATGTAGTCATGCGTGTGGAAGTAGATCACCACTGTTCGGGGTGGGTGTGGTTTATATGGGTTAGACTTTAATGTTCACACTCTATAAATGAGCCGCCTCATGGATAAACCAACAATCTGCATATGCGAAATCGAAGACGCAGACAGCGCCTTTGTTTTCGCTACTCGGATAGTACAATTCCTTTTCTACTTTAATCCGAAATTTCAAGCTTCTAGCTCTTCCAGGCCTGTTTGTGTCGGACCTATGTTAGACTGACTTGCGTTCACACTCTATAAATTTTATCCGCATCAGGATTGAATTTGCGAATTCGCACGAGACAAAACTTAGATGAGCCGCGTCACGAGAAAATCAGTCTTCAGGGTTTCCGACCAGGTCCGAGACAAATCAGTCTGTACATTCACAGAAATGAGCTAGAATCTTGAAATTTTGGGTATAAGTAAAAGAGGAATTGTACTATCTGTGTAGCGAAAACAAAGGCGCTGATCAGCTGTGCAGTTACTGTGATCTGCACCTTTGTTTACGCAAAGGCAAAGTCCGATTTTCCCATGACGCGGCTCAATTGCGATCAGTCTGATCCGGTTAACTTGTTTGTTTTTGTGTTTTTTCCTAGTGTTAACGCATATCAAATCAGGATCAGGTTGATCCGGATCAGTCTGCTCCGGATTAAAATCTGTCTAGCATGAACGCAAACTCGAGAACATTCACGAGAACTTTTCATCCGAAATCTCAAAAGCATCATTTTTTATGAAATATTTCAATTACTAAATTAGCGAGTTCTGATACAGAGATAACTAATGAATAAATGAGCCGCTACATGGGAAAACCAAAAATCTGCCTAAAACCCCTGTCACACCAGGGTGGCGTTCTCGCGGCGTTCTACAAAAATGCAGAACGCCAAGGTGATCGCCGTGAGAACTCCAGGGACGCTGTGGCAACGCGGTGGGAACTCCATCGAACGCCGTGGGAAATCCTAGAACGCCAAGGGTCGGCGTTTCTTTTGGACATGCTCAAAACAAACGCCATCACTCGACGTTCTAATGAGAGCGCAGTGGGGACGCCGTGAGGACGCCGTGGCAACGTAGTGAGAACTTCATCAACGCGGCGAGAACTCCTCGGGCGCGCCGTGAGATCGTAGTGCAAACGCCGTGGTAGCCCATGGCGTTTCCACGGAGTTCCCGCGGCGTCCATGGAGTTCTCATGGCGTTTCCACCGTGCTTATACGGCGCGTCTATGGCGTTTTCACGGCGTGTTGTTTATCTTACAGCGTTCCCGTGGCGTTTGCAAGGCGTTGTCACGGCGTTCATGGCGCTCGCGTGGCGCTCGCGTGGCGCTTCTACCGCGTCCTATGGCGTTCTTATGATAAAAGCACTGAAAAAGATGAATAAAAAGATATGCAAATTTTATCACAAAAGCAAACAAACCACTATTTAAATGGGATGCACATACATGAATTCTTCCACAAATTTCTTTCAATATGTCTGTCGAGCAGCAAGCTGGTTTACTACTTGTGTGTAAGCAAGTGCAGCAGTTTCAAATTGCTGCTGATGCTGCTCGCCTAGTTCTGCAAAGACGCAGGCGGAGGAGGGCGCAAAGACGAAGAATGCTGTGGGTTCGGCCATGGCTGGAGGCAGCTAGACGTAGAAATGAGTGAGACTTTGTTTCTGTTTTGCCTACAAGCCGTCAGAGCAGTGCTAGAACGCCGTGGAAGCGCGGTGCGAACGCCGTGGAAGCGCGGTGCGAAAGCCGTGGAAGCGCGGTGCAAACGCCAAGGGCGCCGCGCAAACGCAGTGAAAACGTCGTGCAAGCTCCATGAACGCCATATAGAATTCCGCAGAACGCAGTGAGAACTCCGTAGGAACGCCTTGGACGCGACGAGGACGTCGTGAGGACGCCATGGCTTGCTTTTTTCACAAATAAAATCATTTTTTCATGGAGTTCTCGTGGCGTTCTGGAAAAAAATAAGAAAATTTAAGAACGCCACGCAAACGCCGCGCGAACGCCCTCTGGTCTGACAGGGGCTTTAGCGAAAACAAAGTCGCAGATCAGCTTCGCAGTAACTGCGAAGCTGATCAGCGCCTTTGTTTTCGATTCTCGGATAGTACAATTCCTCCTCTCCTTAACTCCAAAATTTAAAGCTTCTAGCCTGCTTCTGTAGCTGTACAGCCTGATTTTCGTCAGACCTGTTCGGAAACCACATTGTTGGTTTTCCTACGAGACGGCTCAAATGGTAATTTCCAACTTCATCGACAGTTACAATTTTCAAGTGAAAGTAAATGAGCCTGTGCGTGCAAAAACAAACAATTTGGGTGTCCGACCTTGTACGACACAAACCACCTTGTACAGTCACAGAAGATGGCTAGAAACTTGAAATTTTTGATGAAGGAAGAAGTGGGATTGTTCTGTCCATGTAGCGAAAACAAAGGCGCTGATCAGCTTCGTGGTTACCGCGATGCTGGTCTGCGCCTTTGTTTTCGCATATGAGGATTCCTGGTTTTCTCATGCGATGGCTCAAATGTATTCAAAATTAATTATTTATGATGTAATTGAATTTGTTTTCAATCATCGCCAATATGTATTTGAAAATGCACTAAAATTTGTAATGATGTAAAATGTTCATAATTGTTCATTTTCATTGTCTGCATTGCACAACACTTAACTCGGATATCTAGTTGTACTATGTATTTCTTTTCAAATTACTGTGGTTTGACGTAGACCATACATGTGCAAACAATTTAAACGTAAGTAAAGCCAACTAGGAATAAAGCAATGAGATTGCATGATTTCAAATGTTCAATACTAAATGTTTTAACTGTCCGGTAGATTTTTTGGAAAATGACCATGTTCAATATGTTCAAAGGATTATCTAGCCTATTGTTATTAACTATCATAGTGTTCACCAGTCATTGTATGGCCAGTACGGCCTCACGCTCGACGTCGTTTAGTCGTCTAATCTTGGACAAAGAACGTCTTTCGTCGCAATACAAGTCATTGGAAGAAACTTCGGGTCTGCAGTGTTCCGCCGTATGCGCCAAGGAGGAGGAGTGTCGTGCATTTAATCATAATGCGGGCACTGGAAGTTGCGAGTTGATACATTGGTCGGCAAATGAAAAACAGGTGGCGGAAGATAGCAGCTGGACGGTTTATGAAAAAGGTAAAACATCTAAAATGTCTTAAATGAATTAAATCAAACGTGACAAAGAATCCTTATGTCAATTCGACATCTAAAAATCAAGTGAATATAATGAATTGTGAATATGAATACGTATTGTGGCCTATAAAAGACTTTTTGATTTTTTTTTTTTTTTTTTTTTTTTTTTTTTTTTTTTTTTTTTTTTTGTTCGTTCAAGTAACATGGCGAACTACACACGAAACCTTCGACTTTTAACATCAGAAAAGAATATCTAAAATCACTGTATATAGACATCCAACTGCCAAAATCATGGGGAAAATTAGTGCGAAATACTCATAGGCTGCAGAAGCCGACAAACGGTGAGACTAAAAACTAAACGCGCCTACTGACAAATATTCTTAAGGTACACGTACTAGGCAATGTCGGCAATGATCAGAAAAAGGCACAATCAGAAAGAAATTCCCATTCCGAAAACCGAGGCGAGAAAACCCAATTTGACAATTAGGTACTTATACTTAGAGAACATACCGTAAGCCAAGTGAGCAGCTATTTCCCAATAGGCGGCCACTCAGTTACCCTAACTTAACTAAAACTATGAAAACGTAAATAAGGTTCAAACGGCACAAAAATCGACTCCAAAACATAAAACAAATAGAACCACAACAGAAGTATCGCCTTGGAACGATCAGTAATATAAAACTACTGAAGGGGGGGGGGCTTAAATCGATTTTACAGGACCCAAGCCTCATCCTCAGAAGTATCTCTATGGAACTAGTTTCCTAAACTAAGAATAGATGGTTCAGGAATTGAATACAATTGATTAAGAATCCCAACCCAAACAATACAACAAGGCGTCTCATACAAATTAACAACAACAATGGACTAGCAGCTACACAGCTGATAAACACGTGGTATTGTATACATACAAACCGATAAATGATCGGTGACGCACAATACAATTCTGTCTGAAGTTGAGATTTCTCCTATATCATTTACTCTATTGACTGATAGATAGGCGCAGTCCATTGCAGAAATTGAATGAAAGTATTATAAGAAATCCAGGTTATTTCGTTTTCGCAAACACTTCGCCCCAATCAACACAATAACATTGAAGTGTTTGCGAAAACGAAATAACCGGGATTTCTTACGTTTCTTTCTTTCAATAAATGTTCAATTTCTGCATGGACTGCGCCTATCTGTCAGTCAGTAGAAGAAACGTTGTAAGAGAAATCTCGAATTTTTAATCGCAACTTCGTTCTCAAATGCAATGTGTGTCACCGATCATTTCTCCGTTTGTATGTAACAATACCACGTGATTGTCAGTAGTGAGCTAGCAGCAACAAAACACAAAGATAACAAGTACAACATAAAGACAGACAAAATAAACAGACAACATAATGATATATAAATATATTAAATACATGTATGCTTCTTGCTCGAGCCTTTTTATCAGAAAAAAAAACAACAATTTGTGTTTCCGACCAGGTCCGATACAAACCGGCCTGTACAGTCACAGAAGCAGGCTAGATGCTTGTAATTTCAGATTTAAGAAGAAGAGTGTATGTAACAATACCACGTGATTGTCAGTAGTGAGCTAGCAGCAACAAAACACAAAGATAACAAGTACAACATAAAGACAGACAAAATAAACAGACAACATAATGATATATAAATATATTAAATACATGTATGCTTCTTGCTCGAGCCTTTTTATCAGAAAAAAAAACAACAATTTGTGTTTCCGACCAGGTCCGATACAAACCGGCCTGTACAGTCACAGAAGCAGGCTAGATGCTTGTAATTTCAGATTTAAGAAGAAGAGGAATTGTATTATCCGTGTAGCGAAAACAAAGGCGCTGATCAGCGGTGCAGTTACTGCACATGTGATCTGCGTCTTTGTTTTCGCACATGCAAGTCGTTTGTGGCCTGGTGCTTCTTATTCAATATGTTCTGTAGTCACCAGGAATCCTGTACGATATACAATACCGACGGCATCATGTCTCATCAACAACAATTATTTGGAGGATGCAGGAGGATGGAAGAGCATGAGTAGGTGTCCCAACGGTTCATTTGCGACAGCTTACGCTATGCAGGTATATTTTTAGCTCACCTGAGCCGAAGGCTCACAGGTGAGCTTATAGTATACCCATGCTCCGTCGTCCGTCCGTCCGTCCGTCGTCCGTCGTTCACAATTTCAAAGATCTTCTCCTCTGAAACCGCTTGGCCAATCAAAGCCAAACTCATGTGGAGGAGCATCCTTAGAAAGGGGGAACGAAAGTTTATATAAATGGTCTAGGTCACATGACCAAGATGGCCGCCATGGCTATAAATAGCAAAAACGTTTAAAAATCTCCTACTCCAGACCCAGTGGGCCGATTTCCACGAAACTTGGTATGTAGCATCGGGGGCGCGGGCCCATCATAATTTATATAAATCATGACCCTCGGATGACCTTGACCTATTTTACGGCAAGGTCAACTTAGGTCGCCAATGCAGTGAATGGGAAAAAATGGTAAAATGCTATTCAAAGGGTAAAACGTACTAGGAATAGGCAAATTGGACAGAAGATTAATGTTAATGGAAAATTTTAGCCCCTGGGGGGTTGTCTGCCCCTGCCCCGGGGCTATATACATGTATATTTCCATAATAATGAAACATCTTCTCCCTTGAAACCGCTTGGCCAATCAAAGCCAAACTTCATATATAGCATCCTTGGGAAAGGGGAAAGAAAGCTTATATAAATGGTCAAGGTCACATGACCAAGATGGCCATAAATAGAAAAAAACTTTAAAAATCTTCTTCTCCAGAACCAGAAGGCCAATGATTTTGAAAATTGGTGTGAAGCATCAGTGACTGGATCTCTACATTTTATAGAAATCATGACCCTGGGATGACCTTGTCCTTTTTTACGGCAAGGTCAACTAAGGTCACCCATGCATTTGAATGGGAAAAATAGGAAAATTTCATTTAATGGCAGAAAACTTGCTAGAAATGAGCAAATGGACAGAAAATTTATGTCAGTATATGAAAATATTTTGGGCCCAGAGGGTTGTCTACCCCTGCCCCGGGACTAACATGTATATGACCATAAATTCAAACATCATCTTCTCTGAAACTGCTTGGCCAATCAAAGCCAAACTTTATGTGGAGCATCCTTAGAAAGAGGGAATGAAAGTTTGTATAAATGGTCAAGGTCACATGACCAAGATGGCCACCATGGCTATAAATAGCAAAAACCTTTGAAAATTTTCTTCTCCAGGGCCAGAAGGCCTATGATTTTGAAACTTGGCATGAAGCAGCAGGCAAAGGAGCTCTACAAAGTTTGTATAAATCATGACCCTGGGATGACCTTGACCTATTTTACGGCAAGGTCAACTTAGTTCACTAATGCATTCGAATGCGAAAAAATAGTAAAATGGAATTAAATTGAGGAAACTTGCTGGGAGTATGCAGATGGACAGAAAATTTATGTTTATGGAAAATATTTGACCCCAGGAGGTTGTCTGCCCCTGCCCTGGGGCTATATACATGTATATGACCATAATATTCAAACATCTGCTACTCTGAAACTGCTATACCAATAAAAGCCAAACTTTAAGTGGAGCATTGTTAGGAAGAGGTAATGAAAATGTATATAAAAGGTCAAGGTCACATGACCAAGATGGCTGCCATGGCTATAAATAACAAAAACCTTTAAAAATCTTTTTCTCCAGAACCAGAAGGCTATGATTTTGAAACTTGGCATGAAGCATCAGGCAATAGAGCTTTATAAAGTTTATATAAATAATGACCCTGGGATGACCTGGACCCATTTTATGGCAAGGTCAACTTAAGTCACATATCCCAGATCTCAGGTGAGCGTTTATAGGACCATTGGTCCTCTGGTTTACCAAGCGTTTCAAAAAAAATATCGCAAAATGTTGTCATAACAAATAGTATAAACCTAGACCAGTTTACACCGTGCAGAACCTTTTTAAACGCTAAATAAAAAAAAACTTTAATCAGATTAAAATGAGTCGGTAAATACGACCAAATCTATATAAATGTACGTATGTAACAAGCATGTGAGGGTACCTAGCTCTAGCCGAATACACTCCAAACCAGCCACGAAGCTATTGCACCTGGCAGAGGGCATAGTGCATGTCTTAATTTATAGGCAATATCTTTCAGAGAAAACCATATGATCCGGGAAATGGGTTGGCACCTCATCCAGATAACACGGCACTGACAGGTTTACAGCTGACTTGTTCAGATCAACACGGTAATGTGACGGCTACGGTCACATCCGGACAGGCTAGCTGCGAGCCTGGCGTATGGGGCGTAACTACAGAATGTACCACATCGGGCCATTATCTCACTAGCCTAAAGGTGCAAAACGATAACACCGGTGTGCCAGTGAGTGTATTTTCTATCAGATTCTAGAGCCCCGTTCTCACTGTCCCAGTTCTAACCCAGGTTCTCCCCGCTTTGTCTCGGTGAAGACAAGCCGATATACATGTACCTTGATAAACCGGGGAATTTCTTTTACAAAAATTAATCGTGTTCTCACAATAAAGTAGTTACCCCGGTGTAGCCCCGGCCGCTTTCCCGCTTCTACCACGGTATCGGCACTGTGAAGGCCGATGTACCAAGGTCCACGATGGTCTCCCGATGACTGCCGGTCGCGCCACGGCTATGTCCCTTTGCCCCGGTATTGAAAATAATAGCAACCGGCGAGAACCGTGACGAAACCGTGATGAATCTGAACGCCTATGGGACAACTCGGGGTAAACCGTGGCCATTCTCTTTGAAGCCGGTAGGTCCCGGTTCAACACGGTGGAGTCCCGGTGATTCCTTGGTTTATGCCGGAATAGCTCGGTGTCGTCCCAGTAACTCACGGTTTACGCCGGATCATCCTGGTTTATCACGGTCAAACCCCAGTGGTATCACGATTTGTCCCTGTGACGCCCCGGTTTTGCCCAGTTTTAGGCAGTTAACCTGATAATGGTCACATAACCAAGATGACCACTATCACCAAAATATGTTTAAACCCGAGAAATTGTAATTTTAAACCATTACATTTTGAAACCATTTCAAACTTGTATAATTCTAAACTAAGTTTAATCAGCTCTATAATCTATTCCTGGTTTTTCTATTCTAAGATTAATCCGATTTTTTCTTGGAGTTTGTAACAAGTCAACCAATGAATTCACCCTCCACAATCTTTTCAAATTAATGTCTTATTTCTTTGCAGATTTCTGGTAGCGCTGGACTTGATCAAACTGCTTTAAATCACATCACATTTCGCTGTCGAGATCTTGAGGCTACAGTTCCAGAATACGCAATATCTGCTCCCCCGGGGACTGGTCACGCTGGTGTCTGGGGGAACTGGACCAACTCGTGCCCACCTAAGGAGGCTGTGTGCATCACCCAAACCAAGATAAAAGACAATGCACCCGATTGCTATGGGCTTGTCGATGTTCGTCTATGCTGTTGTAAAGCTATCTACAATTAAATGGACCGCAAACGACCACTTGAAGTCAAAGTGTGTCCAATTGTCAGACTTACAATCCCCTAAAGTTGTGCTTCTCGCGAAACTGTTCTACTGAATACCAGTGGGAGGGGTATTCACCATCAGACCATGGAGGTGTTGATATACACTTATCCTTGATCCAATAATCCGCGACCTTTATTATCAGGCTATCGTGTCCGTGAAATGTATACCCCCTTTAACTTTTATAAACACAGTAAAACTGTGATGCACAGGATATAGATGTTTTCTCAGTGAGGCGGTTGTAACGTGTCGGTAGCAGTTTTGGGCTTTTGGCATAGAACATTTACAAGTTAAATCTTGCATTCAAAAACTATATGTCCCGACGTTGCGTTTCTAGTAAGAAATGTTTTTATGTTCGCACGAAAGCGCCACATAATTTATATGTGTGTTTTCGTAATGTTGAAAATTGATTCAAGTTGTATAAATGATATAAAATTGTTTTTAAATGATAAATTATTTGTTTTAGTGTTTGTTCTGTTATATTCCAAATTTTCTATGTTCTTCTATGACGTCATGGTGGAACTAATGGATATCCATGAGATAAAATGCAAAATTTCAAATCAAGCTATCTCTGGAACCAGTCATGATAGTTTTGTGAGGTTTTTTCTGCATTCAGTTTCTTTCATCAATATCTATTTTAGTTTATAAAATCAAAACCTGGACCCAGTTGTCCAAAGCATCGTTAGCTTAACGATATCGTTAAGACAGAAATTTGTGAAGCAAATATCAGCTAAAGTAACAAATACACTGTTATTTTTTTGTTGAAAAAATGTGAGAATCCTTTGCACTTCTCACATTTTTTCAACAAAAAATAACAGTGTATTTGTAATATTAATGTTTGAAATTTTAACGAAACGTTAACTAACGACATCATTAGATTTAAACAACTGGGCCCTGTATGTTTAACTCCCCAGACTGGTTAAAACAAAAGAAGCGATGGCACCACCCGATATGTCTGAAAAATTGCTGACTGGAACGTTAAACCTCCATACAAACAAATGAGCCGCCTCGTGGGAAAACAAACAATGTGGTTTCCGAACAGGCCCGACACAAACCGACCTGTGCAATCACAGAAGCAGGCTAGAAGCTTGAAATTTCGGATATATGAAGAAGAGGAGGTGTGCTATCCGCTTAACGAAAACAAAGGCGCTGATCAGCTTCGCGGTTTTTGTTTTTGTTTGGTTCAATTGATGCTTTATATGTCCCAGTCAACAGCAATGGTCATGTCGGACTTTCTACTTGTTTACATTTCATTTTTGACACTAGAAAATACAGTTAGAGATTCACACAAAAGACTCAAAGTACTGGCTTTGTGTTGTTTAACGTCCCAGCAATACATCAGTCATGTCGGGACGGAAACCCCTTATCTTGGAAATTACAATTAGGTCTATTCTGTTTGGCAATACCCGGGCCAACTGTATAAAGTAAAAACTGTGAGGAGTGAATATTAATGAGAAAGGGGATGGCCCAAGTTGACCAAGAAAGTCGTAATAAACGCTAATATTGCCTATATACGGAAGTAAAAATCTTGTCAATTTTATGCAATTTTGGCGTAATGTGATTTAACCATGATTCAGGAAACATATACCGGTGTCGCAACAACCAGCTCCTTCATTTTCTATAAAACAACTGACAAATCCACTCCCGTTCCAGGGCCACTCATGCTGCGAAGTTCCGGTCTTTTCATCTCTTTCTCTGGTTCAATATTTACCTTATAAATTCATGTTCTATAACCTCCACAAACATTCTTGTGTATGAGTTACCTCTCTTCTTATGCTCAGAACATAGCAAACTCAGCCATCAGAAGAATTTCAAGCAATATAAGATGTGCATGTTTTAAGACTAAACCAAACGTTGACGACGGGAGCCAGTCAACTCTTTCTCAAGCGGGAGCGCGATGTCCTATTGGTAGAATCTACTTTTCCGAATCAAAATGTCATGACTGTTTCCGAAAGTTCTAACCCAACTTCCACCAGATTTGTAAGACATGTCGTTAATGGAGACACGTTTACACACTAACCCCTTCCTCGAACATGTTAGCAACTATCTACCAACATTGAATAAATACCAAGGAGTCGTTTGCTCAGTCCCAATTGCGATACCGTGACGTCATGAATCAACTCAAACGGATACGATGCGACACAGGGACCACCACAGATGGCTTGAAAATTAGCGAAGCTCTAAATGGGGACTGTTCGTATGACGTTTTCCACCAGCCCTGTTGCACGGGTGGTAAACATGGGAACGAGCTCCAAAAGAGGTAGAGGAAATTTCTTCTAATGGTAATATTTCGAAGTTGTTCTAAACTGGTAACCATACAAAAGTTTATCTATACACGGAACAGCACTGTAATATTTTTCCTGTTTTTCACCAAGACCATAAAAACAACTCTACTTTATTCCGTCCTTTGGAGCGATAACGAAATTGCCATTGGAGCAAAATTTCACTAACTCCTTTTGGAGCTGGTTCCCATGTTTACCACTCGTGTATTGATAAGACATGTTTTCTCGTGCTCATGCTTATCTATTACACCGATACAGATGCTGTATAGATAAATCATAACACATGTTCAAGTTGTCTACTTATCAGCCAAAATTAATGAATACGCGCACAATGAACAAAGCAACCTAAATACGTTGGCATTTCTGTAACGGAAGGAATACCTCTATGAGCCAGTGTGTGGCAAAATGTACACATTGCACAAACCTCGATATTCAAAGATAATACATCATGTGCATAGCCTGACCGTTTTCTCCGCTGTCCGCTTGGGGAAGTTTCAGGACAGACCTACGCTGAAATTCAATTCAGATTACAGATTAGCCGGCAAGCAAACCAGCAATGCGAAAAGTTTGCCCGTGCCCTGGCTCATTTCCGTACCTACCTAAACCAATCAACGGGTGATCGAGCCACGTCTTGAGAAAACACAATTTTCTTTGCGGAAGTCCCCGTCAAAATTATCAAAATTCGTAAACCAGGTGGACTGACAATACGGGCTATATTCGATTCAAGAAATTTTGAAAACTTGACACCTGTTAATTTTCGGATTCTTATTCTTGCATTTCCACCTTCTCATCTTTTTTTTTCTAGCGACGCAGGTGAATTTTTTTCATGAGAACATCTTCGTTCTGTGTAAAACCGGCATACACAGCGAAAATCCTCGGGGCCAGGCTAAATAACGGCCTGTGTGAGGCCACGGGATTAACAGAAAAACAGATAAACAAACGGATTAACAGCTTTTAACACCATTTTCTTACATAAATATACAATACAACGAATATTTCCATGTTATAGCGAATAATTTATTTCCTATCATAATCTGTGTAAACTTTGGGAATACAGCATAATTTTAAGATGGAATCTCGGACTAAAGTTTTTCAACTAGTGCTATGGATTTTGTGTTTGGACCTAATAAATTCCGTTCCTCTGAGGTTGTTTTATCCGTACGGAGAGAGGCGGGGAGACGATGTATTACAGAGCATAGACGATCACAGTTCAACGGAGATCCAGCTCCGAACACCTATAAATTATTTTGATAATCTGTTTACCAGTGTCTTTGTAAGTATGCGTTTTAATGATGTATAAAATACAACAATACAAGATAAATAATAATCATAGTTTTATCACTAACCTATGGCATAAAAACATAGAAACAGAAATGCTTCTTGAAACAATCAAGAACATGTCATTTTCAATACAGTTTGCTTAAACAAAGCAAACAACAACGTAGGTCTACGTGCAAACCATTCAAAACAACAATGTGTTGTTATACAACAACATTTTTTTCTGAACGAAGTGCGAAATTCCGATGAACAAAACAAAATTTTACTGAAAACTATTCGTTTGTCATGTTAGCTCAGATTTTAACAAGTATGACCAAACAATGTCAAGATATGAAAAAACTTTGGAGAGGTTTGCAAATTTTGCTGTTTATATTTGTCAAGGCCCACAACGCATCATTGTTTTTATATACATAATAAAAGATCCAGGAGCAGGTACAATTAAATTCAAAATCCGAACTCAGACATCAGGCGGAAAAAAGAAGGTCAAAACAATACATAACAAATTTTTTACCGACTAGCACGAAGGACAAGATGTCAGCTCTTCCCCTGCAGGTAGTCACGGCCATCCGGCTAGAATCAACCCAAACACAACTGACAACACTTAACAATTACTAAAACTTGTCCATGCAATATACAGAGATTTTTATCAGCAGTAAAAATTGAAAATTTCATTGAAAAACTTTTGATGTTTTTAACGAATTCGCTCAAAACATACATTGTGGGTACACATTAGAACTGAGGCAGTTCTAACGAGTACCCACAAAGTATGTTTTGGATCAAAAATAGGTATACCCCTTTTGCTGTATAAAAGAAGGGTTCAAGGGGGTATACATTACACGGACATGTTTTCGTGATGACAAGACTAAGCCTTGTGATGACAAGACGATGCAACTAGTTGTATCTAACTTGATACATCCAACTTTTGCTTCATCAACCTCGTAGAGCTACACGGTCTAGCTTGCTTAATCAAACTTGGACTAACCTTATCATAAATCCATAACATTTCCCAACAAAATCAATGTATTTAATGCAAGTCAATAACCAGACTGCAAAAACGCACAGGTAAGTGCCCTTTTGCTGTTCCCAGAAAAAAAACAAAACAAATAAGTTTCTCCCATTATATTAACATTGTTTTGGCTTGTATCATTATAAGCTGCATCATAAAATGGTTTTTGCATATGCAAAAGCAAAGACACAGATCAGCTGCACTTTGTGTTCGCTCCATTGATCATGAGTGCACTGATCCTTCTATGTAAATGTTTACAAACATAAACACATGCTCCCTGACCCTATTCCCAGGAATTTTATTGGCTGCAAATTAGTGAGTCATTGAGATAACAAAAAAGTTGCATCTAGCAAGGTGGATGGAATAGGACATGTTCTATCTTAAAAAATGTTGGATGAAGCTCCAAAAAGTTGCATGCAACACGGACTACACGGTATATCTTGATATATATTCCATGCTAGATACAGCAAAAGTTGCATCGTCTATTAGACACTTAAGAGAGACAGGCTGAATAAACATTCAACAGAATGATATATTAAATACAGCAAACGCCAAGTCGGAACGGCCAGTATAGAATTTGCTGGAGGGCTCAAATCGATATTATGGGCCCTAGTCCTCACCATAGACCTCAACATAGTCTGCATGCATTCACGAAATGATTTGGCTATGAAAACGATGAGTTATTATCATGTATACACAGGTGTTTCCAGGTCAAAAGATGCAGAACAAATCAGCTACTATAATCGGAAACAGTCTTGTACTAGCTCGAAAAAGTCTGTTTATGACTAAAATATGAACAACAGAGGCGTTTATTATCATGTACGAACGTACATGCACTCAGTTCGACCAATATCTTTGTCCCTCGAGGTCCACCACAGAGTGTATAATGCAATAAACATTCTCGCAACATATCTTCTATATAGTTTTCTGTATGACACCTGTTTGAGTTATCTTTAAGTCTATTTTTTTTTTCGAGAACAGGCTCAAGTTTTTCTCAACTATCTACCAGTATCGCAGACTCACTTTAGTTAGGTGCATACACAAAGGTGCCTCCAAATCATCTTTACCGAACATTTTCTCGCTTCAATCAAACATTTAGGTATAAAATGTGTCGCAATTTGGTTATGTATCAGTTTGTGAACTGAAGAAAGACGCTGTTCACAGCCTCAAATTTTATATACCCTATGTAAGGGTAAGAATCATTGCATATAGGTGTAACACTAATATTCCAAGCAATACTTATCTACAAGGTAGCAGATTTTTGTTGTTTATTTACATACATATAAAGTTGCCAAAATCTATACTTTTGATCAACACAAAGTATGAACCAGACAGATAATTATGTATCAATTTTCAGGTTATTTCGCACCAGAGTGACATACATACAAACGTACTTGTCTCCACAGAAACAGTCCCATACAGAAAGCGGCAACTCAGAAGCCCACCTGTATTTTTCTTTACTTACCACTGCAAGTCCATCAAGAAAACGTGTCCATGAAATGTGTACCCCCTCAAATCCCACTTTTATATAACAAAACTGGGGTATGCAGGGGTATACCTGTTTTTTTTCTCTTATTTTTGCCCCAAAACATAGATTGTGGGTACTCGTTAGAACCGCCTTGCCGAGGCGGTTCTAACGTGTACCCACAATCTATGTTTTGAGCAAAAAATAAGAAGAAAAAAAAATTCTACTGAAAATTTTCTTTTTTTACAACTTTAAAAATCTCTGTATATTGCATGGGCATATTTTTGTAAGGCGGTTCGGGTCTGTTGTGATTCTTTATCGTCATGTTTTTGTATATTTTGTGTCTACCTCTCTGTGGTACTCGTCACTATTGTAATTGGCTGAAGCTACCTTGCTGGGAAAGAGCTAGTCATCTTGCTCTTTATACATGTTGTAAGACTTTGGTGATGTTATGTGCCTTGTGTCTGAGGTGGGGTTCATTGATTGTACAGTCCCAGCGTCTTCCTTTCTTAGTAAATAGCAAGTATATATAGCTAATTATATGTTCTTGAAATGTGGCATTTACATGCTATTTGACAGCATCTAGCAGTTTTGTATTTGATCTATTGGTCAGAATGTAATGAAGGTTTGGCAATGAAACCAAATTATTTGTACATCTCGACATGACCAAAAATTGTTGACAGAGGCGTCGTTCAGCCAAAAACCGAATTAAACATTTGACTACTATCGATTTAATGATGGCTATTATGACATGGTATTGTTTTGTTTCTGTCATTGCATTTTTCTATCAATATAATGCATTCATGCAACTATCGAAGTTTGCTGAAAACACATTCGTTCAGGATTCATGCAACATATGTAAGGTTTTCTGGATCAGTTCAATGTAATTTACTGATAGGAACATCTTCTTTCTCTACACGTTCACGCTACATTAAATAACTGAAGAGTTTGATTGATGTAACAGAACATTTATTGCAAAAGCAGAAAATTTACGTCAGAAAAATTAAGCAAGATAACCCGAAATGCGCTGAACGGTGCAGAATACTGATGAAAGTAGATTAGATAAGACTGAATCGTATTAATCTAATTAATTGTTGCATCGTTATCCACAAATTAAACTGTCAGATATAAGTCCCATGATGCAGAGAGAAGACATAGCTCGTACTTGGGTGCTAATATTCAAAGAATTTTTATGTCGCTATCAAAAATTTCAAATTGGTAAAAATATTTCACTTCATTGCTTGACCATATTATAGTCTGCGATTATAATTGCACCTTAATAAAGAAAATTTAACAGATTACCGTTGTTTTATTACTTTTTCTCATAACGTCGATTTCGAACACTTAACGTTTTAACAAGAACAGGACATTATGCTGTTGAAACTCAAATGGGGAATACAAAAGACATATGTACTTTCTATGTAACGTACAATAGTATTTGAAAATGATTACGATAAATCAACGAATCAGCTATTTCCTTAAAGGTGACCACTCTGTCGCCTTAACGGGAGCCAGTATAATCTAGGACATCAAACAGATATCATGCAAACATAGCCATATAATGTATACCCCTTAAACCCCAATTTTATATAGTAAAACTGGGATTCGCAGGGGTAAACCTATTTTTCTTATTTTTGATCCAAAAATAGATTGTGGGTACTCGTTAGAGGCGAGGCGGTTCTTCAATCACAATCAATGTTTTGAACAAAAATATTAAAATATTTCCAATGACATGTTCAATTTTATTGCTGAAAAAATCTCTGTATATTGCATGGGCAAGTTTTCGTAATGAACTCCCAAAAACTCAATCCTAAATGGCCAAAAGTTTTGGTGTCGCTCCTCAAAGGAGGACAAGCTTTTTCAGCATGTTCAGGACTGTTCATTGTACAGTGATGATAATTTATGAAACTATGGGTTAACTGTATTTCAATTGTACAGTGATGATTATTTATGAAACTATGGGTAAACTGTGTGTCTGTATATGTATTTCAATTGTACAGTGATGATTATTTATGAAACTATGGGTAAACTGTGTGTCTGTATATGTATTTCAATTGTACAGTGATGATTATTTATGAAACTATGGGTAAACTGTGTGTCTGTATATGTATTTCAATTGTACAGTGATGATCATTTATGAAACAATGGGTTAACTGTGTGTCTGTATATGTATTTCAATGGGTTAACTGTATATGTATTTCATTTGTACAGTGGTGATCATTTATGAAACAATGGGTTAACTGTATGTCTGTATATGTATTTCAATGGCTTAATTTTTATTTTCTTTCAGGTAAATTCTAATGGCCATCTATCATTTGAAACAGAATTACCCGGGTACCAGCCAACGTTAGTTTTACCATTAGAAATGAACGTTAAGGTTATAGCAGCGTTCCTTGCCGACATCGATACCAGCGTGTCAGGGAAGGTTTATTACAGGTAAGATCATCATCATCATCATCATCATCATCATCATCATCATCATTGAATAGTAATGTTTGTACCATATTGCCCTTCTGTGTATGTGCTGCGTGATTGCCGCCATTCTTTGCAGCTATTATTTTATCGGAGTAACTATTTAGAGACGATTTTCAGTAATTCATTTTGTTAAATTACGACGGAGTTTAAGCAAACTCACAAGCTGACTTCAGATAAAATGAGCTATTGTTAAGATGTTTTCTCAAACTGCATACTTCTATGTAACATACTACTCTTGACACTTTCTTATAGAGAAACTACAGAAGAAGCATTGCTCCAGCGGGCAGCGTCTGACGTACAGACACACTTTTCCCAGTTTCCGATGTTCGAGCCCCTAAGTCTGTTTATAGCAACTTGGGATAATGTGGCCGCGTATGGTGGGGATGCCTCAACGGTAGGGAGTTGTTTATTGATGTCGTATTTAATAAATTGGAATTGCTAGGCTTCTTCCACCAGTAAACGGAATCCTAGAAATCGCCTTGCACTCAATGCCCCACTCAATTAATGAAAGTTTCAATTTAATATATTAAAATTCTACAAAATCAAGTAATTTCTGTAATCCAGTTCCAGTTTTAAAGTTCCATGACCCATAGTAGTCAATGTCGAATGGGCCAAAAAAGTCGTCCCGTGGGAATTTCATGACGATTTATGACGACCTACCTTAAATCAAACTTTGGGGCATATGCAACCATTTAAACCAGTTCGTCGCCCTGAGACCCGCGTATGGGCTGATCTATGACGTCATCAAAATGGCGACCAGCGCACTCATAATATGCAATTTGAACAACCATTTACATACTATGCCTGATAAATAAAATTTGATTTCCAGCTTCTCGCTGTTTCTAAATGGATGTATTTTACCAATTGTATTTATAAAAGCTATTTTAGCACAAAATATCTCTCACAAGGAGCATAGCACTGACAATATGAGCCACGTCAAGACAAAATCTGCATACAAAGTGCTTAACTATGAAAAGTACACCAGTAGCTAATTTGACCTACTTTGCATCCCCCAATATTATTTTTCACGGGTACCAAATCATTTATTGGGACCCTAGAAATGCAAATAATTTTCGTTTACCAAAGATAAACTCAATTGCACTATGAAAAAATGCACGGTTTCCATGACAACCGTTAACGTGATTCTTGAGGATGGGGTGTATATACAAAATTGACATTATCTCCTCTGTTACTTATCCTGGACTATCGCACATGGTCTTATTTTAAAGCTTAGCCATAGCCCTTTTCTTCTATGGTAAGTTATGCAAATTATCTAATTAACATATTCATTAATTTTCATGAAAACATGAAAAATGGCAGAAAAAAATCTTTAAAAACCCATAAATGAACTTAATTTAAGACCCAAACTGTAGTTGTGACACTTTGTTATTGAGCCGGTAATATCATATGATGAATGTATTGATGACCTGGTCCTATATGAAAAATATCTCATTTGCATATTCATGAAAATTAATAAAACTGTCAAAAAGTGAAAAGAAAAAAAAACGAGGGAAAACTATATCCATTTTAAGGTATTTGATAGGTTATAAGATCTAATCTATCTTGCATCCCTGGGACAAATTCTCAAGACTGTCAGTGTTGTCAGAGAGACCACCTTAATTCCATATAATATTGTCCTCAGCAATGAAAAAAAAGAAAGAAAAAAAAAAACACATTTGCATGATGTAAAATTACATAGTTTCCACACCACTCCTCATGCGATTCTAAAGAACAGGATGTACTTACAAAAATAATTATATCCCACCACTAGAATTCTATAATTGGACTGATAGGGCCACATGAATCTAATAATCTAACCTTGATACCTAATATTAAATTACTGACTTTACTTATTCATGAAAATAAATAAAACAAACATAAAAAAATTGGAGAAAAAATATGGAAAATATAGAGGGTCTGTGTACTAAATCGCCTGTACCAGAGCTGTTGATCAACGCAGGATGTTGAAAGAGCTATCAAATGAATGCTATGGCATTGTGATATGACCCTGAAGAATGACATTAGAATAATCTGATTTTCCATTTCATGAATTTTTATGAAAACAAATTTGAGAGAGAGAGAGAGAGAGAGAGAGAGAGAGAGAGAGAGAGAGAGAGAGAGAGAATAAATGAGAAAACCTACAAAAGGACTTGTATCTCAGCAATCAAAAGTCATATGTGCTGAAAATGACATCAAATGGTGTCTATGGCATTATTATACCATCCTGTACTACAATTTATGGGTCATTTTTGAATTAAAAGAAAACAAAACGGAAATAATAAGGGGCATACGTAGAAAAACGCACGTATCTTGGCTACAGAAAGACCTAGAGAGCTATAATTGTTAATGAATGATTGCTAGGAAAATGTTCTGTAACCATATTATCAGATATAAGTAAAAAAAATATTAAAACTGAGATCCTTTAAGAGCAGTGAACATATTGATAAGAAAGTATATGGGTCATGCCGCGGTTTCGGCTACTCAAGCTTCAGCTATTTTTGTTGTATGGCTATTAATGACATCTTAATAAATAAGAGCACAATCAATGAAAAATGAAGGGGGTCCACCAACAAAATCGCTTATATCTCAGTGGCCAATAGCCAAAGAGAACACAAAATTGGACCAGTTTATTGCTAGGACAATGATTTATTGCCATGTGCTCAGATATATAAATCATGCTTTCTAGCAAGCAAAATTTAGTAAATTTTGGTGAAGCACATCCTTCAATTTTCTGTTATTTTCACAATTTTTCGAAAATTAATGTGACAATCAGAAAATTTAATGACATGTGGTTAAGCTATCGGACTACATGGCAGTAGTGCATTATCCTATTATTCTATTGGTACTATTTTCATCACTCTAAGGCTATTGACAGCTGAGATATGAGCGATTTTGGTTTGGTGTACACGTTCATTTTGCGTTGAGTTTTCTCTTATTTATGAAGATCTCAGTAATATCCATACAACAAAATAATAAGCTGATTGCATGGTTATAGAACATTGTCCTAGTAATCAGTTGATGCCAGTTATAGCTCTCTAGGTGTTTCAGTAGCCAAGATACATGCGTTTTTCTACGTATACCCCCTTAATTGTTCCGTACTTTTTCTCTTAATTCAAAAGGTTCTGTTAATATTCTTAAAACTAAAAACCAAATGACTCATAAATTGTAGTACAGGATGGTACGCGTATAATATTCCCTGCACACCATTTGGTGCTCTTTTCAGCACCATAGGACTTTAATTGCCGAGATTCAAGTCATTTTGAAGGTTTTTTGCATTTCCTTTTCTCTAATTTTTTAAGTTTTCATTAAAATTAATGAAATGGAAAATCGGATCATTCTTATATCATACTTCAGGACCATAGTACATTGCCATAGCATTCTTTTGATACCTCTTTCAGCATCCTAGGTTGATTTACAGCTCTGGTACAAGCGATTTTGTACGTATTCCCCCTATTTTTCTACAATTCTTCTCCATTTATTATGTTTATTTTTAATTAATTTTCATAAATAGTAAATTCAATGATTTAAATATTAGGTATCAAGGTTGAATTGTTAAGTATATGCATCACTGTCAGACCAATTATAGTGTTCTAGAGCATTCTGTTTGTGGGATACAAGTAATTTTGTAAGTACAGCCTATTCTTTAGAATCGCATGAGGAGTGGTGTGGAAACTATGTAATTTTACACCATGCAAATGTTTTTTCATTGCTGAGGACAATATTTTATGACATTAAAAAGGTCCCTCTAACAACACTTACAGTCTTGAGACTTTGTCTCAGGGATGCAAGATAGGTCTTATAACATATGCAATACCTTGCAATGGATATAGTTTTTCCCTCGTTTTTCCTCACGTTTTGATATTTTTATAAATTTTCATGAATATGCAAATGAGATAATTTTCTTATAGGACCAGGTCATCAATAAATGTGTCCTTTGATATTTCCGTTTCAATAACAAAGTATCACAATGCCAGTTTGGACCTGAAATTAGTTTATTTATAGATTTTTAAAGATTTTTGCCATTTTTCATTAAAAGTAATGAATATGCAAATAAGATAATTTGCATAACTTACCATCGGGAGAAAGGACTATGTCCATGCTTTAAAATGAGACCATGTTCAGTAGTCTAGGATAAGGAACAGTGAAGATGTGACCAATTTTGTATGTACACCCCATGCTTAAGAATCACGTTGACGGTGTTGCCATGGAAACCATGCAATTTTTCATAGTGTAGTTGAGTTTATCTTTGAGGACAAAAATTCTTTGCATTTCTGAGGTTCCAATGAATGATATGGCACCAAAGAAAAATTGTCCTGGGGGTGCAAAGGTATGCCAAATTACCTCCCGTGGTACCTAGGTTGTTGGCGGTTCTAGAAGAACAAAAAAAAAAGTATGTCCAACGTATGCACGAACGGACGCACGACCGGATAAAGCAATATCCTTCGACCCATCGACTTAATTCGTCTATCGTGTGTATAATCAGATGCATTTCATACATTTTCTTTGCAAAATAAGTAATAATGCGATGTTTTCAATTGATTTTGATAGAAATACGAATAATTCATATATAAGCAGATAGCCGCTATATTGATGACGTCATCAATCGACTCTCACGCGGATGTAAATGCGACGAACAGGTTTAATGTTATACATATACCCCATAGATAAGTTTTATATAGGTCGTCATAAATCGTCAAAAAAATCGCACGAGATTCCCATTCGACATTGACTATAGGATGAAAACTGTTTTAATGCATAATTGAACGGTAGTAAACGTCCTTTGTATATAATACGTGGATGACTGCAAATTGCGTGTTATACGCGAATGGCCACCTGCGTTTTTATACACGAATAGCTTTAATAGTCAGTGTTTTAATTTTCTCCCCGCGGCCTGTTTTGTATCGTTTAAGCTATGTTCTCACTGTTCCGGTTTAGCTCCCCGGTTCACCCCGGTTTAACAAACCGGGGTAAACCGTGGCGAACCGTGGCGAACCGGGGTAGAACCGTAGCGGCACCGTGGACAACCGGGGTAAACCGGGGCGAACCGGGGTAAACCGGCTTGCCTTGCCGGTCGTTTTAAAATGTTTAATAGAACCGGGGCGAACCGGGACAGGTGTCAAAAACCGTGATAAACCGGGGCGACACCGGGGCAAACCGTATCTCCACCGGGGCGAACCGGGGCGACACCGTGATAAACCGGGGTAAACCGGGGCGTTAATCATAGTTTAATGTTGGGCCGGTATCGCTACGTTTTTGCCGGTGGAGCTACGGTTTGACACGGTGTCGTCACGGTTCGCCCCGGTTAGTGGCGGTGCTACTACGGTTTGGCCCGGTCGAGTCCCGGTTCAATACGGTGTGTGCCGGTTCACCCCGGTACCATTACGGTTTAGATGAAAAAACATGCAATTAGTTAAAATACACAGATTTTATCACTTGTGTTCATGTTTTACACGAAATAGAATGAATTATCTAATAAACACCAAATGGAATAGACTACAACTTATGCAGTACCAACTCCAGTTGACTAGTCAGCAAATGATATGTGCTGAGGTTTGAATAAGTAGGCTCGTATACTATCTTTCATTAATCTAGCAACGATGAACACGCGTAAATGTAAAATGCAAACTTTGATGGTTAACTGTAGCCCGATAACCTTCAGAAATTCATTTGAGAATGATAACTATATGAAGTTCATAAATCTACCAATGGCATAAAATGCATGAAGAATTTTAACGGATATGTGCTTTTCAAATTATTTCGTGAACCGAGCGAAAATGTCACACTGCCGAAAAAACGCAACGTCTGCATGACGTTAATGAAAAGGGTTCAATACACATTGATGTTGGCTTATAAACTCCGAATCGAGAGGTCCCGGGTTCGATCCCCACTGGTGGCACCGTCTTGTGTCCTTGGGCAAGACAGATTAACTCTCCCAGAGTGCTGATTTTAACATTGGAAGCGGTGGCTCCGTTCCGACATGAACGAAAAAATGCTGACTGAAAAGTTAAACCTTCTGTTATATTGATTTTACATCACGTGTTATCCTCCTGTGGTATTATTTATTCATTTTATAAACTTACCATTCTATGTAAGTGTTACCTCTGTTACCAAAGTACCAACATGCAAGCTCATATGCACGAACATGCACCGTATATAATTTTGTTTTCATGTGTATGAAGCCATCGTAGCAGCATTGGCTGATGAGGTAATTGACTGTCCTACAAACCGGGGTAAACCGGAACGAACCGTGGCCAACCGGGGTAGAACCGTGACGCCACTGGCGCATACCGTAAAGCGACCGGCAGTCACCGGGACAGCACCGTGGACAACCGGGGCAACACCGGGCCTTACCGTAGTAGAACCGGGGCTAACCGGCATGCACCGGGGTGAATTCGGGGTAGAGCCGGGAAGAACCGTGGCTCCACCGGGGCCCTTCGTTTCTAAAACCGTAGCTACACCGGGGCAACACCGGGAATGTGAGAACAAAATCATTTTTTAAGAAAATGTTCCCCGGTTTATGCCGGTAAACCGGCTTGCCTTCACTGGGGCAAACCGGGGTAGAACCGGGACAGTGAGAACGGGGCTTTATACATGTTTATTACATATATGGTTAAACGGTCCGCGGAATCGAAAGTGACCTTTGACACGACACGTTCACTAAATCGCAATTATATTGGCCTGCGACAACAGTAAAATATTGAAGAAGATTCGAGTTTTATTATGGTGAAATTGTAGAATTAATTTTTCATTTTTTAAATGCTTTTCGGTCGTTAGCAGCTAGGGATACGAAATGTATGCTGTTTTGTGCTATTCTGTACGTTTACCGTCCGCTATAGCATAAGTGTTCTATAAGTAGCTAAGAGATGAGTTAATGGCAAGAGCACATCAAACGGCCATTAACTTATAAGATCAAACAGATAAGTATTGTTACAAACATACCAAACAGAAGTTGCTGCTCGTCTGAGCATGATTGGTATGCTTATTATAACAGCTGTGATACTGTTGTCCGGACATGAATATTTGTGGTTTGTTTTCATTAGGGCAGAATGCTTAGACCATCAGAACAATGAAGTTTCTGTGAAAGTATTTAGCACAAACTCATGCATTGCTACATACTTTTCTGTTGCGTCTCACTTAAACAAATTAAGATAGCATTCTACATGAAACATCAGTTCATCCTAGAAAACACCTTATGTGTAAATGCATTCTGTCTATATTTGTAGGGGAATACATTCCAAATAGTTTTAGCCTCGGATGAGCTCAGTTCCTTTGCAATTTTCAACTACCTTGATGAAGGTATTAAATGGACCACGAGTGCGGGGAAACTGGCAGGCTTACGGGACGACCCACCCGCCCAGGCTGGGTTCGACTCCGGATCCAGGAGGTTGCACCAGAAGCTACCGTATTCCGGGACAGAGGAAGTCGAACTGTTGAGCAAGTAGGTTTATGGGACAATACATATGTGAACATAAGAATAAGATCGACCGAGGCCATTGTAATAAAGCTACATTTCGTAAATCGATAGCATCGTGGATAAGCATATTAGTTAATCCACTGAAAAGAGCTTAAACGACTTGACGTTTTTCTAAGTTTTAACGTCATTCATTAGGTGTAATTCAATCATGCTATCCTTTCTATAGGGAATCCAACATCGACCTGCCCGGGACCTGGATGTACCGTATTGGTAATACAAAAGGACAGAATATAGAGGGGCCCGACCTCAACACAGGCAACGGTAAGAAATAAACAATCTGACTGTCAATCATTCGGTACTTCATGATTCTTTTTGCGTGCGGTATCAATAAACTAAAATTTTAAGTCGTACTTCATGCGATGGCTGAAGTTAAGAATTTGCAAAGGTGAACTGAGCCACTGCGGATTAAGTGCAGTAGCTTCTTATTTTGACTACATGAAATACTTGTAGCTGCACAAAAAGCAAAGAGGTTCTCCAGATCCCTAGAAGTAGTTGTGATTCAATTCATTCAAACTGATATTGCTATGCATCCAGCTAACTCTGAAAATAAAATGCTAATGGACAAAGAAAACAAGGGACACGACAAGACAATAAACTGATATTTTAGATTCTTTCATGGGCAAAGAAAACTCTAGGGATTTGACCAAAAAGTTAAGTTTTGCACCCTCTGTCTCTTCATCGTTTATTGTTTTTCTTTCCTTCTTCATTTCAGTGGACATATTTGAGCCGGAAGTACTGACACCCACGTGTTTGGAGGGTAGTCGGAAGTGTCACTCGAACGCAAGATGTATCGATTTTCCCGAAGGCTTCTGTTGTGAATGTGTCCCTCCATTTTACGGAAACGGCATCCAATGTGTTGAAAATGGTGATGTCTCAATTTTCAGTATTATACCTGTAATTCTCAGTTTGCCGTCGGCATCTGTCAAAAAATGGCTCACAGCATTGATATCTCAGTTTAGTACAGATCTTATTAATTTTTATAATTCTTTTACGTTCAAATTGTGCATATCATTGCTGAAAATAATAGCTTGGCCCTTAGTAGGCATCTACCATCCTCATATTTTTCAGTCATGTCACAGACAAAAGGTGTAGTCTCCACATGGTTGACAAGACAGCAGTATAATGGAACATGTTCCAACAAACATGTGGTCAATGATTTTTACATAACATGTATAATTTTGTGCTAAATAGTGAAAAAGACCTGAATAAATTATTTAAATATCGTTAGATGTTGCGAAAACAGATTACGTTATTCGTCACAACCAATAGAAAAGATAAACGTTTTTTATCGTCTTTTCTCATCGTAGTGACTATCAGGCTTTAATCTTTTGTTCTTATTCCAAAATGCCTTAATTATTTCATACATATCAGTCTGTCTCCCGTTTTCAGGAACCTCACAGCGTTTGAACGGCAAAGTCTCTGGAGTTTTAAACAATATCCAGTTCAGCAACCTGGATATGCACTCATTTGTCGTCACCAAAGATGGCCGCGCCTACACCGCTATCAGCCGGGTACCAGTGGAGATTGGTCCCCACATGATGACGTTGAACACAATCGGTGGAGTCATTGGTTGGCTGTTCGCGCTGCCAATATCACGTGGTGCATTGAATGGCTACTCTTTCACGGGTATTTTGTTTACATTATACAGATGTACTTGCTTTCGGTTTCATCAGTCTTTTTTCAAGTTCCGAAACGGTATGATGATTACTCACGTTTGAACCATTCAAGCTTTTTCCAAGTTTCAACAAGCTTATGTGACTACAAAGCTACGCTAAGAGCTTTAAAATCAAATTTCGTTAAAACCTTTTTGATCGAAAAACAAACAAACTTTTCCACAAACGTTCATAATCAAATTTCGCTAAAACCTTTTTGATCGAAAAACAAACTTTTCCACAAACGTTCATATTTCTAGATAAGACCATTGCTAATGATCGTATGTTTCTGCAGGCGGCACCTTCAACCGCACCGCTGTAATCTCCTACCAGAAGGGCGGTACGGTCACCATCTTCCAGCGCTTCTTCGGTCATGACGCCCTCAACAATATCAGAATGGACACATATATCAATGGGACTGTTCCAGAGATTATTAATGGAGAAAAGGTGACGATTGATGAGTACAAGGAAGAGTATCAACGTGTTGCACCTGGTATGGCTAAGGGGATTTCCATACACAAATTAATAAAATAATAATATTTTAATGATCAAAATGCAATTGAAAATAAAATAAATGCACATATCGGTAACACAAAATTTTTAGATAAACTTGATGATGACATGCACTTCTTTGCATCTAGGAAGATGCGAATGTAGTATGAGTGCAGGCAGGATTTTATCATACATATGTACTAAAATTAGGATTTAAAATGAAATTTAATTAATTAACCGAGCAACAAGATATAAAATTAAACTTTTAAGTTCGTGTGTTATGCCTCGATTCCAATATATCCTAGGTTATACTGAATAAGCCCAAACCGTAACAATAAAGATAATACAGACTGTCAAGTAGCTTTTGAGGGCTCTTGAGACTGTAAAAACACCACACATGCTTTTTTTTTCAGGTCTCATCAGATCCTACTCTGACAGAACTTACCGCGTGAACGAGGTAGCCAGCCGTTACACATGGAACCAGACGATCACGTTTGATGAGTGTACGCTGGATGCCGCTCGCGCCGTCAGAGACACTATGAGAGTGTCCGTTACCAGGAACTTTGTAGTGTACGACTCGAATGACAGGGTAGTGAGGTTTGCCATGTCGAACAAAATTGGCCTCGTCACAGGTACTGATGTCAACATGATGATAGTAATACTACAATTCAATTTGCATCGATCTTCCGTTACTCAGCATAAAAAAAAACGATTTATAAAACATACATGTGCCTTTTTTCAGTTTAAAAACAACAACAACATGATAATAAATAAATGAATTAATTAAATAAAGTAAAAAAAAAAAAATTGGCATTATTTTAAGTATATAGTTTTACGATTACTATGTCAAAGGAGTTCATTTACCAGAACTGTCTTGTCATGCTATGAAATCTGTGACAGCTTTGAAAATATGTATTTTATCAATTACTATTGGTCCTTTCTCTAGCGTTCATTTATCAACCACCATTATTGCATCTGCTGAAACTGTCGTTTGAAAATGGATGAATTAGTTTTTCATGTTGAAATTCTTCAAGTTTAAGGTAATTTTAAGCTGGTTTGTAAAATGATTTCTAAGATTTTTTTTGGCCTGGTTTCTTTCGACAGAATAACTGATCATTATCTTGTGTGATATAGATCACCGTTTAATAACTTTTCTCTTCTTTTCACGAAATTATTGTCTCTGTTTTGCCCATAGGTTCTGACCCATGCCGTGAGGGTGCACAGACTTGTGACACCAATGCCGCATGTATACCCAATGGTGCCAGTTACCGGTGTGAGTGTAAACAAGGCTATTCAGGCGACGGTTTGTACTGTCAAGGTGCGTATTATACATAACTGATTTTTGTGACCGCGGCTTATACATACAGTATGTGTATGATGCCTTTCTTCTGCCTGCAAATGCATTATTTGTTGTCAGATGGTCTAGCACCAGTGGTAGAGGTATTTTGGCATGAAATACTATAGAGTTTTAAGGGTATATGTATGTATACTTCATGAAAAACTAACAAAACGCCGATGGCAACACTTTCTACTAGTGGTGAGAATGCTTATTGCTTTGTTATATCAGGCATACTACCAAAGAAAACAATGGTACCACAAACGCTAATATAACATAACATAACATAATATGTACGCGGCAATACTATTCATCTATATCATATACTGACGTCGAATGAGGCGGATGCTCTATCACTCTGCCACTAGGAGCTTTAGGTAACTGCAGTAACTGCGAAGCTGATTAGCGCCTTTGTTTTGACTTCGCGGATCATACAATTCTATTACTTTCTAAATCCAAAATATGCAGCCTCCAGCCATCTTCTGTCGCTGCGCAGCCTGATTTGTGCCGGACCTGGTCGGAAACCACGTCGTTGGTTTTCTCATGACGCGGCTCATTTTTTTCTAACCATATCCTATTTCAGACGTAGATGAATGTGCAATCAATCTGGACACGTGTGACGTTAACGCCATCTGCTACAACGTTCCCGGATCCTTCACATGTCGCTGCAATCAGGGATTCACAGGGGACGGGCGAACGTGTACACGTAAGAAACAAATCTATGACATTCTAGTTTATTTATTAGACGTTATATGAATACACTACTAACTTGGACACGTGCGTTGTTAATGCCATAATATTATGTTACAACGTGCTTTGTTTGTTTTTTCCATTGCCGCTGCGTCTGGGTTTCACAATGAACGGAAAAACACGAATAATGGAGCGGTAAGAAAAAGTGATTGTATAATCGAAATATTGCTTGAATTTCAGGATTTCTTCTTGTTTAGTTGTGAAAATGGTTAGCGGAAATTGTGTTAATCTGACATGGTCCTTTGTATAACAAGAAAAACTATAACATGTGCTACATGTTATATACGGCCTTGTTTCATTTTAGTTAATGCTAATATTGAGTGGCCAATCAAACATGCCTTTTCATGCATTTACGTTTGAAGAAGTGGATTGTACTCGAAGCCGCCATGCTTCTCGATATACTCTCGACATAATCTCAACATGTTGTAGCAATGTAACATTTGTAACAAAACATATGAAACATAATGTAACGTATGTGACATAATACAACATATATAACATTGTACTACATAACATAATATGCATGCCATGCAACATATGTAATATATATATGTACGTATGTTACGTACATTACAAACGTAACATATAACGTATTATATGTAATATATGCAACATTACAAAACATATGTAACATAGCATGTTACAAAGTTAATCATATGTTACATACTGTAAAAGTTGTAACATAACGCAGTGTATGTAACATATTTGTGCGTGTAAGATTTAAAGAGTAAACATACTTTCTGAAGTGTTTGAAGAAAAGACGTCTTTAATATCAGGTTTCCATTGATTTTGAAATGACCTCACGATTTTTACAATTTATTTTCATTATCTATACTAGTTATTTTTATCGTTGTCGGCGAATCGTATGATATATTCTAGACATTGCGCATAGTTAATCAATGTAAATATCATGCAACATATGTTACATATGTACGTATGTTACGTATGTTACATACGTAACATATATAACGTAACATATGTAACATATGCAACATTACAAAACATATATAACATAGCATGTAACAAAGTTTATCATATGTTACATAGAGTAAAATATGTAACATAACGCAATGTATGTAAAATATTTGTGTGTGTAAGATCTTTAGGAGTAAACATAATTTTGCAAAAATAAACATTAGATAGCCCTCCCCCAAATAAATTAACATAGCTAGCTTTTTATGGCATAATGGTGTAAACAATTAATTCAATATTAAAACAATACATGTTTCACTTATATATATGCACTCTCTCATGCTCTCATTCACATATGTGGTGTCGTTGCATCTTAAGAATTTTCATACATTCTGAAATAGCGTAGCTAATCAAAGATACACACAAAACAGACAGTGTTGTTCTAGTCAAATCTATGATATCTTGATAATAAATCTCAGTATTGAATACATTATATACGGAAGTAACGTATGTGACACAACGTGTGTGACATAAGTTATGTAATGTATGTAACATAATGTATCAAAACGCAACATATGTAACAACATGAATGAATCAGCACCCGTTATGCAACATAGCGTTATGTTTGTAGCGAAACACGTAACATAATGCATCTTATATAACGCATGTACCATAACGTTACAGATGTAACATAAAATTACATATGTAACATAATATATGCAACATAACATAACGCCACATATGTGAAATAACATGTCACAGAACACAGTGCATGTAACTGAACATAACATAGCATTTAATATGATGCATACATAATGTATTTCTTATACCAACGTACAACAATACAGACACGACTACCTGGAAGAGTCACACTCAACAGTGCCACCAAGCAGTCACAATCAAACGGACTACCAGACAAAGTCACAATCAAAATGACTTCAAGGGAGAGCGTTAACGTTGTCAGCAGTTTAAGTGTGTGTTTTATACATTGTATTTTTTCTGTGACAGTGTGTTTACCCTTCATTTTCAATAAGTTTATGTTGAATAGACACAGAATGGTTCAATAGTAGCATGTATTGACTCTTTGTACGTATAACTGTTGGTTAATAATTCAAAAAAATGATAATTGATCTGTCGTAAATGCTCATCACAGAAATAAGGCTAAACTGTACTATATGAATTATAAGTTTACGAGTTGGTTATGTGAATATCTAAATGCCCAGTCTGCACATCGAACATGTAGTTTCTGAATTTACAGTGCCAATTCCACATTAATGTCAGGTTGAGCGCAATAAATAGTAGTGGGCAAGTTAATCGTCAGAAAGCAACACGGACTGTAGAGTTGTTTCATTGTTGTCATAAAAATAATCAAAAACTCTTGGGTAAAAAAAAAAAAAAAAAAAAAAAAAAAAAAAAAAAAAAAGCGGAGACATCGTCGTCGCATTCAAATTAAAGTGACATAAGCTACAGCGCCGAGATATAACCCTGTTAGTACCATGACGCATGTAGGTCAGCGGTTAATAGAGTCAACTTTAATTTTCATGCGTTCTAACATTTTCAACAATCCATGACTTTAGAGACATCATTCGAACTGGACGTGATTTGTTATTTTGGATTTGGCCTCTATCAACTGTCACACCATTTCTCAAACACGGAGTAGGGCAACCGTTAAAAAGTGTTAAGAGCTTTTTGTTTGTTCAGTGCATGTCTGTTTATTTAGTCACTCACATGTAACTGTATGAACGTAGCTATATGGAGTACAATAATACACACTTGTGCATTTATTTGATTTGATACCAAACGCAACAGCTATGGTTATGTCGGGACTGGGTCACCATTTCTGAATTACAACAACAAAATGCCCGCAATATACATGTTTAGGCGTCAAGAAGCTCGTCTTTTTCTTACGACCTTATGGTCAATGAAGATGTAATATTTATTTAATTATAGCTAAAAAGACCCCATTTGCGGATCCATGGGCGATGCCGCATATTTCGGTCAACGTTTGGCGATTCATGATTTATTCATTATTATTTATTTAATTCAACTTTTTTTTATTCAGAAATCTTAACCTTAGGACGAAGTGACTCATACTAATTGATGTATTTTACCCTACTTAAGACGACGCACTCAAAATCTTAGTTATGGTGTTCTGGAAGGGTCAAAATGGCATAACGTACAGATGTAACATAATATTACATATGTAACCTAACATTATATATGCAGCATAACATAACGCCACATATGTGAAATGACATGTCACATACACAGTGCATGTAACTGAACATAATATAGTATTTAATATGATACATACATAATATATTTATTATACCAACGTACAACAATACAGACACGACTACCTGGAAGAGTCACACTCAACAGTGCCACCAAGCAGTCACAATCAAACGGACTACCAGACAAATCACAATCTATGACGGTGTACCGGCATTCTAGGGGTTAACCTCTATCTTAAAATAGGGGTGAACCTCTAAATATGTGGGTGCACCCCTATATTTGCGGGTGCATGTCTATTTCGAAATAGGCATGGACAGTTCGGTTTACCACTTCGGTCATTTTGACCCTTCCAGTATACCATACTTGGTGATGTATTTTACCCAAATTGCTAGGAAGACAATCTATTTTTGGAATATTGGATTTGCCCATTCTATTGACTTACAGGTATAATAAGAAAACAAACTAAATTACATATAGTTCTACATACTAAATACTAGATTTTTTTCACAAGTTGTCTTTGAAAAGACATTTTCTCGTGATTGGAGATTAATGAACATGCGTTATAAAATAGAAAGCAACGGAAGCATGCGGAAGCATTTGTTTACACCCCTGTGCAGCAAATGGAACAGCCCTTCATTGATAATTGGTAGTAAGTGTGCTGGAAGTTTGGATTAGTCTATTATAGTGAATAACACGTTTTACAGGTATGTCAAGTGAATAAAACAATTAATCATTCAATTTCTACATTCTAAGTACTAGATTTTGTTCATTATAATTTCAAAATGACCAATTTGGACCTTCCTTGTAAAATTTATTATACACAGTTATGAAACAGAAAGCAGTGAATCATGTTCATTCTTTTCTTTACACCCCGTTTCGATTGAAGGCAATGTTGTAACGGTCTCACATGGACCAGCCCATATTGATTTAATGTCAACCAAAATAATAAAACTAGTTGCTTTGACACTATATTCTATGTAGCAATGCTTTGATAATAGAATACGTTTCATCCTAATACAATGATTATTAGGATACAGCATGAATAACTCCTGAAATATGATCACTAAATATAAATCTATGAATGAAACTGCTTCATGAAAGGACGCCATTATTAAATTAATGGAACTGCTTCCTGACTTATGACGTATTTCGAAGTTGGTAGTCCAAGGGTGATTCAGGTACTTCTTAACCAAATTTCGAAAAGCAAAAACTCACTGTATAGACAAATGAGTACCTTTTAATTTTTACAGAGACCACATAATATCAAAACATCAGCTTTTGAAACTCGCCAAAATTCAATAAATACACTTTTTTGCAATAATTCAGAAGTGAGCACACCCACTTCGGAATAGTCCATTTCAAAACTGGTTTTAAGTATAGGCCTATAAAGGTATTAACTCAAGAATAACTAGAAAGAGATTATTGTATCAATAATACACTAAGGCCGTAGAAAATAGTGATAATATCACAAGTGTATCAGCACAATTGTATTAAATAAATCTGTGTTTACATGTATAATTGTGTTTGCATGTCATAGTATGAGTGCATGTCTATGTTATTCTTTTGCAGCTTTAGGTCACATTTATGACCCATACGAATCATCAGGTTTGACAATTTTAAACATCTTGCACTGGAAATGGGTCTATTCTATTGAACTGATTTTATGGTGAGGGTATAATCCTAACAATTCACGTTGATTCACTTGTGTGTTAATGAAACATCTTCATTTAAAAACGACACGCTTTATTACATAGGGAATTACACATAAAATAGAATATTGTGCATCGAAATGTATGAAATTTTCGAGCTAAGGATTGTTAAACTTTAAAACATGCTGGTACAATTTCTGCTTTTTGTTATGAAATTGCAAACGCGCTTCTTTCCCAAAGTTAAAGTGATCAAAATTTTCCAGACAATGATAAACATGTTAAAAGTTTGGTGCACAATATTTCAATCAAGTTTTCTTTTCACTGTTACTAACACTTGTTCTTGCCAACCTAATATTATGATGATGTGTTTTCACAATCACCGGAATTCTTGCGATGAATACACTCTGAATTTGCCCGTTTACCACGTGTGATAAAGATTGGTAAATATTCGCAGAGCGGGTATTTCATTGCTTTAGACATTTTCAGCTGACATTTAAAGCACTCGGACACGTCTTCAAAACTGAGACTATCCTGATTTGCTGATTAAAATTGGAGTTTGATCAACAATTAACAAAATGTCAGCCAGCACGGTCAAGATATTCAACTATATACGAAATATATTGCTCAAAATATCTACGTAACTAAGGGAAGGCTGTACTTCTTTTCCAAACGCCACAATGTTTGACCTTCATTTACTGGTAATCGTTGGTACATACTGACTTGAAATCACACAATACAGGAAACATCCCGTATGCATGTCCAAGTTGTTAAAAATGTAATTTTACCAAAACTGGTTATTTTTTTCATATTTCATTAGTAGAATTTCTTTAAATCTGTGGACATTCTGAAAAAAAAGTCATAATTTCATGACCCCCCCCCCCACACACACACACCCCTAAAAATAATAATAATAAATGAAAAACAAAATAACATGAAATGGAAAAGATCCATGCTGTCTTTTCTATCGGAATTCTTGTAGCCAAATCAATTAAAGATACTGCTCAAATAATTCATAAGAGACAGCATTTCTGGATCTTTGATCGTTGTCTTTAATTGGTGCTCAGTTTTATACTATTTTACATGGGGATATATTTAGAAACTTGTAGTGTTCCTTTAAATTTTATGGATAGTACTCGTATATAAACTTTGAATAAAATGCTACATTTATTCTTGTTCCTACGGCAAGCTTAGCGTCAGGTGGACGTCTTCGGATTTCACAAATTAACTTTCTTTTTTCTTGGCAGCATCAATTCTTCTGACCAAGCACTAGGGTGTGTTTTCATCATTAGTCTATTACTTAAATTTATTGAAAATTGATGAATTCATATTGAAACGTCTAATCTGATCCCAGTGGCTTAAAACGCTAAATAGAGGTATTGTTCATCTAGTTTCTCCACCACCAAGTCGCCTGTTACCAGGACACGTTGACTTCAGTAGTTAAGACCGAATGTATTGAGCCAAATGACTTTGAAAGTCAAACTTTGAAGGTCAAGAACAATGTTTTCTTTGAAGCCAAAAAGGTATCTAAACGACTAATGGTTATTTTCCAGGTGATCTACAGCTATGTGGTGACAGTATTTGTGACGAGAATGCGCGTTGTGTGTTCAACGAGGTGGCAGGCAGACCCCAGTGTGAGTGTCGACCTGGCTTCTTTATGTACGAGGGCACGTGCTACCCAGATTGTAGACCCGGCTTCCGTAGGGTCGGGGACAGCAACAGATGTGAACCCATCAGTAAGTTTATGTTAATCATAGTTTGAACAAATGGATAAATGATAACTGCTTAAATGTGAATGATCAAAATAAAATGAGCCGCCGCAAGGAAAAACCAACAATCTGCATAGGCGAAAACAAAGGCGCAGATCAGCTTCGCAGTAACTGCGAAGCTGATCAGCGCCTTTGTTTTCGCTATACGGATAGTACAATTCCTCTACTTTCTAAATCCAAAATTTCCAGCTACGACTGTACAGCCTGGTTTGTGTTCGACCTGGTCAGAACCCAAATTGTTGGTTTTCTCACGCACAGGCTCAAATAATAATAATAATAATACATTTCATTCAGGCGTAACATTCTTTTCTATCTGTTTTGAATGCAAATACTCTTGGTAGTTTCGTGTCGAATATTTACAGAACGTTCTAAAATGCAATAACAGGAAGCCAAAACCAAAAGCCCAAATCCCAAATGTGAAAAAAGTAAATCAAACATTTCTATGATACGTTGGCTTAGCTAAGCATGTTATTTTTAAAACTTTAAAACATATATCAAAATAAATAATGATTATTTTCGTAAAGACCAAAAGGATGGTCATTTTTTTGACAAAGGCGTTTTCTTTTCCCAGCATTCGACTGTAACGAGGCTGATATTTGCCACGAGAACGCGGAATGTTTGTTCGAGCCCGTGCTACAGAGGTACCAGTGTGAATGTGTGGAGGGGTACAGTGGGGATGGGGTCTACTGTGAGAGGTACCATGTCGGTAGGTGGCTTTTAAACATCTTTTCTTCTTATATTCACATGGTATTAGTTGTACGAATAGTTTTAAAATGGCTTGTCAGTCTGTTCGTGCGTTTGTCCGTGTGTGCATCTGTGCGTCAGGTCAACATGTATTTATTCAGTATTACCTTCGTTGTGTTGAAATTAAGTTTTTGGTTTTAACCCATTAACATACTTGCCATGAAGATCATTTTCTGCTAGTTTTATACAACAGGTTAGAGTTATGTTATTTTTACGGCATCATGAGAAAAAAAAAACTGCCATGTTCTTGCTTGTTGAGTTTTACCTGGTCTTTCTTTCAGATCCGTCTTGTCGACAGTGTGACGATAATGCCGACTGTGTGTTCGACACCGACAGGACTGTGTTCCGCTGTATTTGCAAGCCCGGGTTTACCGGGAGAGGAACCAGAGGAGACTGTGCTGAAATCTGTAAGTTTCAAACCAAATACCTGGAATCATATAAATATGCAGGTTTCCGACCAGCCCAGACAAAAGCTACATTGAACGGTCACAAAATATGATCGAATTTTACTTTTAGAACGGCACAAGTTAGTCAAAGCAAGTTTGAATTATAGCCGGCGAAGCAGTTTCTAACTTTCTTACAGCATGTAAACAATCGGACCTAAAACATATGAAGAAAAACAAAAATGAAATTGACTAAAACACACCGTACATACGGCTCGTCAAATTCCAACTGGTACGTCAAATTCCAGATGTTTATGTCAGCGCGTGCGTTTTGGCGGGTAAGTTATTTTGCTGTCTTTTACACAGAATACCTAAACTTTTCATGGTATAATCTTATTTAGGCTTATATTTTTTCAATCTCCATCGGAAGGATCATTGATAATCAACTTTTACAGTGTATTTATCCTTTTATTCTGTCGCTTGGCGACAAAAACAATACGCCAAAGTACAGACGGGCGAATGTCATATGATAAGTGAAATAACAGACGGCCGATACGGAATGACCCAGACGGTAGATCAACATTTTATGATACGGGTCTACTAAAACACTTCTTTGTCATGCAATAGTCAGTATATGGTTTCATTTGCAGCGCTACTAGTAACCATAAATTGCATAAAGAAAACATTATTTGGAAAGGAAATAAAGTGAAACGACTGTCTTTAAACGATTTTATATGCCGTTTTTTTTTTTACTCAAGATGGCCAGTCGATGAACAAAAAGTTGATTGTACTTTTGACTATATAGACGTTTGGAAAAAAATGAAAGCAGATAGTGCGAACATTTGATAATATTCCACATAACTTAACTGATACATGGCTACTGCAAATCAATTTTAAATATTCAAATAGAACACTACGCGACTCAGTACACGTACATGTATAAGCGCCATGAGACGGGGAATTATTACGAATAGCGCATTGCTTCTAGCTTTACTTATATGAATACCCCTAATTTTGATTATAAATTCGGTATGGCATGGGCCGGAACTGAACTTTGCGGTCTGTGCCTGGGCATACCAGGGTTCAAACTGATTGTTGGTTTCCTTGTGCTCCAGTGTCCAGGGCGTTGTTAGGCATCAGGTGTCTTCACGCATTCGCTCGGTTGAGTCTTCGCCCTAGAAACACCATGGCATAACCTGTGCTTTATTTGTTTGCCAATGTGCTTCTTTGATGGAATTTAATTTTTATACCAACGGAACAAATACATGTGTTTTTGATTGTTTGAATTGATGCTTTACAACCTCTGGAGGATGACGGGCACTAACTACCCACTAGATCAAACGACCGCACAACAGGCCGTGGTTAAGGTCGTTGACTATCAGCGCCTTTAATATAAGATTAACCAAGGATCAAGAACTGAGACAATCAGGTTTCAAACCCCAACCACTATATCACTCTCATAAAGTTATACTGTGTTTGAGTGGAAACAAAACAGCAGACACACAAAGTTGAAAAAATTTCGAACCAATGCTGATTCAATCAACTTTGAAACAATGTTGTAGAATCAATGTTGATTCAGTGAATCGAATTGATTCAACAATGTTTAAAGGTTGACCGAAACAACATTATTTTAATATTATTTTAACAATGTGTGTCTTAATGTTGATTCTACGGTTTCAACATTTTGTGCAAATGTTGATATAGTGAATCAACGTCGTGTGTCTTAAAGGTGGCCATTTTTTAACGTATACTTCCAAGTTGACCGCTTAAGAAGGCCAAACAATGCCAGGGTGCCATGGGTATTTGAAATAATCGCACTCAACGCGTCTGATGCGACACGTATCCAAAGTCGTGTTTACGTCTGTTATTTGACGTATCAAACGCTATTTTCCGTCTGGTCTTTCAAGTATAAAACGACTGTCGTGGTTCGTATCATGTAAAATCACACATGGTGCAAAAGAATGAGCTGCGCTATCAATAGTAGTAATTAATTTGAATAAAAGTTTAAATCAGGCTTTTAAATAGATACTAAGCTATATATATTCGAGCAAGCGACTTTCAATTATTTCTAGTTATGGAAATATTTGGCAAAAAGTATGGATGTTTTCTGAAAACGTGCCATTTTAAGACTTTCGTGCAATGATTTCGCCAATCCACTGATAAGCTGACCATGACACCTGTATGTACTGCTGCATGATGTCCACACAAGACTGCCGATTATTATTTTCTTTTGAAACCATTAGCTAAAGTATAATAAAACAAGAAAAAACAACAAAAATAATTTACCCGCCAAAACGCACGCGCTGACATAAACATCTGGAATTTGACGTACCAGTTGGAATTTGACGAGCCGTATGTACGGTGTGTAAAATGAAGTTAAAGTTCCATCCCAGTCAAACAATTGATTGTTCTGTAAACAGCTATTGTATCATAATCCTATATTTTATAATCACCTTAGCTTACCGAGAGGTATGTGATGACTGCGACCCGAACGCCCAATGTTACCACGACCCGAACACCCGACAGTACGGTTGCCGATGTTCCCCGGGATACCGAGGGGATGGGTACCGGTGCGCGCCTGAGACCGTGGTGTATGATTGCCGGAGAATCGCAATGTGTGATACGAATGCTCGCTGTTTGCCAGACGATGACGGGCGATATAGATGTGTATGCAACCCAGGTTTTATAGGTAATTACGTTTCTGTAATGATAAATTCTACGGATGGCTTCTTCCAGTTCTCTGGCAGCAACGATTTTACATTAAGATCGCTGCTGACACCATTTAAACGTAAAATCGTTTATGTCAGAGAACTTTCGAAAAAGAATTCTACGTTACCATGCTAACTATAAATTATCAAAAAATAATGTCGGTTGGTTAGTCTAGAACACCTAAAACAATTGTACATCTACAAGAATCGGAGGTGGTCGACACTATTCATTGATTTTATTGATTTTAATATTATGTGATGTTATTTTGCCAATCTTTCGACTTATTTCATCATTAGCGAAATTTGCAATTTCTATAACAATAATTGCGTCTTCATACTTAATAATGCTCCGTCCTGACATGATTGAAAAATTGTTGACAGGGACGTTAAGCCATATACAAATCAAATACTTCATAATGCGTAAGCCTTAGTCACTGGTGGTCGATTATATTATGTCTTTGCGTATTTTCACAGATACCTCAGGTGATGACAGTGGACGTCGCTGTGAAGCGGAGGGCTGTAACGTAGCTAACAATTGTGACGTTAACGCTGAGTGTATTGCTGACCCCAGGGACACCAGTCGCTACATGTGCAGGTGCAATCCTGGGTTTGAGGGTGATGGAACAGTCTGCATACGAAGAGGTATTATTACAGTTTACCAATGCTTTTGCGTGCTTTTCTTTCATAGGGATAGGTCATGGAATAAACTCATTTCCTCACAATAATTGAGTCAAAAGTCGGCATAATAATCAAAAGTCTAGATGTACTTGTTATATCTAACATACTATTATGTTCAACAAGCGAAATTAAATAAATCAGGGTTCCCACTGAATTTTGAATTTGAGGGTACACTGGCATATTTTTTTTAGTTTTATACCCCCTATGTATAGACCTGTATAAAAAGTTTTGCAAATTTTGGGGGTATATGGCAAATGTGTGTGTGTGTGGGGGGGGGGGGGTAAAAATCCTCAATAGGGGTAAACGAGAACCCTGATAAATAAATAAATAAATAAATAAATAAATAAATGAATAGAAATAAATAAATTATAAGATCCGAATGAATTTTCGTCATTTATGTGGCTGTAACAAACTCTTTAAGAAGCACATGTGTGTTAATCTGTTATAAATATGACGCACTTGTAATTTTCTTTTTCGGTAGTGGTACCATGTAACCAGGTCGACAATTGTTCTCAATTTGGAGAGTGTGTGTATGACCCTGAAACCCTGGACTACAGATGTCGCTGCAGCAGGGGGTACGAGGGAGACGGGATGACGTGCAGACCCAGAGGTATGGGTTTTGAATAAAACAAAATACGAGTTTCATACAACTGGCTTTCAATGACAATCCTTTTAGACATGTTAGTTTATGTTTGGGATTTAAGTAATGATAAGATAATACCGAAACATTGTAAAAAAAAATGGTTTGTGACACATAAGATCTAAAATGCAGGTAAATGTATTAATAAGAGGATAAAACATTCTTTTCCGTGCATTAACGTTTGCCAAGCCCAAGGGCAATAATGTGTTGCAGCCCGAACCGCGTAGCGGTGAGGGCTGCAACACATTATTGCCCGAGGGCTTGGCAAACGTTAATGCACGTGGGAAAGAATGTTATATCGTCATTGTTATATACCTTTCCTTCAGCACACATATATTTTATTAATTTATTTATTTTTTATTTATTGCGCAAGCTAAATACAAAATTCAAATTAAAACATGGTTGATCAGACTAAACAATAGAACAAATAAGAATATTTCTGGATTACTATAAAAAAAGAATGCTTTTTGCCTGTAAAACAAACCATGAATCTTCCATAAAACTGAACTGGTGATAGCATTAGAATCCTCCTCTGGCGATATGAGTAGGTAAAAACCAACATTTTTTTTCCAAATTTCTTGACTTTGTTCAATTTCTTCCATATGCTGACACAGTAGAGCAAGAATAATATTAATTGACCATAATTTTATATCCGTTGTGAAAGAGAAGCAATTTTGACATGCAGACAATGCCTTGAACAATTCCACGGCCGTTAATTGGTCAGTGTTAAGCCGCAAAGTGACACGTTAAATATAGGTGAAATTTACATCTGAAATGTACACCCACCTGCCATGTTAAATTTAGATGAAATGAACACATGCCAGTGCCCATTACATGTAAACAAGTGTATGTCCTTGTCTCAGGGCAATAACACCATTATTGCCCTGCTACGATGTCCTCTCAGGGCATTAACACCATTATTGCCCTGCTATGACGTCATCTCAGGGCATTAACACCATTATTGCACTGCTATGACGTCATCTCAGGGCATTAATGGTATTAATGCCCTACGACGCTTCTAGCAGCAGAAAGTGTTGTCCGTTACAACACGACAAGTTTCTATTGTAGAGATACATTAGGTATATAACAATGATGGTTACGATACCAGAAGTATCTGTTGATATTTTTATTAATTATAAATCAGATATTTCTAAACGTTTGCAATTCATTCTGATTGAGCTGTAATTGGTATTTTGTGGACTAGGTTAATGTACTTTTTATTTTTCTAGGAGTTGATTGTCGACGTGACTCCAGGCTCTGCGATCCAAATGCTGAATGTGTCCTAAACGTTGATACATTTGTTTGTGTTTGTAACGAAGGCTATCGAGGTGATGGCGCATCTTGCACGCGTGAGTATTTCAGTACATGTCAACCCAGAGGAACATACGTAATAATGAATATAATGACGTCAAACACAATTATTAACTAAACCGGTCGACGTCGAGGTAGCATTGTGCAGTTTAAGGCTCCAGTCGACAGCTAAGATCATGACGGTGCGTGGTATTCATTTTATGGGGTCTACTATCCGTCATGGCATTGTCAACATACTGCAATATATCATTCCCCGAGTAAGCAACTACGGCGCCTATACAGATTGTTTGGTTCAACCACATGTCTTGGGTATAATTCTAAAAAGGCATCCTTATCGGTTAAAAGCACACGTGTGGACAAATAGTCGGTAATCAGTGTTTGCAGCTCAAGTGTCTGGCTTTCGTCAGTTTGTAAGGGTCATTGAGAAAGGTTAATTATGAAATTGTACAATTTAGCCCACATTTTCCCTTTGAATGTCACGTTTAACTGCATTTTTATGATGTAACAATTAAATTTTATTTCCCTTGGGGCACCAGCTATCCATCTATTTCTAAACGCCCTGTTGAGCGGTTGTTTTGATTTGACAGACGTTATTTTTATTCATCTGCCCACTGAAGTGAAATTACTGTTGAAGCAATCCCATGAACCAGCTGGGAATTGTGCTCATGTAAAATTCGCTAAAAATTAATTTTCACTTTTATGTTGTTCTTTTTTTTTTTCCTGAAATATTTTAGCGGTCTTGAAATTTCGTGAATTATTCATATCTAAAATTGATACACATGACATTTTATTTAATCAGTGCCATTTAGGATAATTACCTTGCGTCTATGGGAGGTTTAATTAGGTCCACATCCATATTCATTATGTAACGGTTTCATGAGCCTGAAAAAACAAACAAACAAACAAACAATTAGAGCCTCTTCATCAGAAAAGCTGGACAATAAGTCCATGTGTTGTCAAACAGCTCTAATTTGTTGTTCTCGCAATTTTTTACTTGTGGCGGCCCCCGTGGCCGAGCGGTTAAGAGTGCTGTTTTTTGCTTGGCGCGACAGCGTCAAGCAATTGAAACGGAACGAGGATTTCTCCTCAATCTGTGGGTTTTTTCCTTCAATCTGTGGGGTTTCCCTTTGACATCCAGGGGCCTGGTTCCAGTCGCAATGTTTTGCTACACTTCTTGCATAATAAAGCAATAAAAGACGGAAACCAGACTTGCTCTCCGCCGTTTTTATTAGGACTTGTGGGAATAATGGCGTACTTGGATCTAACGTTAAAAATTTAGTTGGCGTTCTTGACGGATAATGCTAAAACCCGGAACTTTGTCGTAGATCCGACCAAGTACGAAAGCTTGAAATCCACCGTAGCGAGGAAGTGTTCATGACTGATGCGATCCATCGAGTTACCGAAAAACTCCACAAACCTACGAAAAAACACAACACACGGACAAATAATGGTATATACAGACCAGCCAAGCGTTCCTTTTAACAAGGAAAATTTATTAATCACTCGATCATCTCACCGCTATGTCTGGTGTGGGCGCACTGGCCACATGTGAGACGAGGCAAGTTCTGCGTGCGGGTGTGCCAGGTGGTTTTTTCTCGGGGTTCTCTCGTTTTCGCCCATCTACTGATTGGATTGGTCCGTCTCATATGAGCTGAAATAATCTTTAAAAGGATGTAAAATTGAATTATCTCACCGCTGTGTCTGGTGTGGGTTCGAGCCCCGCTCTGGCCACATCATGTGAGACAAGCCAAGTTCTGCTTGCGGGTGTGTCAGGTGGTTTTTCTCGGGGTTCTCCCGTTTTCGCCCCACCTACTGATTGGCCCGTCTCACATGAGCTGAAATAATCTTGAAAGGGACGTAAAATTGAATCAAAAAAAGAAAATTGAATTAAAAATTACTTTGTTTTATGCTAGCCGGATAGCCAATATTCTGAGAAAGAGCTTGTTATCTTGCTGCTATATGGTGCATTCATTCCCGCCTGCATTACGAAAACTTGTCCCTGCAATATACAGAGATTTTTTTAGCATTAAAAATTGAAAATTTCATTGAAAAAGTTTTGATAATTTTAATATGTTTGCTCAAAACATTGATTGTGGGTACACGTTAGATCCGCCTCGCTGATGGGGTTCTAACGAGTACCCACAATCTATGTTTTGGAGTAAAAGTAAGAAAAATTGGTATACCCCTTCATACTCCAGTTTTACTATTCAATACACGGACATGCTTCCCTGATGTGCTGTTAAAATGAATACGGTGCCTTATGCTGTCATTTCATCCCCGCCTGGTGTCTGGGTAGGCACTTTAAAATGAATAATATTGTCACAATTCCTGGTCTTTCTGGTTAACGTGTCGATGGTACTGTCCGTGTCACAATCAAAAATGACAAATAAATGCTAGGCTGTTGTAAAAAATGAGTGACACAATTATTGTAATAGGAAAACAAGCATTATCTTACCAAAAATGACCCTAGACAGTTGGCCTTTACACCCAACGCAAATACGATTTGTTCTGGAAACTAATGCTAAAATAGTTTGTTTCTTTACCTTCTTGACTCACTTTAGTTCTTACATCCTTCTCTAAACTGGAAATGATGTCATTCTAATACCATGTGTGTAGAACTACAGGAAGATGGGTGAATAGCATCGTAATCTGAAATTTGAAAAAAAAAAATATCGCTATTCTCTGTACTTGTACGTCCCTGTTTTCTTTTACTTCTCATAGAAACAAACTGTTATTTTGACAATAATGGTATCGTTTTGTGGGTTGTCATACAAAAATACCGCTTTTGTTCTGACAACCCTAGTGTAAATATTTGAAATCACAGTACACTTGTCTGGCTCTCGATGCCTGTTTTGAAGGGTCACTAATGAGGGTTTATTACCCGAAATTTTACAATATGGCCCTTCTTCTCCCATTGAATGTTTGAATGTTTAACTGCTTCCAACGGATCTTACCATTATATACTGAAAATCAAAAATCTTGCACCACCCTGTTTTTGTTATTTTTATGATTAAGTAGAATTATTTTCTGGGCGGAATAATTCATAAAATATTAATTAATTGATAAGAAATTGTCATATCAGTGAATTGATAAGCAATGTTTAGGAAAATATTAATAAATAGTCCATTTGGTTTCAGGAAAAAAGGCTCAGTAGGGGGTTCATGAAATTGCCTAAATTTAGCTCCTCTGGAAATTGTTTGGAATTTGCTTTATTAGCATGTTGTTTTGCCAGATGGTTCCATGTATGTGTTTGAGAATTGTTCTTCTTCTCGTTGATGTTATGTTTATCGGTGTTTTGATTATTTATTTGGATTTTATTAGCTTTGCATTGTTCTGTCTGTTTTCATATTCAATTTGTTTTCCCTATATGGGGCCTCTATTTGCCTCCACAGCTACAGGACCTGTCCACCATTAATTTTACTTACTTGAATCAATTGGAAATATTTTGTTTTTGTTTTATTAGTTAGTGGATATCAGTTTTGTCATATCAGAGGTTGGAGAGAAGGATTTATTTGCTTAATTTTTCTAACAATAGTTGTTATTAATGATTTTTATTTTGCAACAGGTGTCTATTGACTGTGACTGTACAAGCTGACCTACTTTCAGTTGAATAACTTGACCAAGGAAATTCCACTGGTAAAGTCCAGTTTTGAACGTTTGCCAGATGTTGAATATCTTGCTATATATTTAATATTTAGTTTTTCTTTGTTAAACCTACCGGTATTCGAAGTTGGTACCGTAGAGTATCAAAATCCACTGTGATGGAGATCAATGTTTACGAAGAAAGAAATGACTCAAGGTTTGTATCACTCTTTTTATTTGATTGTCAATCTAGAGACTGTTGAATACTTGGAAATAGAATGGCGGGGTATTTCATGAATTTTTGGTCACTACAGTAGGTAGTATTTACCAAATGTTACTGTAATGCTTTTGGAATGCAGTTATACAAGTATAAGCTTTTCAAAAAGGCAGTGTCTAGCCTCTTCAGACCAGGAATCTAGCCATCTGGGTCTGGACGCTTGCTGTCTGGTAGTGTTGGAGATTCTAACCAACAGGACCCCATTGGAAATAATCGACATGCATACTGTGTATTACATAACCATTTGTTTTATAAAAAAAATCTGTTTTTCATCTTTCACACTCTTGGGCACTGTTCTGTTGGTGGCACTAGGCTTGGTGACTTCCAGAGAAGATGGGTCAGTGGTGAATTTAGAGGGGGTTCAAGGGGTTCGCTCGAACTCCCCTCAGGACCAAAATTATTTCATTTTCATAGGGAATTTAAAGAAATTTGAAATTAGGCAAACGTACCCCCCATTTCTGCATTTGAACCCCCTCTTCAGAAATCCTGGATCCGCCCCTGTGGGTGCAGTTGAAGAAGCTACCTATCTTCTGAGTCAATCAATTTCTGATCTTTAGGGAGTGCGGTGGCATAGTGGTAGAGTGTCGGACTCCGAATCGAGAGGTCCTGAGTTCGATCCCCACAGGCGTCACCGTGTTGTGTCCTTGAGCAAGACACATTAACTCCCTACAGTACTGGTTAAACCCAGGAAGAGTTGGCTCCGTCCCGACTTGACTGAAAAATTGATGACTGGGACGTTAAGCCTCAATACAAAAAAAAAAAACAACAAAATTTCTGATCATCAGTCATCACCTCAGGTGTGGGGTGGTTGGCTAAATTTAGAATTTAGTCAAGGGGAAAATAGTTTTGGGGTCCACCATTAAAACTATTTACACTAAAACAACTGCCTCGATATGGGCCTATTTTTAAATAGAAACCTTAAATTCCTGAAATGGTCTTGGATGAGACCACTCGAGAAGGGATACTTTTCCAAACCTGAATAGTTCTGGGGAAAAATGAATTTTTCAGGGCATCACTATCAGGTCTGATGCAAGTCAGGATTGAGGTTTGTAACCTCCATTGAGTTTTGAAATATGCATAGACATGTGCAAAATTTCGAAAAATGAAGCATTAGGCGTAAACAAAAAAAAGCTGTGTTTCCGCTAACCAGTCCGACTCTGAGATTTTGCGCTGACCCTGCAGTTTTTATTGCCAATAAAAATAAAATAGAAATATTTTCATGCAGACCGACCCTCAACATTTGAAGTGGAAAACAGACAATGATTTAAAAACTGCTATAATTTCAACAATACTAGGTCAACTCGCTTTCAGCTTCCTACTGGTTTTAAACTTCATCGCATGTTTGTTTCGAGTACTTACATGTATGATTAATTTTAGCATGTTTCTACCTCTTAACCCATTTTCAAGTAAGATAAAAATACACAAAAAATAAAAAGATTTTCCCACCTACCGACTCTACCCCGTCTTCGGCATAATAGCGGAAACAAGGCTATTTTTATTTTACGCCTTACGTTGAAAAATGCAAAATTCTGCTTTGATAAATCTGTTAACCTTGGTCGTTTAGTTATTTTTGATACAACTGTTTTGAAAATTAATCTGAGAATATTTTTTTACAAAACATGTTTTTACCTAATGTTACCATTGTTTTCTGCTTACTTCTACTGTCCGGCATTGATGTCTTTCTGATTGACACAAACCTGGTTTCTGCCACTGACATCAGGTGTAAGTGGTAATCTTTTTTTAAGTTTATACTTGTTTTCATTTTTTGTTTAATAGTATTTCAGCAATGTTAAACATCAAAATGATGATATTCTTAGAAAAAAGTATAAAATATACAGAAAGCAGCAGAAATACTTTTCAAATACATGCCATACATTGAAGACTATTATTTTAAATCTCAAAATTCAAAAATTACCCCTTCCACTTATGAAATTGGAGGAATTTGCAAAGAATTCTCAAACAGATTTTGCTGAAAAATGTTTCATTTGAAAGCTGCACATTTTGCAAGCAACATTGGCCCGGCCCGGAATGATGTTGCAATTTTTGCATAGCTACATGCAGGGCTCAGGAAATCCGATAATTTGTCGGTTTAGACCGATTTTGAATTCATGAGACCGATTCATTTTTCAGAAAATGCTTTTTTATCGGTCCGAAAAAAATGCATTTTGGCCGATTATAAATGTATTTTCCCCTACAGTATCATAATAAAATTTGCAAGATCGGTTTTCGTTTGTCTTTTTTTCCTTAATCGGTCCATAATTCACAGGTTTTCCCAATCAACACCCCTTGATTACTCACGTGTCAAGCTGTTATTTGTCCAATTATCAAAACACTGCAGTAAAACTACTGAATCATGTCCAAATTGTTTGTCTCGTTTCGTATCGCTGCACGGCTTGCAAACAAGCAAGTTTCTGATTGGCTCAAGCCAATTACACTGACAATTGTGAGGGCGGAGCTATACGGTAAAGACCGGCAGAATTGAGATCAAGGTCGCTTTGATCTTTATTTTTTTGTTTGATCTGTTTTGCTCAAATGACCGTCAAAGAAGCTGCCCGTTTTAAGAAAATTATGCTGTTTACAAACTCATTCAAAGGTTACTGAAAATGACATAATAGGTATTGCATTTTCGTTGATTATGTTGACTACATAAGCTACAGAACTTCGATCTTATATTGTCATTCAATTTATGTTGAAATGGCAAAACGTAGATGTTTAAAAAGACAAATGTTCAAATGTCCTGTCGAAGTTAACCCGGATGATCCAGTCGTCTAATTACATCCTGTCTGTCCTCCATAGACCCTCATGGAGGCTCTGCCTGCCGATAGAGGGCGTGATAAATCGCGTTATGTCGAAGTCGGATGTGCTGGGCCTCGACGTGGCACAGGGGCGAACACTTCAGCAAATTTACTGTGGTGGCCAGCTGCAGCACAACGCACCAGTATATTCGTCCGAGGTGTGCCAACAATGGCAGAATTTATGCAGTACAATACAATGATGCTGGGTACCAGCATACTTATAAATAAATGCTGGGAAAACCTGATAAAGATTGGATTTGATCACGGAATAGTATGAAAGAACAAACTACAAATTTCAAAGTATTCTTCGCATTTTTATTTCAGTTTAAAACAAGCTATTTACAATTAATTCTACATATACATAAGTAAGTAACACTGAAATGATAAATGTCATTAGTTTTCGTGACTATGTATCAATGTATGACAATGCACGTTCGTATGTCGCCGATGACGTCATCACTTGGCTGGACCGATTTGGAAATCAAAATTTCCTGAGCCCTGGCTACATGTATTTGTTTTTTCTCAATATAGATCTAGTAATTTCACGTACATTTTCAAACCTCAATGAGGTTAATTAAAAACCTTACCTCCAGGGATTTTTTTGACAATTTTGGGAAGGGGCCCTAGGGCCTTTCTGATTGGGACAATTAGCGAAGTAAATTCGGAATTGGGAAATTTCAAGTTCTAGACATTCAAAATTGATATTTTCCAAAGTGGCATAGCTTAATAAGGGATTTCATTTAGAATAATTATATAATAATTCATAATCAAAAGTGTCAAAAGTTAAATAACATTTCTAACAGCAAAGTTTGAATTTCACAATGTATGGAACTGTTGAAAATTATTTTCAGCTGTAATTGGGATTTTTTTCTCCAGATTGGGGAAAAAGACACCCAATAGTAATTTGCAATGGGAATGAGGCCTAATTTCGGCCCCTGAGACACACAAAAAAAATCCCTGACCTCAATCCTGATGTGTACCAGACCTGACTATAGGTAAATTGTCTTGTGCATTTCTTTAAGGTTGGGTGCTGGGGTCAGGTATTTGTTTTTATCAAGATATACTGTACCAGAGTGTGTCTTAGGAGGACCGCTCCCTGCGGGACTCCAGCCAATGGCCACTCAAGTTTGTCTAGCATATCACCAACGCTACTGTCCTACAGGTCCACCTGGCTGCAGTCCTTTGCACCATCTCTATCTTAGCAGTCTGAGTATCATTATAGGGATACCAAATAGGAGCTGCATACTCGAGTTGAGGTCGAACCAATGTTTTGTATGCAATTTCCATAGTATAATGCCTAGGTGCCAGTGCCAAATTATATGTATTTTGCTACACGACCCATACCTGGATCTTTCCTTGGGTCTGGAACTGTGAGACATGATTTTTTCATATAATTTTTTACACAATCAAACAGTTAAATGCATCCGCTGTGATATTTTTATTACTGGTTATCTAAATTTGCATCTTTAACACATTATCTTTTAACAAAACACTCTTTAAACTGTATCTTCTCACAGACTTATTTTTCATAAAATGGTGTCTTTCAAAATGTTGATTTATACTAGTACATTTTTTGATACATTTATGCGCATAATATTCGGGTATATAGGGTGGTATGGCAGGATAGATACATGTACATTGACAGTACTACTTCAAACTTGGATAAATACCAACAGACATGAAAATGCTGAAAGAGTTCAAATGATATTTGTCTGTTTCAGATTGTTGTTTTGGTTGAAAGATTGACACACTGACAATGTTGTATGTTGGATGTCAAGCAGCGTAAAGATGTTTCAGTGTTATTTCAATGATACAGTTTTTGGTAAGATCATCTTTAGTGATATTAGTCATCACATTACATACCGTAGTAGGGAGCGGGGTGGCGTAATGGTAGAGTGTTGGACTCTAAATAAAGAGGTCCTGGGTTTGATCCCCACAGGCCTCACCGTGTTGTGTCCTTGAGCAAGACACTACAGTACTGGTTAAACCCATCCTGACAAGACTGAAAAATTGTTGACTGAGATGTAAGGCCTCAATACAAAAAAAAAAAAAAAAAAAAAAAACATGACATAGTACACATGGCTTTCATGGGGTTACAGGATGTTTCACGCACAAACCAGTTCCTCCCGGGACTGTTTGCGTAAAAAATATTTTTCGAACGGGACATTTACTCCCGAAGAGTGCCACATGTTTTAAAAAATTGATTTTAATGGGTTTTTTTCATTGAAATCATTTATTTTTTATGTCATTTCAACGAACTAAGACATCCAAATAGGATAAACAAGTCGCTTAAGGACTTCTAAAACTATATTTGGTGAACCGACCCATAAAATTGATTTTGAGCGAATCGTCTCACCTTTTTTAGCAAACAGCCCCATTCGATTTTTTGCGAAATAGTCCTGGAGGAAACGTCACAAGGAGAAACTGTTTTTAGGAGCCCTTTCATAGTACTCAGAAAGTGACTGCATGTATGTCCAATTTTGATATGTGACAATGTCATTGTTTTGTTATTTTGTGTTACATGTATTACTGATGCGTGTATTCATTTATTTTCAGAGGGGAGAGAGCTTATATCATCAACAGCAAATCGAGCAGGTAGTGAACCACAACAGAAAACTTACATTTTAAGTCAATTAGAGTGGATGACTGCATGTACAATAAACTGTTCACCCTAACTTAAATGATAAATAATGGACTTTAATACAAACTGTGTTTTGAAGTGGACATGAGTTATAGTAATACTGTGAAGAAATCAAGATATAGTTGATATTACAAAGCAAAAATCATTAAAGTTTAGTTTTAAAGCCCTGCTATAAAAAGGCTGGGCTATACTGGATTCAGTGTGACAGTGCCATTGACAAGATCTATTCTTGGGTTTGAACTGTGCATCATTTTTTAGCAACCTGTGTTCTTTCCCATAGGCGTTTTATTGAAGCGAGGATTTAGTCTGATTCTCTGACAATTGTTGTTAAATACTCGTGTGTATGTATGTTTCTTCTGCATGAAGGATCTTGCTGTCTGTGACATAAGACCATGGTGAGAAGCTGTTAACAAAGATGTGCATGTGCACGAAACATGTTTCAGTGATATATAGTAAGAATACCAAACCGATTATCCAGAACTGAGAACAGCCAATGCGGATAAAATCAGTAAAAGACTCAAAGACTGTAGTATGCAATTACGTGCCTTAGAACAACTTTACAAAAAAAAATTGTGATCTGTGGAAAGTTGTCTCCACAATGGCAAGCCGTTTTACTATTTATTCAAACAAACAGGTATCTTATATTGTATATAAGATATCTTCTTTAATAAATAAGATATCTACTTTATTTTATTAGATATCTATTATAAAGAAGATATCTTATATAGCAAATAAGATATCTGTTTTGTTATATTAGATATCTAAATTGTCATTTAAGATATCTTATATAGTATATAAGATATCTTTTTAACTAAACAAGATATCTTATTTGTTAATGTAGATATCTAAATTAACAAATAAGATATCTTGATTGATATATTAGATATCTTATTTGTAAAAATATATAAGATATCTTAATTAATATAGATATTTGATATAGCATTTAATTTGTTAAGATATCTTGTTTAACAAATTAGATATCTAATATGATAAATTAGATATCAATAATGTTTTTTCTAAATAAGATATCTTAATTAATGTATAAGATATCTAAAAAGTATATTAGATATCTATTTTATCATATAAGATATCTTATTTGTCAAATAAGATATCTTCTTCAACATATAAGATATCTTAATTGCATTCACAAATAAGATATCTACTATGCTAAAGTAGATATCTTATTTGACAAATAAGATATCTTATGTATACACAAAAATAGATATCTTATATCCTATATTAGATATCTTATTTAGGTTTAACAAATCAGATATCTTATTTAGTACATAAGATATCTTATTTGTTTTAACCAATCACAATTGGTTTCTGATACTTATATAAGATATCTACTATACCAATACAGATATCTTATTTATAGCCTTAATCAAGATATCTTATTTGATAATTTAGATATCTAATATACTAAATAAGATATCATATATATTAAATAAGATATCTATTATACCTAAATAAGATATCTTATTTACCACTTTAGATATCTTATTTGCTATATAAGATATCTAGTTTAGCAATGAAGATATATATCTTATTTATGAAAGTAGATATCTTAATTAATCTTGTAAAGAAGATATCTTTTTTAGGTATAGTAGATATCTTATTTAGCATATTAGATATCTAAATCATCAAATAAGATATCTTATATGCTATATAGGATATCTTAATTGTGGGATCAACTAAGATATCTTATTTAGCATATTAGGTATCTTCTTTGCTATATAAGATATCTAATTTAGGATATAAGATATCTTTTTGATAAAAAAGATATCTTTATTGCTAAATAAGATATCTTATATCCTAATTAAGATATCTTATTTACTATTCAAGATATCTAATAAGCATAATAAATAGTAAAACGGCTTGCCATACTCCACACAGGTATTTATCATGGCATCGACATTGTTTGTTTTCATTCACAATTCTCTCTGAATATAAACCAGTGTGATATAGATTATAATACTTGCAATATGGATATGTTTATCAAGGTTGACTTTCTTTCATGACCCATTAATGGACAAACATGACAATGCAGGTCACATGGAGTTATGCTTAAATTCGAAAAACAAAAAACAAAAAAACACATGCAATGTGTTTTGTACAAACATGTACATGTATTATATATGTAAATAGTGCACATATGTTCTTTCATAGTGTGCATAAACAGAAATAAATACATGAAATTTCATGACTTATAAATTTTGCTGGTTTTAAAATTTATGACTTCGAGATCAGTAGGTGAGTCGGGGTGCAAGAAAACCTGTCGCCAGGGATTCAGAGTATGTTCCTGAAACTGAGCTATACAGGCATGATTGCTGCAGCTGAGGTTTAGCACATTACAGTCATGTACTTAGTGAGGGCAGTGGCGTAGTGTTGAATCACAAAGTTCTGGGTTCAAACCCCACTGGGACTTGGTTGCGTCCTTGAGCAAGACACATCTGAATCTGAATGGTTTACTGGTGACACGCCAAATTGACAATACTTCACCGGGGGTGCGCCAGGAGGGAAATTAGTCCATGGCTCTCATGATTTTCACCCTGGTTGATACCCAGAAAACCGTCGCACCATCCGGACATAACTGAAAAATTGATGACCAAGAAGGAATGTTAGACCTTAAATCAAACACCAGAATTTTTAGAGCTAAAATGGCGTAGTCAGCAGCTGTCAGATTTTTAAGAAAGACTAAGAAACAACACTTTACAAAATGTACAACCCACATTTGAGCTGTGCAACCTTTTGGTTTGATTTAGGTATGGATGTGACGTCCCAGTCAACAATATTTCTGTCATGTCCCCAGCTTGGGACACTCCTTTGTGTGTATTAACCAGTACTTTCCAGAGTCAATGTCCCTTGCTCATCGTGCAGTGATATAAGCCAGCCACCAGTAGGGATCCACTCCCTACCTCCCTAACCAGAGTCTGATGCACTAACCACCAGGCCAACATGCTCCTTTGAATGCATATTTGTATGCTAGTATACGCGCCAGGTCCCTTTTTTAGCTCACCTGAGCCGTTATGTTCACAAGGTGAGCTTATAGTATACCCATGCTCCATCGACCGTCGTCGTTGTAGTCATTGTTGTCCACAATGTTCAGTGAAACATCTCCTCTAAAACCACTGGGCCAATCAAAGCCAAACTTTATATGGAGCATCCTCAGGAAGGGGGAACAAAAGTTATTTCCGCCATGGCTATAAGTAGCAAAACCTTTAAAAATCTTCTTTTCCAGAACCATAAGGCCTATGATTTTGAAACTTGGCATGAAGCATCAGGCAATGGAGCTCTACAAAGTTTGTATAAATCAATCCATGGCCCTCTGATGACCTTGACCTAATTAACTGCAAGGTCAACATAGGTCGCTCATGCATTTGAATGGGGAAAATTGTTAAAATGTGATTTGAAGGGCAAAACTTGCAGGACATGGGCAAATGGATGGACTATTTATGTTTACAAAAACATTTTGGCCCCAGGGGGTTATCTGCCCCTGCACCGGGGCTATATACATGTATATGACTATAATATTCAAACATCATGTCCGGATTGAATTGACATTTCGTAGGTTCTTAACTCTTTTTTGCTCACCACCAAAAGAAATCAAGAGGGGAGGGGTTCATCACCCGACTCTCACATATTTCTTAACCATTCTTAAGTTTTGCATTCAGTCTTATTCTTCAATCATGATCTTGTTCAGAAATACTGCATTAATTATTAAATTAAAGGATGACTGCTCGTTTGAATTTTTTAAATTCCTTTTTATGTGACTACATCGCTCAAGTTAGTATACCGATTATACATTTTATTTGCCTAAACTGAGTGTGTAGTCATAGTCGGAACCGGATCATTAATGTCTGTATATTTGGTAATTGACCAAAACGCCCGAATCAGTGGAAAGCAGTCCGGTGAATGAAGGAATTTTAACACGGAGCCGTTTCCATAATAAAACCTTAGCAAATCAAGCCATATTTCTTTTTAGTATTTCTACCACTTTTATCACACCGCCCAATTATTACATGTGGCTACATGTTATAGCTTTTCTTGTTATTTCTAACATTATTTTTGGTTAATTCCAATATCAAATCTTTGACTTTGTAGCAAATTCAATAGTGTGGATGACAATTCAAAGTTTTTGGGGCAAAATTGTAAAATTGCATTTTTGGGGAAAAATTGATTATCAATGAAAATTTTCAATGATTTTTTCATTGCACGTGTGATCTGAATCATGACAGTAGCAAAAAAGCAACAAAACATTTTGAATTTTTGAGAATTTGAAATTTTTTACAAAATTTTGAAAAAAAAAAAAAAAAAAAAAAACATTTTCGGAAAATTAACCGGTGGTTTTGAAAATTTCATTTAAACGGCAAAGAAAACAAACAGAAATGCTTTCTTAGGCTACGGTAGGTTAGCACATACCCCTCTTGACTCTTTTGACAAGTTTCATAAACAGAAGTCATATCAGTTTGCTGTACTTCCGGTCTGTATGCAATATTTTTTTTATTTTAATTTTACAGCTAACATTTCCTTATGTTTTTAATTTTTATGTGCCATTGTAATGAGTGAGGATAGAACAACTTGTCCAAAACAATAAATTGATAGGAACAAAGCAAATTGTCCCAGGAAAACAGTGTAAAATTAGTGCTTCATTTTGGTGCAATTTGCTTTTGTTTTAAAACTGCACCAAATAAAGCACCAACTTTACGCTGTTTTGCTGTGACTGTTTGTTTGGTCACCATCAAATGAATGTATGGGACAAGTTGTTCAATGACAAAGCAGTACAATGGCACATAAACCCCCCAAAAATTACTAAATGGCAGTTCTAAAATCAAAATTAAAAATTCCTGTATGCAAACCGGAAGTACAGCAAACGGACATGAATTCTGCTTTATGAAACTTGTCAAAAGAGTCAAGAGGGGTATGTACTTGCCTGCCATAGCCTAAAAATGCAATTTCGTTTGTTTTCTGTGCTATTTAAATGAAATTTTCAAAATCACCTGTTAATTTTCCGAAAATGCCAATTTTCAAAATTTTGTAAAAACTCCAAATTCCGTAAAATTCAAAATGTTTAATTGTTTTTCTGCTACTGTCAGGATTCAGATCATATGTACAATGAATACCTATTGAAAATTTATTGGTAATCTTTTTTTTCTTTTTTTTCCAAAAAAATGCAATTTTACACTTTTTGTCCCAAAAGATTTGCATTGTCATCCACATCATTGAATTTTCTGCAAAGTCAAAGATTTGTTATTGGAATTAATCCCAAATAATGTTTGTAATAAAATAATTCACTTAATCATAAAAAATAATAAAAACAGGGTGGTGCAAGATTTTTTATTTTCAGTATATTTTATTTGGGCACTACTGACAGATCAGTGTGCTTCTCACTATTACACGATTTATTATAAATTGTTATTTATTCTCACTCAGGTGTAAAGGATGAGATGAACTACTTGCTATTCACAAGAGGTTACACTATCCACAAGGTCCCACACAAAGGAAATGGCGTAGACACAAACGGGGCAAGAGTTCTGTATGTTCCAGGTGTGTAATACGTTGAAGGAATAAAAACACTATCAGAATACAAACACAATTCATTAGAGGTGAACAACAAAAATAAAGCTATGTAATTTATATCGGACAGGCTAACAAAAAGGTTCAGGTAGGCAACGATCAGGAAAAGGCGAAATCAGAAAAAGATTCCCACTCCAAAAACCGAGGTGGGAAAAAACCAAATTAACAATCAGGTACTTACACCATAAAAACTTATCGTAGGCCGAATGAGCAGCTCTTTTCCCAATAGTTGGCCATACAGTTACCTAAACTTAACTAAAATATGATAACATTTATAAGGCGCCAACAGCACAAAAAAATTTAAACACCAAGACATAAAACAAAATCCACCGTTTACAGAAGAGAAAATTGATATATTAATATATTTTCATATTCGGCCCACAGAGTGAATTACATCAGCTATTTCAAATGCTCTCTTGTGTGCATCAAGATGTTAACGGCACACACACACACACACACACACACACTTAACGTTCATCACAGCATGCAACCATTATTATAACAAAAATGAAGTTTCTAAATCTCCATTACAGATCAGTTAGCCGTTGGTGTAGCAGCCGACTGTCAAGATCATCTATTTTACTGGACTGATGTGAGAGGTGGTAAAATTTCCAGAGCCACATTGGAGGGATATGATAAAGAAGAAGTTGTAAATGGTTTGTAGCTATATTCGTTTCACATTAGTCACCTGCACTTGTACACAGAAGCACGGGATATTAACCGAACTTTAGTCCATGTCCATATGTATTTTGTCATCGTTTTATTTCTCATTTGAATTTCACTCCTTAATTACAAGAATCCCCGACACTTTCATGTCTCCCTCTATATTCTATTAAGGGCTTACTGGCGACGGTAAAGCCTTGTATAACAGGTTATATAGCCATGACCTCTTTTCACGTGTGAAGATTTTGTTTTTGTGTTAACGTATATTTATCTAAGGAGTTGGTAAATTGGTTTATATAGTTTCACTTGTTCTTTTACATATTCATCCCTCAAAATGATTTTGGAAACAATTTAAAAGTAGATGATATTGGCCATGACTCAGACATCATAACATGTTCCAGCCATATAGTCGGTATTCTTAATAGTTATTATTGTTATAAGTTATCGTATAATACGTAGTTACATGTATATAGTTTTGTTTTTCTGAATTACAGGCTTTAAATCGCCAGAAGGTATAGCTATTGACTGGCTGTCGAGGAATATGTACATCACGGATTCTGAACTGGACATTATAGCAGTTACCACAATTAATGGTACATACATGAAAACACTGATCAGTGATGAGCTAGTGAACCCAAGAGCAATTGTGGTAGACCCACAGAGAGGGTATGTTGATATCATTACAGCCTTTAACGAATAGAACCGACTAATAATAAATGGGAAAATACTAGTAATATTAGCGATTATTGTAATAATAAAGAGGAAAGAATGTAAAAAAATATCATAATAAAAGTGTTATTTGTTTCTAAGCATTCAAGTCTTAGCTCTTTTCCGCAAACACAGGCCAGTAAACGTGACCGTGGCTTTAGTGTAAAGCGCTATGAAATCTTGAATTTTCAGGATGGATAGAATTAAACCATAACTCTGGGCAAACATTACGAAAAACACGCCCATATAATATACTGATTTTTCCAAGGTTGTAAAAATTAAAAGTTTTCAGTAGATTTTTTATATATATATTTTCCTTATTTTTGCTCAAAACATAGATTCTGGGTACACGTTAGACGGGATATTCCCATCGTGGAACGAGGTACCGAAGTAGAGTGGAGTGAAGGGTAGCCAGCTGATCTAGATACACGTTATTCGAGGCGGTTCTAATGAGTACCCACAATCTATGTTTTGGATAAAAAATAAGAAAAATAGGTACACCCACGTGTACCTTAATTTTATTATATATTCGTGGGGTATAATGGGGTATACACTGCACATACATGTTTTCCTGATGAATTCAATGAATTCACTGTAATTACAGGATGATGTACTGGACAGACTGGCACAGAGACAGTCCTACAATAGAGAAGGCCTATATGGATGGTAGTAATAGAAAAGTGTTTGTTGATACCGACCTAGGACTACCTAATGGTCTCACAATGGATTATGCCACTCAGCAACTCTGCTGGGGTGATGCTGGTTAGTATTTTTGAGCTATGCTTAGCAGCTGTGTATTAACCCATATTTGACAAATGGATTCACCCACTCATTGTCAATAGGGTGAGTCCACTGTCATTTTAAGGACACCAGGTGTACATTATTCTTTATCTCATGTTTCGATGAAAATTTTCTAAGCAAACGGAATAGCCCCAGATGGGACGCCGTGTTCTGCGGCGTCACATCTGGGGCTATGCTGTTTGCCTATGTCCCATAAAAGGCACGCCATACTTAGCAGCTGTCGATTAAAATTTACTTAAAAATGAACAATACTCTGTAAAAGGAAAGGCTTCTAATCTGTGACAGCTAACGCTCACCAGGACTTCCATACACATTCAATCATTCATAAACATTGTTTTACGAAGAAAAGAATTGTCATTTGAAATTATGTTAAATGTCAAATGTTCTATTTGCTTAATAATTTCCCTTCCATCATTTGTTTTGAAATGAAATGAAATATATTTCTGTGAATTTGGTCCCACATTCAAAAAAATTCATAAATGAACTAAACACATAGATCTATTGTCAAAAAAGTTAGGGATCAATCTTTTGAGTATGCATTACAAATTTTGAAAATGATTTAATTTTGCCAATTTATGAAAATTTTGCAAAATTGCACGCAAATCATCAAGTTTAATCATTTCTAAGGTCAGCCAGCCAAAAATGATCGAACAGTCTTGACATTTTAAAAGTTTTGATTCTTCAAGCTTACAAAGCTTACAAAATGAATTACCCCGATTAATTAATGTGTTATTTTACCAGAAGTTCGATATTTTTTAGAAAATTGAAGGTATATCTTTGAGTCAAATTGACCCGTAACTTTATTTGCCCAGTATATACACAGGCTTGGCGAATAATTAGGCAGTTGTTTTTGTTATTTTATTGCTGATAATTTTGGGGAAAAACACGTTATATTATGTTAGTTCTAATAAACTAATTGTACTGTATTATTACTTACAAGTATATTGTTCTACAACTTCACAGGTGTAAATCGTATCGAGTGTATCCGTGCTGACGGTGTTGGACGTCGAGTAGTGACGGAAGATGCCCCGTATCCGTTCGACGTAGCTATTTATGGAAACACTATCTATTGGTCAGATTGGACAATGTGAGCGAATTTATTGAATATTTTCACATGGGTATATAATTAAATGGGTATAAAATTAAAGGCACTTTTGCGATAACAATTCACTTAACTAAAATTTAACAATCATTCAATGTGATTCAAATTTTAATACATAATTAAATTAGATTTCATGAAGTAAGTGGAAACACGTTGACGTTGAAAACAATTGAGTATGTATGATTTTAAAGATATATTTCATTCCGAAAAATGCTTCACAAATATAAAGAAATATTTTGTGGCTGTACAGTATATGTCAAATATTGAATGACTTCCAAAGTATATATGTTGTCAGTACATGTGATATGCATCAATAAAAAGAAGAAAATATGCTGCTTACCCAATCTTCGTCTTTCCTTTTCAGCGATGGAATACCGATGATCCACAGAAATGGTGGTGAGAGGGGTGAGCCATTAACACTTCCTGTTGGAGGAAATGGCCGTTTGTATGGACTCGCCACTGTTGGAGAGTACTGTCCTAGAAGTAAGAAACATTTTTAATCGGTCATCTGCATTTCAAGTACATGTATTGACTCTGGTCTTTGTAATACTGACTACAAGATGATTAAATGACTACGTTTATCAACTCTTTTCCACTAGCTTGATATTAGATTGCCTGCTACTCATGAAAACATAACTTTTTCTTTGGTTCAAACAAGTAAGGGCGATGCAAAATCAAAGTTTTAAACTGGTGTGTTTGGTTTTATTCAAAATGCAATTCTTTTTTTTTTTCAGCTACAAACGCTTGTTTGAGAAATAATGGTGGTTGCAGATATATTTGCTTGCCGACGCCCAATGGTGGTCGAACTTGCGCATGCCCAGATGATATAGACGAGATCACGTGCAATGAGATAGGAACTTTACGAAAGAGAAAGTAGACGAGCTATTTGCTTTAATATTTTGAATAACTAATGTGGATTATGTGCCAACACGTATTTAAAAACATGAAAAAATTGTCCCGAATTATTAAGTTTTGTAGGTTCGCAGTTAGAATGTGACTATGAGAGCATAAAATGAACCTAATTCGTTATGGTTGTGCATATCAAACCACATGTGTGCATGCCAAAACAATGTTGTTGTTTTTGTATGGTGACTAAATTGACTGAGCAAGCACTATATTGAACTGGACGTATGTCTCAAAAGTCGCGTGACATGCTAGTAATAAACGTGCGCAAAGTATGACTATGGTGTAAAAGACATACTTGGTATTTAGCGCTGGTGGAATTGCAGTCAAAAGAAGAACTGGACACAACGATTGATGAAGACTGTGTTGGTGATCATTACATGCCAATCGGGATACATTAATCATGATTTATGGCTCAGATGAAATGGCTTAAGTAATGGCCACTGCAGTTGGCATACTGTATGGCGATTTGTCTATGTCATGTAGTGTCTAGAGCAATTATCCCCACCAAAATGCCACGTACATGTATATATGTACCTATACTCTTTGCTTGAGAATAAAAAGGGTAACTTTTCTATACACTCGTGAAATAAATTGCTGATAACTTTTTTCCAAAAGAACTCATAAATTATGTAATGCCTGTTTAAAATTTTTGAACAGATGCCCTGCAGCGTATTATGACCCAAATGCGGTGTTCTTTTTATCTAGTCATTTATTTGTGACTGCTAACATTTAGGTTTCACCAAGACATCTCGCTGTAATTTTAATACTCAACCATCTTTGTATATACTTAATCATTAACTCGCTTTTTGTTCTGTCATAATCGTATGTATATATTGTAATGTTTATACTAGAATTTTATAGAACAACTTTAGATTTAACTTGGTTATTAGGGAAAGAACGAAATAATTTTAGATGATATCTGTGAGGGTTCTTTTAATGTCGACTTAAACTTTTTAATCTGCATTATTTTAAATATTTTTTCTTTCCTATATTTATAAACGTAGCATTGTAGATCAGCAGTTCGTCGCCTAATGCTGTTTACGCAACTAGAATATAAACCAAGCAGATCAAATATCTTACTTGCCCACTGAGACCACGCAACTAAGTAGGCATTCTGTTCATAAAGCAAAATTCAGGTTTCAAAAACAATTACATGTATGTTTTCTTAATAACGAATTGGTTAGGTAAAACTTCCGTTAACAAAAACGAATTAAGACAAACCACTTTAAGAATGTTGAGATATATCTATATTGTTTAATAAAGCCTTTCTCGAACATTTTGTGTTATTTGTTTTCCATTATTCCTTGGTCCTACATGGCTTGTCAGAGGAGAGAGACACAGTTGAGCCGCCTTTTCCCACGAAGCGGCTCATTTTATTGTTATCTGAGGTTTCCTTTGGGAGTAGCTACCTCTTACTCTAGTTACTGCTTACACTGGTTGTCATTTCATATGAAACTAAAATTTTATAAAACGAGCCTTTGATGAGTTAATGAAATGACCATGAAAAACAAAACAAAACATGTACTTACGATTAAAATCGAGATTCTTGGCGAGGTGCGTAAGCTGCAAAGAAAAAGATGTAACGAGTAGAAAAAACACTGAAGTAAAATGCAGCGAGTCGCCCCTCGCTTATTAGTTATTAGTTGTGTTTAGACAAGCCTCCTTTTTGGATTTAATGTTATGAAACCTTCAAAAGAAACACAAAAAGTCGTACTTCAAAGTAATTTAAACTAGTGAAATGGAGTTTAAAATATTGCCGGATGTTTGCATATTGCTGCCTTGAATGGGGTCAGTCGGTCCTGCAAACAGCTTGTGCCATTGTTATTGACGATAGAAAGAGTACGTATTTATATAGTCAACAAAAACTTTAAGGTCATTGTTAGATTTTTCATATGGATGACAAGACAACAAGATAAGTATAGCTAACGTTTAATGCAACCCATAAAGATGGAAAATTTAACTTAAATATTTTATTTTAGTTTATTTATTTTTATTTTTTTTTATGACTTTCTTCTGAAAGTCAGTCTGATATGCATTCTGGCTAGTGAAGGATTAACACTTTTTTTGAAATGCTATTTTTGGAGAAAAAAAAAAGTTTTTTGACAAAAGTTTGTACCCCGGGAGCTAATTTTCCTACCCTGCACCCCCCCCCCCCCACCAAAAAAAAAAATAAAATAAAATAAAAATGATAAAATAGAAAAAATCAAAACCTTAAGCATGATATGACCTTTAAGGCATGAATATTTCAGTACTTGACGATAGGTAGGGTCATTCAAAATAAAACATAGCTTTTAGCTTCCATCAACATCAATTATTTCACTGACATGCATGCATCAATGAATAGATTAAAAAAGAAAAAATGAAAAAGAAATATATATCTTCCATCAGTCATTACACATCTTCGTTGCATTTAAGGTTTTCATTGTTAATGTTTGTGTGCTTCAAATCTTGGATCCATCGTATGTATAGCATAATGTTATAAATCTGCCATTGTTTAGTATTTCTCAATATAGATCTAGTCAAAAGGTGTTTCATGTATTTTATATAGGCAAGCTATAAGCAATTATCTGTGAGAAAGAGAAAATATTGTGATATTCATTTTTCTGTGGTGTTTGTTGTTTTCTGCATTCTAATTTTAAATCATTTGTGGTAAATAAAATATAAACGTTTGATCCTTTTGAAGCAGTGAAAATGTTCAAAGGGAAGTGGTATGGGAGTGCCATGTTGCACAATTTCTGGTTCTGATCCATAATCACTGAACCTTTATATACCGGCGACGATAGCCGGAAAAAACATACTGCAATTTTAAAATTTACAAAAGGATAGTCTGGTCGTTCGTCTCTCACTAATGAGAAAGACCATCATTATTTCTTGAATAGGTTCGTGCGTGTTGGTGAGTTCTTTGATGGCTGACTAGGCCAATACTAGCTCTAAACTGTCGGTTGCAAGTAGAGCAAGTCAGTGTCATTGAATCAGCTGGTGGCCCATTGGTATTGGCTTTGCGTTCTCTGCGCTTTTTTTCAGATTCACATTCTTTTTTTTTCATAGAGAGCTGCTCCTTTGTTGATGAGACCTCGCCACTTTGATCGCTCTCCTGTGCAGTCTGTTCCCAATTATGTCGACATCTTTCAGAGAGGCTTTCAGGGTGGCTTTGTAGCGTTTCTTCTGGCCACCTTGAGAGCGCTTTCCCTCTTGTAGTTCTTCATAGACTTTCTTTGGAAGTCGCTCATCAGGCATTCTTATAACATGGCCAGTCCACCTTAGCTGTGCTAGCTTTAAGACAGTATGTATGCTTTGCATACCTGCTTTCTTCAGGACCTCTGTGTCTGGGATCTTGTCTTGCCACTTGATTTTTAACAGCTTTCTCAAACAGCTTAAGTGGAAATTGTTGTCTCTTTGCATGACGCTGTTATACTGTCCAGGTCTCACATGCATACAAGAGGGTTGGAAGTACCACAGCCTTGTAGACTTTCAGCTCGGTGCCAAGCGTGATTCCATTTCGCTCCCAGACATTTGCACAGAGTCTTCCGAATGCCACACTGGCTTTTGCAATTCTTGCAGTGACCTCATCATCAATGTGCACTGCTCTGGAAAGAGTGCTTCCCAGGTAGGTAAAATCAACAACTTTCAGTTTTTCTCCATTCACAGTGATGGTTGGTTCATTGTACGGTTTTCCAGGTGCTGGTTGGTGTACAACCTCTGTCTGTTTTGTGCTGATTGTGAAAGCATAGTTATCACATGACTGTGAGACTTGATCCATGGCTCTTTGCAGTTTTGCCTCTGAGCTGGCATCTTATCTATATCATCTGCATAGAGGAGCTCATCTAACACATCAGTCTGCACCTTGGTTTTGGCTTGCAACCTAGGGTTGAATGTATTTCCATCTAAACGGTACCTGATTGGAAAACCAGTGTCACTGTCCTGAAAAGCATCCATGAGCATGGCAGAAAACATCATGCTGAACAGTGTTGGTGCCATAACACAGCCCTGTTTGACCCCATTTGTTACCTCAAAGGGTTCAGAGAACTCTCCATCATTTTGCACACGTGCCTGCATGTCATCATGAAATTGCCGCACCATTGCTCAGCCAAAACGAGTTAAGTCATTGAATTCGGGCCAAAATTTGTCCCATAAATTTTTTGGCTTAGATTTTTGTGTTTTGCTATTTTTTCAACTACTTGGACCCTGCCTGATAAATTGTGATGTTTAAAAAATGTTAGCAACCCGAATTTTCAAATTTTATCGCTTCATGAACAACAAGACTAAATTCTAATGTGAACTACGTTACTGTGTTAGAGTATTTTTAAAAACGCAAAAAATGTAACAAGGTATGACACTTTCAAACTGTTTTAAACTAGCTTTTCACAATTGTCATTTTCTTGCTTAAAAACAAGTGTTATACGTTACACTTATTTCATAATTGCCTTCTCAGCGTAGTTTGAATGTTGGACTCAAAAGAAAATTTAAAAATAGTTGTTATTCTAAATATACAAACATCGGTTTGCTTATTTCCATCCACTTTTGAGAACTATTAAATAAATAAACTCGTTTTTATTTAGAATAAAGATTATAAATATCATAACTGTACGTATTTGAGGCACTTGTAATACCGTTTTGCCATTTTCGTGCTGAAAAATGTAACATTAGCTTGGTAACGTAATTCACAAACCCATTACCAATGTATTCTTTCCTGTGAGAAATCGTACATTTCTCTACCACCAATCTGCCTCAAATGTGCCACAGAAGGTAAATTTAACCTCTTTTTGCACCTTAAATACAATTCATTGTATATGTCATTGTTGATTTTGTAGAAAGGACCCTTTCAAATGTACAATGTATAGAATAAGTAAAAAAATCTTTATATTAGTGTTATTCATTAACTTGTTGTAGTTCGCAAGACACCCAACAAATAAAGAATGAATCACCGCATACATATTCGAAAAGATTTTATACAACAGGTTAAAGCTTTATTTTATAGAAAAAGTGCATTTTGTCCGAAAATGATGCCATAACACATTAAAGGTAACGTAATTCACACACAAAATATGTCAAATGTTTTCGAAAATAGTATGTTATAAGCGTGATTTTCATGTCTCTTTTTCTCATAAAGCTATCAAGAGGCATGCAAAGTAAGTAAAAAAAAAACATATGGGATAAAAGATATCAACATAAGTGGACCAGGGCGTCAAATACAGCGTGCTTATTCTAAAGTGTATATTGAAAAAGGACGATAAACACACATTTTTTGGATTATCTGGGTACCAGGTGACATCGATTAATGATAAAAACAATTAACCGAGACAACATATGTTTTATATCACTGAAAGTATGAATCATGTGACCCTATCATGGATCTAAAGCAGAATTATGTAAAAAGTGAATTACGTTACCTGCATGTGAATTACGTTACCTACACTCAATCACATTCAGATCATAGGCGGTATGCAAAACATAATATACGTTTTTACTTATGACTTTTGTTATTTATAAAGGACACCTTGCACATATTGCATTGATACGATGGCTATCTATATAATTTTCATAAAAGGGTGAGATGGTGTACCCAGAAAATATAAATTAAGTCCATGTAGCTACGAAAAAGCAACACTTGTATGGTTGGAATTGATACCTACGAGCAGAAATAGACTTGGTTTAAACGAACAACGAACATAAATTCCAACGAGACATGAGAATTCAGAGTTATTTCTCTTAAAGTAAAATTGTAGTAACGTAATTCACAGTAACGTAATTCACAACTTTGAGCTTTATTCTTATTTTCTCCTATGTTTAGAACATCCCGTAAAGTTCTTTATCTATTTGCTACATAGTATGGTCAAAGTCCTTTCACTGCTGTCACATGGAATATTTCTACCTCTTAATTAGCAAATGATATGGGTAGGGTAACGTAGTTCACAAAACTGTGTTATTTTTCATCAGCTTTTGCTTTGACTTTATCTTAGACAAATGAACAATAGCAAGGCCATATTTGTATTTATTTTCCAAGCATGTATCTACTGTCTTGCCAAAAACATGTAGCATGTAAGCTAAATATACGTTAAAAGTATTTTGTGAGAGACATTAAAGGTAGTAACGTAATTAACGAAAGAATCTGGGACATCAGTAATTGAGACATGAAAATTTTAATTTTTACTTCAGAACCAAAATCAAGGCGTAAAATAAAAGGTCTATGTATATGGCATTGGCAAATGATAGAAAACCGCCAACCCCAACAATGTATTTTCAGTAATAAGTTCTGTAATAAGCTTACTGTGCTGATGGGACAGCATTTTTGCTGGATTTTATGGGTATGTCACGTGGAAAACGTCTTACAGAGTGACTGTAGACCACATTTCCTGCTTTTCTTTCACATGACTGTAGGGCTATGACCTTAACCTAGGTAAAACCGCTTCAAAGCACTTAATAACTACTTGTTTACTTGAAAATATATGGATGGGACACAAAAATCACCGAATTCAATGACTTAACTCGTTTTGGCTGTGCTATGAATCTGGGTGGGCAGCTAAACTTGGCCATGGTTTTCCAGAGTCCATCGCGACTAACTGTGTCAAACGCTTTGGTGAGGTCGACAAACGTTGTTGTCTAAAGGGGAGTCTAAATCAAAGACAAATGCCTATAAACGGGATCAAAAAATAAAATATTGTTTAGAAGATGGCTCTAAACGTACAATGAGTCTACAATGTTTAATACTCTGAATATTCTAACTGATCTCAAAGGGTCGAAAGAAATAATATAATCTGCACTATGGATGATGTACGGGGAGACTTTTTAGGGCCGCCACACGGCACAACGCCAGCTGCTGCAATAGCCAATAAAATATAAGCGTAAGCAGTGAAAATGTTCAAAAGTATGGGGTGTCATTTTACTATTTATTCCCTATTTATGGATATCCATAATTCATTTTTGGATATCTAAAATTCATTTTTGGATATCCATAATTCATTTTGGATATCCATAATTCATTTTCGGACTCCTAAAATCGATTTATGGATATCCTTAATTCGACTGAATATTGGATATTGTTATGTATGACAGTTACTTGTTGAAAGATGTGCATTCAGTACTGGTAAACTTCCCAAGGGAGTATGCCCAGGAAAGTATGATGTTATACATATGATGTTTACTTGTTGTCCTTAGCAATTATTTACTTTTAGTGTCCCAGATATTGGACATAAACAGGTTGTTTACTTCAGAATTTTCTAGAAATTTCAAATTGTTCTTTGATGGAAAAGTCCGGAAAAATCTTGAAGAACCAAAGATGTAGAATCTTCTAGAAAAATCTTTTTTTTATGTCAAAAGAATATTGTGGAATTTTCTGGAAGGATAATGGCCTCTCTAGAATATTCCAAAACATTAAATTTTGGTAAACAACTTGTTATTTTTAGTATATGATATCATAGAATTTGCTGGAAGAATCCTGAATGTTCCTCAGTGCTATATAAGGGCTACAAATTTTCATAAGGAAAATCTTTGGGTACTGTTACTATTAAGAAGTCAAAATCTATCTTACTGGAATTTAAACTTATTCTTGGATTACTTTGTGATATTCTATTCTGGATTGGGACATAGTGCTATTTTGAAACAAACTTTAATTCTTGGGATCAGAAACTGATACAGACTTGTGTTAAAAAATTCTGAGGGACATTCAGACATTCTTTAAAGGGAATTAACATCTTGAAAGGTATTGTACATTCATTCTTGTTTGATTGTATATATGCTTTTGATTGTTTCACATGTAATTACTGGTTAAATCACTTCTAAATAGATTTGTTAAATTTTAAACAAAGCTTGTTGCTGGCTAACCAACTTGTTGGTTTCCTTAATCTTCTAGTTACGCCTGGCACGTAACAGAATTGGGGGCTCGAGTCCGGGATTGAAATTTCTTGTGCACCAAATTTATTTAAAATTCTAAAGTATCTTCACTGTTTGCTGTTTAAATAGCTAAAGCCAGCAAAAAGCAACCATGTCATTCAAACTAAGTGACTTTATTGCTGCGCCTTCTCAGGAGCTGTTAGATAAGGCCAAAAAGAGTGACCTCTTAGACATAGCTGATCATTATGGGTTGTCAAATATCAAGACTTCCATGTTAAAACATGAAATTAAGAACATTTTGATTCAGTTTTTTGTTGACGAGGAAATTTTTGATTCCTCGGCTACTTCTCAGATTCTAGTCACTCAGACTGACTTGCAGTTGAGGGAACTAGAAATCAAAAGACAAATTGAGATGGAAAAACTAAAATTTGAGTATGAAGAAAGAATAAGGTTGGAAACTTTAGAACGGGATGAAAGAATAAGGGCAGAAAAGGCCGAAAGGGAAGAAAGAATAAGATTGGAAACTTTAGAACGGGAAGAAAGAATGCATAAACAAAAGTTAGAAATGGATAAACAAAAGTTAGAAATGGAAGAACGAGAGAAGGAAAAACAAAGAGAATTAGAACGAGAAAAAAATGAGTTAGAAAAAGAAAAATTAGAAAGAGAAGAAAGGCTTGAAATTGAAAAAGAAAAATTTAAATTTGAAATTGAAGAAAAAGAAAGAGAAAGGCAATTTCAGTTAAGAATGAAGGAAATTGAACTTAATGACAAATCAAAATCAAAATCTTTGCCTTTGGCTACTAGTACAGTATTTGATGTCACAAAACACATTCGTCTCGTTCCTCCATTTCAAGAAAAAGAGGTTGACAAATATTTCTTACATTTTGAGAAGGTGGCAGAAAACTTGAAATGGCCAAGAGAGCACTGGACCTTGCTTTTGCAAAGTGTTGTAATTGGTAAAGCTCGAGAAATTTACACTCAGCTTTCTCTTGAGCAAAGCTCAGATTATGATACAGTAAAGGAATTTATTCTTAAGGCTTATGAGTTGGTCCCTGAGGCATACAGGCAGAAATTTAGAGACTGTAGAAAAGAACATGACCAGACTCATGTTGAATTTGCCAGAACAAAAGAACAACTATTTGATAGATGGTGCTCTTCAAAGAAAGTAGGTTCTGATCATGCAAAGCTAAGGCAGCTCATGCTTGTTGAAGAATTCAAACGGTGCATAAATTCTGATGTTAAGGCTTTCTTGAACGAAAGAGAAGTTGAAAACTTAGAAACAGCAGCACGTTTAGCTGATGACTATGCTTTGACTCATAAGGCTTCATTTGTCAACAAGCCATATCCTAGGAAACCATATTACCCTCAATCAAAGCAAATTACCCCTCAGTCAAAACCATATTCCCCTCAGTCCGGTCCCAAAGCCAATCCCAGTAATCCAACTGACAATTCCAGTCCAAAACCCAAATTTTCTAGTGAAAACAAAGGACAAAATCCCTTATCCCAGCCAATTTGTAATTATTGTAAGAAAACTGGCCACATTATTTCTGAATGTTTGGCACTGAAACGAAAGAAAGAAAGAGAAAATCTAGATAGTGCTAAACCGACAGGTCTCACCTCCTTAAAGGCTAAACCACAGTCTTGTATCCAGGAAGAAAACCCTATACTGACCAGAACTTGTAAAGAGTCAGTCTCTGAGGATTCTATTATGGAGATTTATGAACCATTCTTATCAGATGGTTTTGTGTCACTTAACAGTGACTCTGCCCAGTCTACCCCTATCAAAATCTTACGAGATACCGGAGCTTCTCAATCCCTTATCTTGGCAGATACCTTGAAATTTTCCGAGAAGTCTTCTTCTGGGACAAGTGTCCTTATCCAGGGCGTAGAGTGTGGATTTGTTAATGTACCGCTCCATAATATCTATTTGTCCTCAGACTTAGTTAAAGGTCCCGTGGCTGTAGGTATTAGACCTTCCTTACCCTTTAAAGGTATTCATTTGCTGTTAGGCAATGATTTGGCAGGAGATAAGGTTGTGGTAAACCCACTTTTGACCAGCACACCATGTGTTGATCAACCGCCTGATCCCATTGAGCAGGAAATTCCTGACCTTTACCCTTCTTGTGCTGTCACTAGGGTAATGGCAAAGAAAGCCAAATTATATGATGGGATGCAGGACATAAATTTAACTGACACTTTGATAGGTCAGTCCTTTAATAAAGAGATTTCAACATCTCTTTCCCCTAGTCAGTCTGATATTCAGACTGACCCTAGCAATCCAAGGTCGGGGTCAGAAAATGACCTTTCACCCTCAACGTCAAATGATCAAGGTCATGACCAGATGTGAAGGTCACAGCTTTGTAAAGAACAACACAGTGATTCTGAGATCTCGCCTTTATTTGAAAGGGCTTTAGATGAAAAAGAAATATCCCAGGTCCCTGTTTGCTATTATGTCAAAAAAGGCATATTAATGCGAAAATGGCTTCCTCCAGATGTCTCCGCAGAAGATGAGTGGACTGTTAACCACCAAATTGTGGTTCCTAGGGTTTATTGCCCTGAAATCTTAAACTTGGCTCATGAAACACCCATGTCAGGCCATTTAGGTGTAAATAAGACCTATCACAAGATCCTTAATCATTTCTACTGGCCAGGAATAAAATCTGATGTATCTCAACACTGCAAATCCTGCCACACTTGTCAGATGGTAGGAAAACCCAATCAGACTATTCCTAAAGCTCAGTTACAGCCCATTCCTGCCTTTGATGAACCTTTCAGCAGAGTGATTATTGATTGTGTAGGTCCCTTACCCAAAACAAAGAAAGGTTGTGAATATCTTCTGACCATAATGTGTGCTTCAACTCACTTTCCTGAAGCTATCCCACTCAGAAATATCAAGGCTAAAACAATAGTTAATGCACTTGTGAAGTTCTTCACATTTGTAGGCCTCCCAAAATCTATCCAGTCAGATCAGGGCTCAAATTTTATGTCAGGAATTTTTCAGCAAGTTATGTACGAACTTGGAATTAAGCAATACAAGTCATCGGCTTACCACCCTGAAAGCCAAGGTGCCTTAGAAAGATTCCATCAAACTTTGAAAAACATGATCAGATCTTACTGCTTTGACACTGAAAAAGATTGGGATGAAGGCATACACTTGCTTCTATTTGCTGTAAGAGAATCTGTACAAGAGTCTCTGGGGTTCAGCCCATTTGAGCTTGTTTTTGGGCACACTGTACGTGGACCGTTAAAACTTCTAAAAGAGAAATTTCTCTCAGATGATGACAGTTCTTTGAACTTACTTCAGTATGTGTCTGATTTCAAAAACAGACTATCAAAGGCCTGTGATGCAGCTCGGTCCAATCTCAAATCTGCTCAAAGCAAAATGAAGATTCGTTATGATGAAAATGCTAAAGACAGAAATTTTGAACCTGGAGACAAGGTACTTGCTCTCTTGCCCATTCCTGTCAGACCTTTACAAGCTAGATATTATGGCCCGTATACTGTTGATAAAAAGTTAAGTGACGTGAATTACATTGTTAACACTCCTGGGAGGCGCAAGCAAAAACAGCTATGTCACATTAATATGCTCAAGAAGTATATTGATAGGGATAGTTCTGTTATTTCATCAGTAAATATAGTTAATTCTGTCCCTCATGAACAAAATCAAATGGACTCTGAGGACTTCAACTTGGAGAAATCTGATCCCTCGTCATCGAAACTCCAGAATTCTGACATACTACAGAATCTTGATCAGAAACTGTCTCACCTTGATTCAGACAAAAGACTTGAACTGAAACAGTTAGTTCTCGAATATGAGCACTTATTTCCAGACATTCCATCCAGAACTGACAAAATCTATCATGATGTTGACATTATTGAAGGTTCAAAACCTGTAAAGCAACATCCTTACAGAATGAACCCTGTAAAACAGCAATATCTCAGGGAAGAAGTTCAATATTTGCTGGACAATGATTTCATTGAACCCAGCCAAAGTGAATGGAGTTCTCCTTGTATTCTTGTACCAAAGCCAGACGGGACATTTAGAATGTGCACAGACTATCGAAAAGTCAATTCTGTCACTAAAACAGACACTTTTCCCATCCCACGAATCGATGACTGCATTGATAATATTGGACATGCCAAGTATGTTACAAAGTTCGATCTGCTAAAGGGATTTTGGCAGATACCCCTCACGGACAGAGCAAAGGAGATCTCGGCATTTGTTACACCAGATGGACTGTACCAGTATAAAGTCATGCCATTTGGAATGAAGAACTCGCCTGCGACTTTTCAGCGGCTGGTCAACAGTTTGATTTCCAATCTGGATGGCTGTAAAGCCTATATCGACGACGCTATTATCTTCAGTGAGGAGTGGCAACAACACTTGCAGACAATCAGAACATTCTTTGACCGGCTAAGTGATGCTAAACTAACTGTGAACTTGGCAAAAAGTGAATTTTGCCATGCAAACTTGACATTTCTTGGACACATTGTAGGTCAAGGTCAGGTAAAACCTGTAGAAGCTAAAGTTGAGGCTATCTCAGATTTTCCTGTACCTACTAGCAAAAGACAACTGATGCGCTTTCTGGGTATGGCTGGATATTACAGGAAATTCTGCAACAACTTCTCGGCTATAGCTGAGCCTCTGACAAACTTGCTTGGTAAGAAGGCCAAGTATGTTTGGACGGATGACTGCCAGAAGTCATTTGATAAGCTCAAGGCCATACTTAGAAGTGCTCCGGTTCTCTTAGCACCAAGTTTTGACAAAGAGTTCAAGTTGGCTGTAGATGCCAGTGATGTTGGTGCAGGCAGTGTATTGTTGCAAGAAGATGACAATGGTGTTGACCATCCTGTTTGTTATTTTTCCAAAAAGTTTAACAAGCATCAGAGAAATTACTCTACCATAGAGAAAGAATGCCTATCTCTAATCCTTGCGCTTCAGCACTTTGAAGTTTACTTAGCTTCTTCACATGCACCAATTGTTGTCTTCAGTGACCACAATCCACTGACTTTCATACATAAAATGAAAAACAAGAACCAGCGTTTACTCAGGTGGAGTCTCATGTTGCAAGAGCACAATCTTGACATCAGACATATCCGAGGAAGAGATAATATCATTCCAGACACCCTAAGCAGAGCTCAAGTGCCTCTACAATGCTGATGTCCAGCTTTGTGCTGTTGTATTTGATTAGTTTTGCACAAATTTTGCTAAACATATTGTATACAATTATCCAGTATTGCAAAAGAAAGCTTTATTTTATAAAACTTTCTTTTCTTTGAAGAGGGGAAGTGTTATGTATGACAGTTACTTGTTGAAAGATGTGCATTCAGTACTGGTAAACTTCCCAAGGGAGTATGCCCAGGAAAGTATGATGTTATACATATGATGTTTACTTGTTGTCCTTAGCAATTATTTACTTTTAGTGTCCCAGATATTGGACATAAACAGGTTGTTTACTTCAGAATTTTCTAGAAATTTCAAATTGTTCTTTGATGGAAAAGTCCGGAAAAATCTTGAAGAACCAAAGATGTAGAATCTTCTAGAAAAATCTTTTTTTATGTCAAAAGAATATTGTGGAATTTTCTGGAAGGATAATGGCCTCTCTAGAATATTCCAAAACATTAAATTTTGGTAAACAACTTGTTATTATTTTTAGTATATGATATCATAGAATTTGCTGGAAGAATCCTGAATGTTCCTCAGTGCTATATAAGGGCTACAAATTTTCATAAGGAAAATCTTTGGGTACTGTTACTATTAAGAAGTCAAAATCTATCTTACTGGAATTTAAACTTATTCTTGGATTACTTTGTGATATTCTATTCTGGATTGGGACATAGTGCTATTTTGAAACAAACTTTAATTCTTGGGATCAGAAACTGATACAGACTTGTGTTAAAAAATTCTGAGGGACATTCAGACATTCTTTAAGGGAATTAACATCTTGAAAGGTATTGTACATTCATTCTTGTTTGATTGTATATATGCTTTTGATTGTTTCACATGTAATTACTGGTTAAATCACTTCTAAATAGATTTGTTAAATTTTAAACAAAGCTTGTTGCTGGCTAACCAACTTGTTGGTTTCCTTAATCTTCTAGTTACGCCTGGCACGTAACAATATCCATAATTTGATTTTAGGATATCTTAAAATCAAACTAATATTGTACATTGTATATCCATAATTCGATTTATGGATATCCATAAATGAACTATGGATATCCTAAAATAGGACTGTATTTTAGGATATCCATAATTCATTTAGAGACGTGATTTAATCACAATAAAATGATGTACGTGCGTACGTGCCTAAGGGATACAATTATTTCTCCCTAGTCAAAGAATGGAGCCATCCGGTGTGTTTGAATACAAGAAACATCTTTAAAAAAGATAATTGTCGAAGATTAATATCTGTTCTGCAATAGGGTACAGGATGCATGATGTACATTTTATTTATGCTTTATTCTAAAATATAAGTTGTTGTCAGTGCATAGAAGCTCAGTGATGTAGTAATGATACCTAAGCACAAGATATATAGTTTTGGGGATGAAATCCATCTTTGACGGACACAAGACTAGTTTGCTCTGTTGTTGAAATGACATCACTACCTTAGCCTGACAGCTAAACGCTCAGTGAAAAAAAAAACTGTACCTATTCGTTTTAACGTTGACAGTTTTAATGCATATATACCTACCCCAAAATTCCTGGATATCAATCTGATGCAAAAAAAAAAGAAAAAAAAATGTAGTAAAAATATCGTTATTGTGCGGTGAGCCCTTACTGGCGGAAACAACTTGTTCTGTGAAGCAGAGCCTTTGATCCGAACACGCCTATATTCAATGGAGAAAATCCGAACGCATCTTATCTACGATGGCCTGCATGGATCATAAAATTTCAAAATTCACAGATTTTTTATTTTAATTTTTCTTTGCAAAAGCTTTCGTCACACAAAAAGCGATTAAAGTGAATAACAATAAGGATCAATGATGACTTGTATAGTAAAAAAAAACATCATCTTAAAGTACTTTTTAAAGAGATGCAGTTTGTTGCCTTTTTCATCTTCCATATGGAAAAAAAACCCGGATGCAGGTCAAAAATGATCTGAGATGTCTTCGACAAAAAAAAAAAAACTTTTTTGCTAGTTTACGTTAGCGCATGCGTATTACACGGCAGAAATCATTATAGAAAAGAAATATTTTTAAATTGAATTATGGATATCTTAAAATCGATTTATGGATATCCTTAAATCAGATCATTTAAGGATATCCTAAAATAGAATTATGCATATCCAAAAATCGAATTATGGATATCCTAAATTCTAGATTATTTTTGGATATCCTAAAATACATTTAAGGATATCCTTAAATAACGAAGCTGATTTAAGGGTATCCATAATTCGATTTTTGGATGTCCAAAAATCGAATTATGGATATCCATAATTCATCGTGATTTTTGGATATCCAAAAATGTATTTTAGGATATCCATAATTCAGTTAAGGATATCCATAATTCATTTAAGGATATCAATAATTGATTTATGGATATCCATAATTCATTTATGGACATCCATAATTCATTTTAGGATATCCAAAAATATTAATGGATATCCCTAATTATTTTAGGATATTCATCAATGAATTAAGGGTATCCATAAATGAATTATGGATATCCTTAAATAAATTATGGATATCCAAAAAAAGGGAATAAATAGTAAAAAGGCACCCCATACTAAAGGAGGTAGTATGGGCCATATTGCGCATATTCGGGCATTGAACCAACATTAGTGACACTTTATATACCGGCGACGATAGCCGGAAAAATATACTGCAATTTATAAAAATAAATCAAAGACAAATGCCTAAATTAAGTAAAAAAAAACCAAAAAAAAACAAAAAAAAAAAAAAAACAAGTTTTGATACTCTGAATATTCTAACTGATCTCAAAGGGCTATACTTACTTCCTCGGGACTGAATACATTTTAAGACCGAGATACAGTAAGGTCTGAATTAAAGTATACAGAAAGTGCACATGGTGAGCACATTCTCTGAACTTCAGGTGCACATTACTTTGCACGAGCTCTGAGAGTCAAGTGCACTTACCTAGAACTCCAGGTGCACAATACCTATCTGAGCCGAAAGTGAACTTGCTGTTAGCTCAGGTGTCATTCCAATTTTACTGGTAACTATCATAGGATGCATTTGTGTGACAATTGTGTCGAAATTAAAGAGATCCTCTCTCTCTCTCTCTCTCTCTCTCTCTCTCTCTCTCTCTCTCTCTCGCTAAAATCTTGTAATACATGGTTTGAATGAGGCTTTCTTCAGGTTTTATACGGGATACTTTATCATTTTCCTGTCTTATTCACAAACTTAGCAACTATATAAACTAAAATAAATAAATAAATAAAAATAAACAGCACGGCATTGTGTTTCAAGACATGACAGGAGTATATTATGTCATACAGGTATACAAAATAAATGAGCGCACAAGTTGCACTGTAAGCAAGCTACATATGTTTTCGCCATAGTTTCAGTGCATTTTAAATAATATGATATATCTGAATTTCACATATTTACCTGTCTAGATAACCGCTTAACATTTACCCGAGAACCATTCGAATATTTACTAAACCAGTCCCAGGTAAAACCAAAAGCTCTCTTTAATTGTATTATTGTACGAGACACACTCCCACTGGTGGGTTATTGCTCATATTTTATGACAGGTGATAAATGGATTTAAGGACCATAAACCATGAAGTTTGAGCTTCTTTAATTTTATTGAACAGAAAGAACAAATTTGTCCTGGATAAAATATTGAGGATTCTTGATGGATCTTAAATTTGTTCAAAAAAAAAAAAAAAAAAGACTGACGGAAATCAAAGAGATCATCTCTCTCACTCTCTTTCTCCCTCTCTCTCTTGCTTTAGAAATGTTGTAAAACATGATTTGAATGAGGCTTCCTTCAAGTTTTATATACATTATCATTTTCCTTTCTTATTCATGAACTAAAACTTAGCAACTTAATAAACAAAAATAAATAAATAAATAAATAAATAAATAAATAAATAAATAAATAAATAACACGGCAATGTGTTTCAAGACATGACAGAAGAAGATAATGTCACACAGGTATACCTGTACCATTCTGTATGTTTGTTTGCCAATAAAAGTGCTAATAGAATAATTAACATGTCTTATCTCACCTTGTTAATATCAGGCACACTTCATAATTGGTTTCAATAGACAAATTAATCGGTTTGGTTATGACAGAGACATATCTTTATCTCAGGTTATGATTACAGAATGTTTGGTTTCTTTTTACCTGAGATACGCATATTGTATAGAATGCTCAAAGGACAGTAGAAGAAACTCCCCCATTCGGGAATCATTGACCTTTTGTGACCTTTGTCAGAATGACAGGTAAATGTTACTATAATTAGTAAATTGATACTCGATCAGGAGCTTTTCTGTCATTTTTATGGTACCCTTACAAAACTCAAAAAATGTGTCACAGTTTTTGTTTAATCGAGATCATGAAATTTTGCAGGCTTAAAGATGAATGATGTATCTAACTTTCTACCGTGTAGAATTTTTTTATTTTGTTTTGTTAAAAAGTTATTAAATTATGAAAACATGATTTTTTTCCAATAACTCTGATTCCAGATCGGCAACAGAAATTGTTTACTGACGCCCAATCTGGAGCCATTGAAAACCAGATGTATTCCCAATTTGGAATCAGTAGTTCCTGATCAGAAACATTTCAGAGTCTGTATTTTCTGTAAAATTAAAACAAATGACATGTCATTTGTTATATTACCCAACATACTATTTAAAGGGCAATGATTAAATATTTTGGACTGTTTTTCAACAGTGTCAATGAACTGTTTCATGTCATGTGATAAACTGTTTCATAGGGATAACAGTTCATCTATTCATTGGGAGCGAGCTGGCCTTGCGGTAGAGTGTCGGACACCGAATCAAGAGGACCCAAGTTTGACCTCCCTTTGGGGACGTCGTGTTGTGTCTTTGAATAAGACACAATAGCTCTCCAGAGTACTGCTTGATACACAGGAAAATGTCAGTTTTGTTCTAAAATGTCTGAAAAATTTTTGAATGGGACTACTTTAAACCTTTAAAAAATGGCCCTGCGACGGAGTGTTGGAGGTCGCTGATTTTAATACTTCTTTTAATCATTCGATCATCTCACCACTGTTATCAGTGTGGATTCAATCTCCTCACAAGGCACATGTGAGACAAGTCAAGTTCTGCTCGCCCATCACTGCCATCAGGATAAAAAAGTGTCCGTGTTATATACACCCAGTTATACCCAACTTTTATAAAGTGAAACTGGGGTTTACAGGGGTATACCTATTTTTTTTCTTTGGCTACAAAACATGCATTGTGGGTTCTCGTGATCTGTCATGATTTACCCACGCTAGCTGGCAGTCAGACAAAGGGAATGGTATTGGCTGAGTGCTTTGGGAGGCCAACCAATTTGACACTGTTGGGTAACTTCCAGAGGGCCCTACTAATCCATTCATATCAATGCAAACAAGTAGAGATGCCTGCTATTGTAATGCATGTTTAATGAAAGACATTGGTGCTACCAAAGCAGGATTGGTCAAACTGTATATTTGTTCCTTGGCCACACACTTTGCAATTAAATTTTCTGACCCTGTATTGTCTTTTATTCCATATAAGAAGGACATAAGAACTTTGTCGCTTCTTAAGAAAGATGTCTACTTTCAAAGATTTAAGCAAGTCAATGTTTTTGAAGACAGATCCTACTATGGTCCATACTATCTCTAAAGCTTCCAAAATCAACCCTTTATATTTTATTCTATAGTATCTTTCATAATAATTCTCCTTTCTCCTCTACCGAGGGTATAGGCTAGCCTTTTTTTCCACATGTGAGCAAGCTACAAATAGAGAAATTATGATAAAATGATCTAAAGTGTATTTTCTAGTGTCTGATAACAGTTTTTCGCAGATATTTTACAACTGTTTCAATAAAGATTACCGGGTAAATATTTTCTTTTACACCTCAGACGCAATCTTCATGGTAAAGTAGAAATTTTTAAAAAGTAAGCATTTTCATGATCATCGATTATCTCCCTTGGCAATGCAAAATCCCTAGCTTTGATATGACTGAATAATTAGGATCATTATGTAACCAAACGAATGACCCATGGTGGTGAAAGAAAACTACTGGGACTTCAGTCAATGAAATTGCTGTTGGTTCTGCAAAGTGAAAAAGAAAATACTTTGGTCTACTGTTATCTTATTATACATGTTATAGAAAACAGTTGTATGCACCAAGAAACAGGTCTTCTGTTAAACCACATGCTCAGATTTGAAGAAAAAAAAAAACAAAAAAAACCCCAGAAAATTGAAATCCTTTAAGCAATCCTTTAAGCGCACATGTAGTGAACATATTAGTTTCAGTGACTAAAGCCTAATCAGTGACGCTATAAGCATGGCAAAGTGACACCAGAGAGAATTACTGTTATTAACTATTACTAAGTAAACCTTCTATATATGTATTCTTTTATGTAATTATTCTTTGTCCATGATAATTGAGATTCACCATGAGAACCAAACAACTATCTAAATGTCTTAAACCACTGCAGAAGCTGAGGGTGAGGTTAGGTACCTGTAAAATCGATTTAAGCCTGCCAGTAATTTTATATTATATTTTATATATCGTTCCAAGGCGATACTTCTGTGGTGGTTCTTTTTGTTTTATTTCTTGGTGTTTATTTTTTTTGTGCTGTTTGCGCCTTATGTATTTTATCATATTTTTAGTTAAGTTTAGGTAACTGCTGCTCATTCGGCTTATGATATGTTTTCATGGTATAAGTACCTGATTTTTAATTTAGTTTTTTTCCCACCTCAGTTTTTGGAGTGGGAATCTTTTTCTGATTGCGCCTTTTCCTGATCGTTGCCTACTTGTACCTTTCTATGGAACCATCAGTCTGTGATTCTGTAGTTTCGGTAGTCACACATATATCTGCCCTCATCTATACCACAAATGTTTGTTTTACCGTTGTCGTTACATAGTCAATGCACCCTTTACAGTACAACATATTCGTAGAATCCTTGTCATTCATATTTATCTTATCTAGTGGTTCAAGAATAGCTTTTCCGAGGAAACATCAATCAATAATCTTGTTTGTCAATATTCCATTCTTGATGCAAACAAGCAGTTCCACCAGCCATTTTGACTATGGGTAGTGTTTAAAATCATGCACAGGTAAAAAGAAAACTATGGTCTCATTAAGACACAACCACTGATTCCAAAACAAGATTCAGCAATTAAATATTGTATTCCAATATTCCAAATTTCTGTTATCATTGTTTCGGATTTTGTTTTAATATTTGAAAAAGCGTGTAAAATGTACACTAATTTATGCGTGTGCATTTACATTTATAGCACTAAATCAGCACAGTTTTTCCCCAATCCATTTATATCATGTTTTGAGATGATACACATGCTTAACAAATGAAGCTAATTCAAGGTAATCCACACTATATTCTGTTGTGTGATCCCGAACAGGAATACAAGTGTTTTATCATTGAAGTTTGATTCCATATTGGGCGTCAATAAACAATTTCCGTTGCCGATCTGGAATCAGTGTTATTAGAAAAAAAATCATATTTTCATAATTTAATAACTTTTTAACAAAACAAAATAAAAAAATTCTACGCGGTAGAAAGTTAGATATATCATTCATCTTTAAGCTTGCAAAGATTCATCTTGATTAAACAAAAACTGTGACACATTTTTTGCGTTTTGTAAGGGTACTATAAAAATGACAGAAAAGCTCCCGTTCGAGCATCAATTTACTAATTATAGTAACATTTACCTGTCATGTTGACCAAGGTCACAAAAGGTCACTGATTCCCGAACGGGGGAGTTTCTTCTACTGAAGGATGTTAAATGCTATTTACTTGATATAAATTATTTTACATTTTCCTAAAAATAATAATAATAAGATTAAATAAAAAACTTTATTTTATTTTCAACTTTTATGTTTTGAATGAATGAATGAATGAATGAATGAATGAATGAATGAATGAATGAATGAATTATTAATGGTGAACTTTTGTCCAGTTTTTTGACATGACCCACAAACATATAGCGACCCATTAACATTAGATACAAATTCTGACTTACCCAATGACTCAAGCAGCTCGGTTATTATCCATGAAGCCGAAATCCATACTGCACATAGTGAAAATGACCACGTAAATATCCCAGTGTCGTCCTCGCAAGAGATTTTCCGGCCGTATAACATTGACAACACAATTTCTAAAGAAATTCCCGTACAGCCTCAGAAAACTCCTGTACCACGTGAACGTAGATCAAGGCCAGCAGAGCGTGTGAATCGACGTACAACATCATCATCGCCTTCGATATCACGCTTAGATCGAGCAGCACGTGACACAAAACAATGGGCCAAATCGAAGTCAAACAGTAAAGCCAGGCGGCAAGAAAATGTAACTTTGCCACCTGTGAATGGTAATATGGACAATTCGCAGCAGGGAACGAATGCAGGCACATCGAGCGTACAATCTGACAATGAACATATTAATAGCTAGGCAGGACAGGAGAAGGTGTTATTAAGGTGTGCTTTGCTTAACTGTCAAGGATTAGTATCAAAACGAACCAATAAACTTAAAAGTGTAGAATTTCAAAATATTTTCAAATCACATGATGTTATTTTGCTTACTGAATGCTGGACGAACGAATTTTCCGAAATAACTGTGAATAATTTTGATTCTTTTGTTTTGCACCGCCAGGAAAATAAGAAAACTAGTAAACGAAGTTCTGGTGGTATTGTGCTTTATATCAGAAGTAGATATGTGTCAAATGATACATTGGTTTTTACATCACACGATGACATTTTGTGGGTCAAAATCAGCTCTTCTGTTTTGTCAATAGATCGTGATCTTTACATTTGTCTATGCTATGTTGTACCAGATGGGAGCAGTCGCCAAGCGTTAATTGAAACAAATATATTTGATCGTATACTTGAATCTGTTGCTCATATCGAATCTAAATCACAAAAAGACTTTAGCATGCTAATATGTGGAGATTTTAATAGCAGAACTTCTGATAAACCCGATTTCGTTTTGGATGATGACTCTCGGAACGTGAATTTTTTACCCGATGAATACACACCCGACCAATTTATGAGCCGCTATTCGGAAGATATAGGGCATGTTAACGATAACGGTTTACTATTGCTTGATTTATGTAAACAAACTGGGTTTAGAATTTTAAATGGGCGGGTGGGGGAAGATAAAGGCGTAGGAAAATTTACGTTTGTTGGCAGTAGGGGCAGCAGCGTAGTAGACTATGTTTTAGCATCCGCGGAGCTTTTTCAATATATCAGAACGTTTAAAGTGCATGATCCAAATATTTTAAGTGACCATTGTCTAATAAGTTTCTCTTTTGAATTTGGAAATGAATTGAAAACGGAGTCGATAGCTGACAGTTATGACGTCATTGACGGTAAATTTGTTTGGAAAGCCGAGTTTCGTGATGAGTATATGAACAGATTAAACAATGAAGCTACTACTGAAAGGCTGAATTTATTGCATATTAATATTTCTTCTTGTGATGAAGATGGCATAAACACATGTTTAAATGATTTTGTGTCCATTTTTGATGATGTTTGCGAACCTATATTTAAGAAAACTAAACCGAGCAATTCGTGTAATGAGTATTCTTTTAAAAGAGAAAACCCATGGTATACTGACGAATGTAACGAAAAAAGGCATTATTTCTTACACTTTTTAAATAAATACAGGGAATCGAAAACTGACGAGAATAGAGTTAATATGGTCAGGGCGCGTTCTAATTATAAGACGCTAATCAGGAAATGTCGTTACGAGTATGATCGCGAAAAAACAAAAACATTTGTAAATGCCAAAAATAAAAATGCAAAATTATACTGGAATATGCTTAAAAAACTATCTCATGTAAAACCCGCTAATATTCCACTTTCAACATTTGAGGAATATTTTAAATCTGTAAATGATCCGTCAGATCCTTTTTATACGCCCGATGATGATGTAATACATTTTAATGAAAGATATGTAAATGAAGAATTTCATATTATGTTTGATGAGTTAAATGTCGCGATATCTGAGGAAGAATTACTAAAATCTATAAAACAATTAAAAACTAATAAATCAAGTGGCCCCGATAGATTGATTAATGAGTTTTTTATTCATGGAAAAAATGTTTTACTGCCAATCGTATTGTGTCTCTTTAATAAAATATTTGAAAATGGTTCTTTCCCAGAAGGATGGTCTGAAGGATACATTATACCGCTACATAAAAAAGGGAGTAGGTTTGAAGCCGAAAACTATAGAGGTATAACGCTTTTAAGTAGTTTAGGAAAACTTTTTACTAGGCTTATTAATAATAGACTCACAGAATGGTCAGAAAAATATTATGTCCTTATAGAAGCTCAAGCAGGTTTTAGAGTGAATATGAGCACAGTCGATGATGTTTTTGTATTACATAGCTTATTAACACATGTTTTTAATCAAGGTCAGATACTGTATTGTGCTTTTATTGATTTTACCAAAGCATTCGACTATGTGGTTCGAGATAATTTATGGTATAAAATGATTAAATTAGGTATTCGTGGTAAAATATTGAACATAATTAAATCAATGTATTCTGAAGTTAAATCAAGAGTTAAGTTTGATAATAAATTAGGATCTGAATTCATATGTGCCCTTGGCGTTAGACAAGGGGAATGTCTATCTCCAATGTTATTTTCATTGTTTCTTAATGATTTAGAAGAGGTTTTCGCTAGTGAAGGTTATGAGGGATTAGATATTGATATTTTAAAAATTTTCATGTTGCTTTATGCTGATGACATTGTTATATTTTCAAAGAGTGCTGAAGAACTACAAGAAGGTCTAAATTTATTATTAAACTATTGTAACAGGTGGAAATTGAAAGTAAATGTTGATAAAACTAAGATAATGGTTTTCAGAAATGGAGGTGTTCTCCCAGAAAATTTAATTTTTTATTATGATAATCAAGTACTTGAAATAGTAAAAAAATTCAAATATCTAGGTATTGTGTTTACAGCCGGTGGCTCTTTCTCGGAATGTCAAAATACATTAGCTGGACAAGCACAAAAAGCAATATTTCAACTGAATAGATATCTTTATAAATTTACTTTTCTTTCTCCAAGACATAAGCTGGAGTTATTTGATAAATTGATTTTACCTATTTTAAATTATGGGGGTGAGGTATGGGGATTTTCTAAAGCTAATGTGATAGAACGAGTACATTTACAGTTTTGCAAACGATTATTAGGTGTCAAAAAAACTACACAAAATGATTTTGTCTATGGTGAATTAGGGAGAACAAGTTGTATTACAAAACGATATTTGATGATTATTAAATACTGGTTTAAAATATTATTTTCAGAACATGTAAAATACATCAAAGTGGTATATAATATGATGCTAAGTGATATAGAATTATATCCCAATAAAACAAATTGGGTTTCACTTTTACGCAATCTTCTTGTATCTATGGGTTTTAACGAGGTTTGGATTCAACAGGGAGTAGGTAATGTTGATAATTTTATTTCATTATTTAAACAAAGATTAACCGATAATTTTATTCAAAATTGGCAGTCTAGTTTAGAGGCGTCCTCCAGGGCAATTTTTTACAGATCGTTTGTTACTTTTCAGTTTCAGCCATATCTTGATAAAGTCAATATTTCAAAGTATTTACAAGCATATAGCAAATTACGCATGTCATCACATAGGTTACAAATTGAGGCAGGCAGATGGGTAAGGCCAGTCAAAATTCCTAGAAATCAAAGAAAATGTTTTTTCTGTAACATATTAGAAGACGAATATCATTTTATTTTGCAATGTCCAGTTTACTTAGAATTGAGAAAGAAATATATTTCGAAATACTATTGGAAAAGACCTAATATGTTTAAATTAGTAGAATTAATTAACTCTACCAATACTGGGTGCATACGCAAGTTATGTATTTTTATATATCAAGCTTTTAAACTACGTACTGAGTTGTTGTATAACAATTGACCAGTTTAAGCATGAAAAATCTGTTTACTTTTTGTCACAATATTTGTTTCATGGTTTGTCGTAGCTGAATAAGGTGATGTGAGTTTATGTTTTCCAATGTTTTGCGTTGATTTTGTGTATAATTAAACGCATTTTTCTCTTATATATGTACACTTATGTATTCTACTGTTGTACTGTCACTTTAAACCATGTTCAAGCACCCTAGATCCTGGTTTGTATTTCGTTTCGACAAGACAGGAAATGGGGTTATTTTGAACATATACAAATCTCTTATCCATAATGCTACTTTTTGGTTGCCTTGTTTTACTTAAATTATAAGGTTGCCGAAGGTAGGGGAGGATTTCTGATAAACAAAATTAATAATAACAATGATAATAATACTAGAATAAAATTGATTTACTGTATAACTTAAAATCATGATTTATTGTATTTGTATTTGTAATTGTACGTATAGATGAAACTAAATTCTCCATTGAAGATTAATATATTATATATAGGATCAAATGTATACATATAACACTATTATACAATTATATCATAAGTTAACAAATAAGCACACCTTCTCCGAAATATTTCACTGTCCTTTGATATGTCATCATGTATATATGTTTGTATTGTGTCCTCACGGGCTTCTAGCCTACTGGATTTGAATAAAATCTGTTTCTGTTTCATGTCTTATCTCACTTTGTTAATATCAGACACACTTCATAAATGGTTCAAATAAACAAATAACATTTTCCTAAAACAATAAATAATAAATATATTAAAACACTTTAGTTTATTTTCTACTTTCAAATTTTATCTTTTCAATTACTGAATGTGGAATGAATGAATGAATGAATGAATGAATGAATGAATGAATATGGTGAACTTTTGTAAAGTTTCTTATTTTGTCGAATTTTCTTCACCTGTTCCCTGAAAACTATCATGCTTTCCAACAAGAAAATCTTTGTTACATGTCTAAATAACCAGTCAACATTTACCTGAGAACCATTCAATTATTTACTGAACCAGTCCCAGGTAAAACAAATGAATTTTCATAATGATTAACATGTCTTATCTCACCTTGTTTAATATCAGGCACACTTCACAATTGGTTTCAATGGACAAATTAATCGGTTTGGTCATAATTAGAGAATGTTTGGTTACTTTTTACCTCAGATACGCATATTGTATAGAATAATCGAATGTTGTTAAATTTTATTTACTTGATATAAATCATTTTGCATTTTCCTAAAACATTATATAACAAATATAATTAGAAACTTTATTTTATTTTCAATGTTGATTTACTTGAATCTTTTGCTTTATTATTACAGAAGACCAAACGTTATTAAATATAACGAACTTTTGAATATGACAGACCCAATATTACTAAAGAAACTAGCAATTTTCGTAAACAAAATCTTAAAAAATGTTAGATATTAAAATAGAGACTGCTGCGGTCGAAGATCGAGCGTTCGGTGTAGTGGCTTGCATCAGAGAGTTGTTCCCTTCACTTTCCACCTTGCGTGATCACGGTGGGGCGGAGGAATCAACTCGAAGGTGCAAAACACAGACCCAATAGCTCGAAACCCGACTGATTGTTATACTTGTTTTGTATTATAAGTTCATAATTAATTTGTATATGTGTTAGCGTTTTCCCCATTGTACATTTGTATATAGTATATTTTTGTGTGACTGTACGCTTTATACAATGATGCCCTGGCTCTCTCTTATATTTCGGTTTTCGATAAGACAGGGTCCAGGGATGCATGGGTATTTCACAGTGTGTAAAACTCAGTTCCCACGAAACCTGCGTCTTTTTTAAGTAATAAGACGAGGATACCTCGTGGATTGAACCCCACTCTTCGAAGTTTTAAATTTCATTCAAACTACTTTACTTACAGGCATTTAACGGCAACTGCCGACTATATATAACCTACATAAAGACGCATTTACACAATGTGAAATTGTTGACTGGGACGTTAAAACCCAATACAATTACAAACTATGTGAAAGATCAGCTTCTGCTCGCTCTTATGGCTATTAAACATCTAGCCCATGCACGATCACACAATTTACCTCAATCTTCACCTAGACTGCAAATAAATAGATAAATAAATAAACAAATAAATAAATTAAAACTTATCAGGAAGATAAACTCTCTACTTACCCGTACACAGATTATCCGTCCGAATCAGTTTACAAGAAATGAACTTGCATTCATAATCCATGTGCAAGACGTTCCCACTGACACATATACATATATTTTAATCACGTGCATTTCATGATTTTTTGCAGTCTAGACGATGACACGAGGCCATTCAATAAAATAAAATCGCAGCATGAGAAAATCCAGGCTACAGGTTTATTCCATTGGTCCAACTGCAAACCAGGATAGTACAGTGGCAACTTCTCACAAACTGATCTAATTGTCATAAGTGTGCCTCTAAATAGTATCAGGGCCTATTTTAGATATGTTTTGGTCAGAAATAAATGAGCAAAAGTTTATTTCCACACATTACCATATGAATGAACTGCCTGACTATTCATTCATACCACCCATGGTATTATCAAATCTGATAAAATACGATAGTTATTTGTCAACCTGTCAACACCAATCTTAGTTATTTGTCAACCTGTTAACACCAATCTTCTATAATTGAGATGATTATCTGGATTGTATTCTAATTTAGAATGTCAAGATGTTCTAAAATAATTCAAATTTCGAGGTCAGTGCTCTATCGAAAGGGTCTTGCGTTTGAGGACAGACCTAGCAAGGCCGTTTCGATTTAGCCCTGACACAGACCTACAAGGTTCGTTGTGATAAGAGTTGTAAGTAAGTAAGGCAGGTGGACCTCCTTGAATATGCCATGTATCGTTGTATTTGCATGTTATTGTTTTCCCATGTTACTTGTATTGTACAGTCTGGGATTTAATAAATTTGATTTGATTTGATTTGATTTGATTTGATTTAATCTGCTTCCCAGCATGAAAATCCTTTAGTTACCTGTCTAAATAACCAGTCAACATTTACCTGAGAACCTTTCAATTAATTACTGAACCAGTCCAAGGTAAAAACAAATGCTCTCTTTAATTGAATTACTGTACAGTAGACACACGTCCACTGTGACGAATGATTATAGATGAGTTATTGCTCATATTTTATGACAGGTTATTAAATGGATTAAAGGACCATAAACCTCGAAGTTTGAGCTTCTCTAATTTTATTGAACAAATTTGCCCTGGATAAGATATTGAGTATACATGTACTTGATCGTTCTTAAAATTATTCAAAAGAAGGCTTACGGAAATTAATGATTTATGATTCTGTTCTCTTGACAAACCTTGACTGCTGTCTTTGGACCTCCACTGCAGTCCTCTGATTTCAATCGATTCTAATAAATAAATAAATAAATAAATAAATAAATAAATAATGTTATGTTCTGAAAACAAAATCCTAAATTTTAGGATATATAGACATTTACATGCGTTCCTTTGTTTAAACCTTGCGGAATAGGATTATATATTTGACACAATTTTGCAAAGCCGAGAGAAAGAAAAGAGAGATTAAGAAAGAAAGAAAGTAATAATGACTACAGAAGATTGATAAATAAAAAAAGAAATAGGAACAAAAATATAGAGAAAGGAAAACAAATATGTAAATTGCTTATAAGCAATTGAAAAGTGATCACCCAAAGGAACATTAAATTAGAGGAGATATTATACTAGAAAAAGAAAAATAAAAATAAGACAAACTTAAAATAAGGCAAACCTGTTTTTTTTTTTTTTTTTTTTTTTTTTTTTTTTCATTTTGTTTTTATCAAAACCATTTCATTATCCTGTACTGCTGATACAGCAAATACAGGTAAATGGTATCATCAAACACCAGCCAAAGTGAACTAACACCAGTGTTGTATATACGAGGAGAATTCTGGATTGAACTCTGATTAGCGAGCTCCAATGTGACTTATAAGGCTACTACAATTCCACGTGGTTACTGTAGATTTTTTGACAATGTCAGATAAAAGGGGCTCTGGTTAAATAACATTAGAATAGTGACATTGATTGGAAAATATAGACTTTACTTCTTTCTCAACAAGACCACATACACAGGATTACTTGTGTGACAGTTATACTTAGAGAAACTACAGCGTTACTTCACCGAGAGAACACTACGACCAATTTAATTTATAAATAGGGCTTACAGCTCTACAACCAACCAAGTAAACACTGGTAAAAGATACAAGTTGGCCAATACAGATACGAGTTGACCAAAACAGGTACGAGTTGACCCAAATGGGTACGTGCTGACGAAAGACCAGGTATGAGTTGACCAAAAATAGGTACGAGTTGACTAAGGTATGAGTTGGCTTAGCTACAAGTTGACTAGAATTCGTTCAGTGCTTTTTGTTTTCGTCCGTTGCGTTTTCTCTCAAATGACCTCCCCTGAACATAGCCCGCTAGGCTGAGCGAGTTCATTATCAATCACACGCCAGCTGAACGCCCAATAATGGCCACTTGTTTACACGCTGTTGCCATGGGGCCAACCAATCAAAAGTTGTTTACATGACCTGAGTCACAGCCTTTACGATAATCGGATTTTCTATTTTAAGAAAGGCTTCCCCCACTCTGAATCGGCTGTATAGCATAGATATTTGAGCCACCTCGTGGGAAAACCAATAATGTGGTTTTTGAACAGGTCCGACACAAGCCAACCTGTACAGTCGCAGAAGACAGCTAGAAGCATGAAATTTTGGATTTTAGAAGAAGAGGAATTGTGCTATCCGTGAAGCGAAAACAAAGGCGCTGATCGATCAGCTTCGCGGTTACCGCGAAGCTGATCTGCTTCTTTGTTTTCGCCTAGTCTACGCAGATTGTTAGTTTTCCCACGAGGCGGCTCATTAATGATGCTATTGTAACAGCGAATTATGTGTTTGTAGATCATTGGCGGCACGTGGTAAAAGAAAAACAGGCTTGCTTATTAACGGTTTACAATAGTAGTAGAAATAGCTATATCCACATATTGAAAAAATAGCACACTCGTCTTTTGAACTACGAAAGATTCTTCTGTGTCTTTTATATTCTGCTGCACACATCGGCTTGTATACGACCAAATGCCCCTTTTTCTGTGTTTCTTGTCGTGCAACCACAGCGTCTATTAAAATAATACATAAACCTGTCATCTCTTAATTACCTGATTCTACACACGCATTAGATTTTCAGAAAATGGTGATAACGCTCCATGTAGTGTTAATATGTTCAATTGATAATTGTGTGATTTTATTGACTTTTTAAACTGTTTGCTTTTATAGCTCTAGTTCGAGATGGAGGTTGAGGAAAGAAAGAGCGAAGCTGATCTGCGTCTTTGCTTTTGCATATATATGCAAAACGTTTGGTTTTTCATGGCACTGCTCAATTATATGTTCAGATACGGGTTCGATCATCGAACTTGTTTTTAAAAGTTGTATGCTGCAAACCCTTCATAATTCTATGACCAGTTTCTATTATGTGTACAGGCTATGTTTAAATCTACCATCATTTGCAGTAATATTCATTGTACATGTTGTACAACTGTGGAATCATAAATTCAACAATTACCGCACACAGGCCTATTTAATGTTTTTAACGAGACCTTTTTTTTCTGCTGTTAGATTTGTGCTAAAAGAAACAATAAACTGGCTAATTGTTTTCAACACCTGATACATGGTTTCATTGATAACGACATAGCTACACATCTGCGAGCAGACAACAACAGTATAATTATAGTATTGGGATATCGCAGCTAAAATTATTACATCCACGAATGCTTGGATGTAAATATTGGCGTACGGCTGTCTGCTTGTGTTATTGGATTTTCAAATCCGACACATGCGCAGTGGAGCAGTCTACCCTGAACAAAAAATAAAAACAAGGAAAAAAGAGCCTTCCAAGATCTTCCAAAATAAACAACAAACATTCATTCATTGTACGTTTTATATTTCTCATATGCCTCTTTTATAGACCAAAGAAACGAATTTGAAAAATGAGTAGTTGTGTTCTGTAATCGATTAGGTAAAGAAATCCGATTTTTTAGTGATCACGATTTGACCGCATGATTACTCAGTAGTCTTAGATGATCATTGACCATATCCAGTATTCCAGTATAAGCCGGCTAAAATGTCCTAAATAAACCAGGGTCATTAGTTGAATCAGCTGTTTGTAGGCCTACTATCGGCAATCTACCGTTAAATTGCCAGCTGGCAGGATTTGTAACAGACTTATTCAGTCTTTCGTTTTTATACGTTTTACAAGCTATTCCAAATGATCAATGTCACACAGACGCTTTATCTTTATTACGCATGTGTAAAACAATTTTTATTGACGTAAGGTCGTGTTCGATTAATACTCAATACAACGCACGAGAAACATGATTTAAACAGAGAAATCAATAAACACTTACCACGCAATCCATGCTCAAGTGCTGCTGCATAACAGGGGGTAGGTATTTTTGGCCGACGACTTGATTTTCCCCTACTACCGTCATCCTGCCAGGCAGGGATCGTAAGTGAGTTTCTACCTATTAAATACATTAAGAAAGTGACTTACGAAGCCTGCCTGGCAGGATAACGGTAGTAGGGGAAAATCGTGTCGTCGGTATATATACTACCGTTATCCTGCCAGGCAGGATAACGGTAGTATATATATAGAGACGAAATTCTCTAAAACAACAAACTTACAATGCCTTGCAAGGGAAGAATTCCCGGGAAGAGGGTTTTCTTGGGGGGCTATAAATGCAGAAAAACGGGGCTTGGAGATCTTTTGGGGTAAGTGTCTTAAACGCAATCTCGATGACTGACAAAGCACTTTTTCTTAAAAGTAACACCGGTTAAAAAAAGTAAGTTACGATCACTGCCTGGCAAGATAACGGTAGTAGGGCCTATATATAGCGACGACACGATTTTCCCCTACTACCGTCATCCTGCCAGGCAGGGATCGTAACTTACTTTTTTTTAACCGGTGTTACTTTTCAGAAAAACTGCTTTGTCAGTCATCGAGATTGCGTTTAAGACACTTACCCCAAAAGATCTCCAAGCCCCGTTTCTCTGAAATTATAGCCCCCCAAGAAAACCCTCTTCCCGGGAAGTCTTCCCTTGCAAGGCAATATAAGTTTGTTATTTTAGAGAATTTCGTCTATATATATATATATATATATATATATATACTACCGTTATCCTGCCTGGCAGGATAACGGTAGTATATATACCGACGACACGATTTTCCCCTACTACCGTTATCCTGCCAGGCAGGGATCGTAACTGAGTTTCTACCTATTAAATACATTAAGAAAGTGACTTACGAAGCCTGCCTGGCAGGATGACGGTAGTAGGGGAAAATCGTGTCGTCGGTATATATACTACCGTTATCCTGCCAGGCAGGATAACGGTAGTATATATATAGAGACGAAATTCTCTAAAACAACAAACTTATAATGCCTTGCAAGGGAAGTATTCCCGGGAAGAGGGTTTTCTTGGGGGGCTATAATTTCAGAGAAACGGGGCTTGGAGATCTTTTGGGGTAAGTGTCTTAAACGCAATCTCGATGACTGACAAAGCAGTTTTTCTGAAAAGTAACACCGGTTAAAAAAAGTAAGTTACGATCACTGCCTGGCAGGATGACGGTAGTAGGGGAAAATCGTGTCGTCGCTATATATACTACCGTTATCTTGCCAGGCAGTGATCGTAACTTACTTTTTTTAACCGGTGTTACTTTTAAGAAAAAGTGCTTTGTCAGTCATCGAGATTGCGTTTAAGACACTTACCCCAAAAGATCTCCAAGCCCTGTTTCTCTGAAATTATAGCCCCCCAAGAAAACCCTCTTCCCGGGAATACTTCCCTTGCAAGGCATTATAAGTTTGTTGTTTTAGAGAATTTCGTCTCTATATATATACTACCGTTATCCTGCCTGGCAGGATAACGGTAGTATATATACCGACAACACGATTTTCCCCTACTACCGTCATCCTGCCAGGCAGGCTTCGTAAGTCACTTTCTTAATGTATTTAATAGGTAGAAACTCAGTTACGATCCCTGCCTGGCAGGATAACGGTAGTAGGGGAAAATCGTGTCGTCGGTATATATACTACCGTTATCCTGCCAGGCAGGATAACGGTAGTATATATATATATATATAGACGAAATTCTCTAAAATAACAAACTTATATTGCCTTGCAAGGGAAGACTTCCCGGGAAGAGGGTTTTCTTGGGGGGCTATAATTTCAGAGAAACGGGGCTTGGAGATCTTTTGGGGTAAGTGTCTTAAACGCAATCTCGATGACTGACAAAGCAGTTTTTCTGAAAAGTAACACCGGGTTAAAAAAAAGTAAGTTACGATCCCTGCCTGGCAGGATGACGGTAGTAGGGGAAAATCGTGTCGTCGCTATATATAGGCCCTACTACCGTTATCTTGCCAGGCAGTGATCGTAACTTACTTTTTTAACCGGTGTTACTTTTAAGAAAAAGTGCTTTGTCAGTCATCGAGATTGCGTTTAAGACACTTACCCCAAAAGATCTCCAAGCCCCGTTTTTCTGCATTTATAGCCCCCCAAGAAAACCCTCTTCCCGGGAATTCTTCCCTTGCAAGGCATTGTAAGTTTGTTGTTTTAGAGAATTTCGTCTCTATATATATACTACCGTTATCCTGCCTGGCAGGATAACGGTAGTATATATACCGACGACACGATTTTCCCCTACTACCGTTATCCTGCCAGGCAGGCTTCGTAAGTCACTTTCTTAATGTATTTAATAGGTAGAAACTCACTTACGATCCCTGCCTGGCAGGATGACGGTAGTAGGGGAAAATCAAGTCGTCGGTATATATACTACCGTTATCCTGCCAGGCAGGATAACGGTAGTATATATATAGACGAAATTCTTTAAAATAACAAACTTATATTACCTTGCAAGGGAAGTTTTCCCGGGAAGAGGGTTTTCTTGGGGGGCTATAAATGCAGAGAAACGGGGCTTGGAGATCTTTTGGGGTAAGTGTCTTAAACGCAATCTCGATGACTGACAAAGCACTTTTTCAAAAAAGAAACACTGGTTAAAAAAAGTAAGTTACGATCCCTGCCTGGCAGGATGACGGTAGTAGGGGAAAATCGTGTCGTCGGTATATATACTACCGTTATCCTGCCAGGCAGGATAACGGTAGTATATATAGAGAGACATAGACGAAGATGACTAAAGTAGCAACTTATAACACCTTACATATGCTCAACATGGAATCCTTTATACATGTAGTATACGATTTATTCCGTTTAGACCTAATCACTGTGTCTGCTTAATACGGAATAAATGTCATAAATCGTATAAGATATACGATTTATCCTGTATAAACTGTATCACTATATATGCTTCTTACGGAATAAATCGTATCCTACATATAATTAATTTCGCTATACGATTTATTCCGTAAAAGCTTTATGTTTATATCTGTCTATTACGGAATAAATCGCATTTGTTATAACATTTTAGCATACGGATTTTCACTCTCTCTCTATATCTGCTAAACATGGAATCCTATATACATGTAGTATACGATTTATTCCCATGTGCAGAAATGAAGATCAGGGGAATTAATCTACTATTAGAAGCTTGACCATCGGATTTCCAATACTAGCGGAGTTAGCGAGCCTAATACCTGTTATGACACGCAAGACTAGCTCTTAGGCATCGAATGCGCCGTGTTTGTCTAGATTTACCTGTAGAAAGGTACAAGTAGGAGATTTGTTCCGGTTTCTGAGTTTTATTTTGAAATATGAGTTTTGGATATCTTCATTGACAAATATTTTATTTTGACATTAATCAACATTACGTTCAGCATCATGGTTACCATGGTTATATTGATCTCGTAAACTTTTAACAGTCAATAAAAAATTAACAAAACAAAATAAAATAATAATTATAATAATAACCAAAAAGCGCGTCTGCGCAGACTGATCATCTGTCTCTTAAACTTTTCTATTTAAACATACTCATGTACTGCTACTCATGTAGCTAAACGACGTCATTAAACTAACCACAGACGGAATTATAAGTAGACGGAGTTATTGTTTGTGTAGAATATGAAGAGGTGACACTGTTTGTAAATATCAAAATAAAAAATTCTCGAACTAGTTTGATGTTGACCACAGATCCAGAAATGAACATGATTTTGAAACAAGTGCATGTAATAATATTCCTATTTTGATTTTGATTATCATCCCAGCATGACTGGAACATTGTTATTTAGGACGTAACGAAACAGCAACTGATCGCTTTGATTGCGTGGAGTATAAACAGCTTCTATTTACATTTTGAAGTAGCCTATCATCAGTGCATTCAAACTTTCAAAACTATTTGCCGGTTTTAAGTGTCACTGAATGACCGAAATTGAGTCCTCCGACAAACCACCCATCATTAATATTCATTTTATATTGACCATTCAAATCTGCACATTAGCTAACGGTCAATGACGGTTAGACAACACGTGGGTTAGACAAACAAATCAACACGTGCTTTTTATAGGTAAATATAGGTGCAAAAACACAATGTTTGTCTAAGGAAATAAGGGTGGGCGTGGCTATACCTTGCTGGCGGAGGAGTCAATTGCAAACATGGTTCACACTTCCTCCCCTTGAATGTTACTTTGTATTCACTGCTTCCAAAAGATGTTAATATTCTTATATACGTATTATGTGTCATCTCTTTCGCGCATTCTGATCAATATCACATATTCGCTGCGGTCTCAGCAGTCTTGAAGAAATCTGCAGTGTTTCTGATATGCGAAGTATACATGTATAAAAATTTTACAAATAGATAAACTGTTTGATTGATAACTATGCTGCCTTCTTTAATTGCACGCCGGTGGGTCGGGCGTCAGACTCTATGATGGCCCCGACTTAAAGCTATTCATTTTAGTTGGTTGGGGCCGGAGCTTCTTGTCTGTTGCTTGGCCCACCGGGGTCCAACTGGTGTTTTTCTTTTGCTCCGGAGTTAGTAGGTTATTCGGCGCCCAGGGATCTCCATCGTCGGGCAGCTTACTCAATCTGTGAGTCCTGGTTTTTGATTCATCAGGATGTTTATCATGATTTATTTGTTTGTTCTTGATGATTCATTGACTAGTTAGAGATTCACCACGAGGACCGAAGAACTAACTAAATGTTGTGAACCACTGCAGAAGCTGAGGGTGAGGTTAGGTACCTGTAAAACCGGTTTAAGCCCGCCAGTAACTTTGTGTTACTGATCGTTCCAAGTCGATACTTCTGTAGTGGTTCTTTTTGTTTTATGTCTTGTTGTTTAAAATTTTTTGTGCTGTTGGCGCCTTATGTATGTTTTCATATTTTTAGTTAAGTTAAGGTAACTGAGTGGCCACCTATTGGGAAAATAGCTGCTCATTCGGCTTACGATATGTTTCATGGTATAAGTACCTGATTGTTAGTTTGTTTTTTTCCCACCTCGGTTTTTGGAGTGGGAATCTTTTTCTGATTGCGCCTTTTCCTGATCTTTGCCTACTTGTACCTTTTTGTGTTTCGCTAATTGATTTCGTGCATTCTGATCAATATCACGTGTTAATATCGGAACTGTTCGAAGACCCGAAAATAGACTGTCTTGCGCTAACACCCATTTTATGAGGTCCAATATGCAAGTGTCAAATTCATGAAATTAGCCGCTGCATCAGAAAACAAGCATTTTGCGTATTCGAAATCAATTTAAAGACGGAGATCAGCTGTGCAGTACTGCACAACTGATCTGTGCCTTTGTTTTCTGTACACGGTTAGTACGATTCGTCTTCTTTCTAAATCCGAAATAAAAAAATTTCTAGTCATCTTCTGTGTGTGTACTGCCCAGTTTGTGTCGGACCTGTTAGGAAAACACATTGTGAGTTTTCTCATGATGAGGCTCAAATATGTTTTTACAGTAAAACTTCACACCCCGAGGCTAAGATAAGAAGCACGCGTGACCGTAAAAGATGTGACGCACAAAAAAAGGAAAAATCAAAAACAGACATATTCGGCAAAATGTTATGTCAAGTCAAAATAATTGATATACTTGGTCAGCCGAAAGAAGAGAAAAATAAATACATTCAAAGTGATTTGCCGCCCGGAATGATTCCCCATTTTCTATATACCAGAAAACGAGATACTTAGGCTGATCCGAGTGACAGTTCCCCATATGATTTTGCCAGACACTGGCTGTTTCATAACCAAAATTTCAATGCTGTAAAAACAATCATATAGAAAACATAAATGATGGAATTAAGCTAAAAGTGACAATTTTAATTGATTGACACCTTAATGACTGCGAGTTATAGTGTGTGCACTGCTTTCGTTAAATGTAAAAACAGAGGGACATAATATATGAGAATGACGACACATTGACCAATTTTAAATCATTTATTGAGGGTCGCATTTTTGTGCGTCTTTCTTTGGATCATACTTGTATTTAATTGTTGATTATCCAAACATTGACTTTGATGTACACATACCCAAAAAAAGAATAAATAAATAAATAAATAAATAAATAAATAAATAAATAAATGAAAATAAAACAAATATTAAATCATCACTATAAACTAACGCGTTTACAATATTATGAAACATAGTAGCCATTTTCAGTAAAATCAATAGGAGTTACCTGTGAATTTCAGACCCGATTTTAAAGCGGAAAAATAAAATTTCGTTGGTATGTCATTAGGATTTTCTGAAATTTGACCCAATTTATTTATATAGTAGGTTTTTGCAATATATATCTTTAGAAAGATAATTTTGTCCCCTAATAGGAACCATTAAGGAAAATGCATTTTGATCAAGAAATAATGTTGTTTTAGGCATTCTTCTAGATGACGGGATGCTTCTTTTTTGTATTTTACTATCATTTAATAGAACATGGGTCTAACATTTTGTAACTGAGTTTGACCTAATTTTTTCTGAAGCAATTTTTTTAAAAAATATATCTTCATAAAGAGGATATTTTGTAGATATATGAACTATTAAGGAAAATTAATTTATTTTAATATTTTATAGCGTAAAATGGGTTTTAAATGGCAGGTCCTACTTTGCCCCATTATATTTTGAGCACTCTACCTATCGGTTTAATAATCCGATTTCCAGGTAAATTTGTACTCCATTTCTGGGCATGGTTTAGACTTAATCACTGTATCTGCTTAATACGGAATAAATCGTATAAGATATATATTTATTCTGTATAAACTGTATCACTATATATGCTTCTTATGGAATAAATCGTATCCTATATATAAATAATTTCGCTATACGATTTATTCCGTAAAAGCTTTATGTTTATATATGTCTATTACGGAATAAATCACATTTGTTATAACATTTTAGCATACGTATTTTCACTCTGTCTATATCTGCTCAACATGGAATCCTATATACATGTAGTATACGATTTATTCCGTTTAGACTTAATCACTGTATCTGCTTAATTCGGAATAAATCGTATAAGATATACGATTTATTCTGTATAAACTGTGTCACTATATATGCTTCTTACGGAATAAATCGTATCCTATATATATAATTTATTTCGCTATACGATTTATTCCGTAAAAGCTTTATGTTTATATCTGTTTATTACGGAATAAATCGTATTTGTTATAACATTTATTCTGTAAATGATATCAGATATTAAATTTATTCCATAAAAGATGTTCTTTGATTCTTGGTGGTAATCTAACAGAGAAAAGAATAAGGCAGATTAATGCACCGTTACTAGATAGCATTACTGTAGCGTTTATTACACTTTTAATCAAACGTTGTCTCATAGTGAGTTATATATTTGTCACTTGTATACACATACGTATACCTGCAAACCAGTTTATCGTTGTGTACATGTAAGCATAATACGATTCGTTTTGAGTATGTCTGAAAAACATAGTAAAAATAGACAAATTTTTGAAATTTGGAGTCTAATTCAGGACATAATCGGTCCTGCAAATAGTGGCCATATCGTGTTAGACGTCTGTTTTGGACAAAACACATACAGCATTGGGATAGACTTGTAATTTGTGCATTCGTGTATGTCAACGGACTAAATCCAGACATATTCCTCGAATGGGCTCATCTTCTCGATCTCGGAAGGGATAGTAGTGCTTACAGGCATTTTGAAGCACTTCTCAAAACGGTGTTTCCAAATCGTACATACAACATGTATGCCTGGAACGTAACTACAAGACGATACGAATACTTGGACGGCACCGCCAGACATTATGTACATGCGTCAAAAAGACAGTGAAGTAAGTCTCCATTTTTGGGACCTAGATTTATTTTCAAATATACTATAGACCTGCACCTCACATATGTCAAATAAGAATGCATAAAAATATATAGATATATGTATCTATATACATATATAAATAATTATGAAATAAATCACGTGCGCAAGAAAAAAAAGAGCGGTAAAGAGCGGAAAAAATGTTTGTCGTCAATTTCCGTCTTCAGTCACGGAAATTTCCGATTATTGAAATAAATGCAAGCGTCTCAATGATCTTGATCATCAATTTACTTAAGGATCACCGTAAAATATTTTTTTCAAAAAGCCCCGCAAAAAGCTCTTTAGAAATCCTGCCAGCTGGCAATTTAACGGTAGATTGCCCTACTATCTGTCCTTGTTATGTTGTTTTTGTCACAAGGGAAAAATAGTAAACTATGCTTTTTTATGTAAAGTTGGTAAATCTACACATTTTAGAAGAGCAATGGTGGTACTACATGTAGTTGTCCAATATGAGCAGAAGTAGTAAACAGATGTACAATAATTGTTTAAGTTGAACTCTAAAGATACCTAATTTATAACATATAAGTGTTGAGCTATTAACAAAAGAAAATGTATAAAATACTAAATTATTCATAAGTGACAATCTGGACAGTATGTCCATTCTCCAAACAAAAGAAATCTTTGTAAAGAAAGTTTTACTCTCTGCATCAGGATCAGTTCTATGCTAGATTTTGGAAAGGCAACATCTTATTTTAAAGCGGAGAAATTCATAAATACAAAAATGTGACAGTAAAGATAATTTAGCAAATGCAAGGGCTTCGGCCCTTGCCTAGAAAATATGATTATGTGGAAACAGGACATGTACAACTACATTCAGATATCTGTGTTTAAGAATTTCAAGATGAAATAAAGTTGTGTTTTATGCATTAAAAGAAAATTGAAAACAGAAGAAAGACTTGCTACTCAATTCAACCTCAACAAAATAACAACAAAAACAAGAACTATGCAAAAACTCTTTTATAAATTTTGGTGGATGAACCGTGGTCGAAAGACTTTTTAGCTCTTTCAGCGATTCCAGGACAGCTCTACACAAGGATGATGAGAATTTCTAATTTCCCAGGACTCAAAATTTTGAATGGTATTATGGCAGAACTCAGCAAAAAGATACAGAACTAACTCAGATGGAGAACTTGTCAGACATTTTAAATGATGGTTATGAGCAGTGATATATTGGAAAACAAGGATTCACCTTATTCAAGACAGAGGACATTTATATCTAAAATTGATAGAGTTACACCTACAAACATTCTTTAGACAAACAACATGTGTCTATTTTAAAGAAGAAATTCCTATTTTAAAGTGACATTTTCTCGGATGATACTGATGTGAAAAATCTAAGAAACAATGAAGAAACTGTTTAATACCTATGGAACTTTCATTTATAATTCTGTTAATATCAATGACTTAAATTCAAATTTACCAATGTTTTATCATTTTCAAACATGTAGGCTTTATATCTTGTATTTTATGTATGTCTTATGCCAATGTTTTCATTTGTAGTTGTACATGTCGGACATGTCCTCAATGCCATATTGGAACATATTTGAAGTCAAAATAAAAAAGCAAACTTCTAAAATCAATTCTAACTTAACAAAACTAAATTTTTAACATGAATTAGTGAAATGCAGAATATATTAATAAGAAATGACAATATGTAAACTTCATAATATGTAGTTTTAGGTTTTGAACGTGGTATAAGGTGATTTCAGCATATTTTTTCATACCGGAGTGAAATAATTATGTTGTTATCTGAAATTAGGTTTGTAGAGGACTGATCATCCTGCCTATAAACTAAAATCGGTCCACCTTCATATCATGCGCAATAATTACATATATCGCAGAAACATCTTTTTAATATGTAATTTAAAGAACTGGATAGTTGTCTCATAATTTTTGTATATTTTATGAAATGTGATGTTCAAAACAATGGAGGGTGAACTTTACAGTAAAATTAAAGATGATGCCATTAATGCATTAGACCAATGATATTACATAAAAATTAAAAAGTAATGGTTTGTAATGCAGAGGATGAGCAGTCATGGGTTGATTAAAGGTGGCACTGCCGAGAAATGCCTTTAATATAAAATAAAAATAATTAATAAATAATGTGAATCACTGAAAGTTACCCTGAATGTCTTCAACGATATTATATCACAGACGATAGGACTATCCCTTCTAACAAGTTGCATAAAATGTATGTTTTGTGAAAAATATAAACGAATATATTTAATCAAATGCTGTTTTGAGGACAAAACATTTTTAAAAGGGGCGGGAAATTTGTCACAAGGGAAAAATAGTAAACTATGCTTTTTTATGTAAAGTTGGTAAATCTACACATTTTAGAAGAGCAATGGTGGTACTACATGTAGTTGTCCAATATGAGCAGAAGTAGTAAACAGATGTACAATAATTGTTTAAGTTGAACTCTAAAGATACCTAATTTATAACATATAAGTGTTGAGCTATTAACAAAAGAAAATGTATAAAATACTAAATTATTCATAAGTGACAATCTGGACAGTATGTCCATTCTCCAAACAAAAGAAATCTTTGTAAAGAAAGTTTTACTCTCTGCATCAGGATCAGTTCTATGCTAGATTTTGGAAAGGCAACATCTTATTTTAAAGCGGAGAAATTCATAAATACAAAAATGTGACAGTAAAGATAATTTAGCAAATGCAAGGGCTTCGGCCCTTGCCTAGAAAATATGATTATGTGGAAACAGGACATGTACAACTACATTCAGATATCTGTGTTTAAGAATTTCAAGATGAAATAAAGTTGTGTTTTATGCATTAAAAGAAAATTGAAAACAGAAGAAAGACTTGCTACTCAATTCAACCTCAACAAAATAACAACAAAAACAAGAACTATGCAAAAACTCTTTTATATTTTTATACAATTTTGCACTTTTCAAATGCTTGTCAGCTGTTTTCTGGATTTTAAAAACACCATATTTGAAGTGATATTATTTGAGTCTTTGTCAAGTTTTATCAAATACACACTGCCCAGCTTACTTCTGGATTAAAAGAGTTTCAGGATGGTGAGGTAAAAAGTATTTTTTAAAGGAGGCACTGCAGTAAAGTGACAGGCTGACAGAGATTCATACAGCAAGAAAGTTTGTACACTCTGCAGTTTTCTTTTCTTTTTTCAGATAATGAGTCGATCAATTTCTGATCATCACCTCAGGTGTTGATCAGAAATTGATCAACTCAGTTTTTAATAGGCACCTGGAGTATTAAGCATTCATATCAGAAGACACTCCATGTAATACTCTTTTAGAGGTGTTTAGAGTACATGGCAGATCAGATTCATTGTATCACTGTCATTCATTTTCAGTGCATATGCTGCAGACAATTAGTCCTGTGACCATATTGGCATTTTTTTCTTGCATTTCTATTGCTTATTGTATTTTCTGCAAATAGGGCTATGATAATCAGAACAGTATATTGAAAGAAAATAATCGTAATTTGTATCCCAGGTACTTACATTTATGCAACTTCATTCAGTTGTTTACAATTTTGATTGTTCTACTTTGTTGAAAATCATCAGCATCATCAGAAAAATGTGTGCATATTATATTTTTTAAGAAAACTCACTGAATTCTATTCTACTTTAAGTTTTAGAGTTGCTCTTCATTGTTAAAACAGTTATTCCACAAAGGGAATAAGCTGTGGTGTGTGATTTGTTTATGATTTCATCTGATAGTTCGTCTCTCACTAATGAGAAAGACCATCATTATTTCTTGAATAGTGCTGATGTGTGTTGGTGAGTTCTTTGATGGCTGACTAGGCCAGTTCTGGCTCTAAACCGTCGGTTGCAAGTAGAGCAAGTCAATGTCATAGAGTCTGCTGGTGGCACATTTGTTTTGGCTTTGCGCTCTCTTCGCTTTCTTTCAGCTTCACAGATTCTCTTCTTTTCATAGAGAGCTGCTCCTTTGTTGATGAGACCTCGCCACTTTGATCGCTCCTGTGCAGTCTGTTCCCAGGACCCCATTGGTATTTCGAAATCCTTCAGAGAGGCTTTGAGGGTGTCTTTGTAGCGTTTCTTCTGGCCACCTTGAGAGCGCTTTCCCTCCTGTAGTTCTCCATAGAAAACTTTCTTTGGAAGTCGCGCATCAGGCATTCTTATAACATGGCCAGTCCATCTTAGCTGTGCTAGCTTTAAGACTGTATGCATGCTTTGCATCCCTGCTTTCCTCAGGACCTCTGTGTCTGGAATCTTGTCCTGCCACTTGATTTTTAACAACTTTCTCAAACAGCTTAAGTGGAAATGGTTAAGTCTCTTTGCATGGCGTTGGTATACTGTCCAGGTCTCACATGCATACAAGAGGGTTGGCAGTACCACAGCCTTGTAGACTTTCAGCTTGGTGTCAAGCTTGATTCCATTTCGCTCCCAGACATTTGCACTGAGTCTTCCGAATGCCACACTAGCTTTTGCAATTCTTGCAGTGATCTCATCATCAATATGCACTGCTCTGGAGAGAGTGCTTCCCAGGTAGGTGAACTTGTCAACAACTTTCAGTTTTTGCCCATTCACAGTGATGGTTGGTTCATTATATGGTTTTCGAGGGGCTGGTTGGTGTACAACCTCTGTCTTTTTTGTGCTGATTGTGAGATCATAGTTATCACATGACTGTGAGACTTGATCCATGGCTCTTTGCATTTTTGCCTCTGTGTTGGCATTCTTATCCATATCATCTGCATAGAGGAGCTCGTCTAGCACATCAGTCTGGACCTTAGTTTTGGCTTGCAACCTTCTGAGGTTGAATATGTTGCCATCAAAACGGTACCTGATTGGAAAACCAGTGTCACTGTCCTGAAAAGCATCCATAAGCATGGCAGAAAACATCATGCTGAACAGTGTTGGTGCCAGAACACAGCCTTGTTTGACCCCATTTGTCACTTCAAATGGTTCAGAGAACTCTCCATCATTTTGCACACGTGCCTGCATGCCATCATGAAACTGCCGCACCATAGCTATGAATCTGGGTGGACAGCCAAACTTGGCCATGATTTTCCAGAGTCCATCACGACTAACAGTGTCAAAAGCTTTGGTGAGGTCAACAAACGTCATGTATAGATCTACATTCTGTTCTTGGCATTTCTCCTGAAGCTGTCTTGCTGTGAAGATCATGTCTATTGTCCCTCTGTCTTTTCTGAATCCACATTGACTTTCTGGGATAAGTCCCGTCTGATCAAGATGAGCATTCAGACGATTCAACAGAATTTTTGCAAGTATCTTCCCAGCAATTGATAGGAGGGAGATGCCTCTGTGATTGTCACAGACTTGAGGATTTCCTTTCCGCTTGAATAGGTGGATTATGGATGCATCCTTAAATTCTTGTGGGATAGCCTCCTTCCTCCACATACAGTGAAACAACTCTGTCAGTTTCTCTGCCATGGGTAGCCCCCCAGCCTTGTAAACTTCGGCAGGAATTGCATCTGCACCTGGGGCTTTGCCAGATGATAGTTGTTGAACTGCTTTTCTTGTTTCCGTAACTGTAGGAAATTCATCTAACAGAACACTGCACTCTATCTGTGGAAGTCTGTCGATTGCATCCTGATTGATGCTTGATGGTCGATTAAGCACACTATTGAAGTGTTCTGCCCACCTTTCCAAGATAGCTTCTTTATCTGTGAGAAGAGTGTTTCCATCTGCACTGAGCAATGTGGTGGCTCCAGAACTCTTTGGACCATAAATGGTTTTCAGTGCATCATGAAATTTCTTCATGTCCTTTCTATCCGCAAAAGACTGAATTTCGTCTGTTTTCTTCCTCAGCCAGGAATCTTGCATGTCCCTAAGCTTGGTCTGGACTGTCTTACAAATGTTGCTGTAGGCTGCTTTCTTTGATACTGAGCTAGTATCATCTTGATGTGCCTTGAGCAAACGGTGCTTTTCTTCAAGAAGCCTCTGAATTTCATCATCATTCTCATCAAACCAGTCTTGATGTTTGCGAGATGGATGGCCTAAGGTGCTTGCAGCTGAAGAAAGAACTGTTTTATGGAAAACTGCCCAGTTTTCTTTGGGGTCCTCTGAACTGAGATTCATTGCATCCAGTTGGTTGCAAATGTCTGTTAAGAAATCTTGTCTCATGCTGTCTTTATTCAGCTTTGAGACATCCAGTCTCTTAGGAGCTTTCTTGCCTTGAGGTCGCCTCGCAGGCTGTATTCTTAGGTTGAGTTTGCTGACAACCAGTCTATGATCTGTCCAGCAGTCTGCACCACACATAGTCTTTGTCACTTTAAGATCCTGCTTGTCTGTTCTCTGCACTATGACATAGTCTATGAGATGCCAGTGTTTGGAACGGGGATGCATCCAGGATGTTTTGTTCCTATTAGGTAGACGGAAGACTGTGTTGGTGATTAGAAGATCATGTTCAGCACACTTCCTGAGAAGCAAGAGACCATTGCTGTTGCACTTTCCAACCCCTTCTGGACCTATAACTCCTTCCCAGGTCTGGTGGTCTGTACCCACTGTGGCATTAAAGTCGCCAAGAAGGATAAGCTTGTCTGTGCGGGGTGTTGCAGAAATAACATTGTCTAGGTCATCATAGAACTTGTCCTTGACCTCATCTGGATTGGTCATTGTGGGTGCATAAGCACTGACAATAGTTGCATGTTTATTGCCTGACAGAGGAAGTCTCAATGTCATTAGACGGTCATTAAAGCCTTTTGGCAATCCTGACAGCTTACCAACAAGTTCTGTTTTGATGGCAAAGCCAACTCCTGCTTCACGCCTCTCTTCACTTTTGCGTCCACTCCAGAAGAAGGTGTATCCAGCATCAACTTCTTTGATCTCCCCAACATCTGCGAACCGAGTCTCACTCAATGCAGCTATCTGTATATCATACCTCCCAAGTTCTCTGCCCACAAGGGCCGTTCTACGCTGTGGTCTATCTGACCCAGCACTATCCATTAAAGTGCGCACATTCCATGCGCCAATCCGTAAGGGGATTACTCTAGCTTTTTTCTTTGTATTTCGACCGCTTAAGGGGATCCCCGCTGATCGCGGTTAACCAGCCAGGGGGTTTGAAGCAGGCAATTGTTTAGGGCACCTTTTCTAGCCCCTTCCCCATGCTACGGGGGTGAGCAGTGCGGTCCTAAATAGGTCTGCTCAGTCACTCAGCCGACTGCCGAATTCTGCTTACTGGTTCTCCTCACAGAAAACGACCATTAGAACTGAGCCGCCTGTGTGCAGGTCTGCAACTACAGCTCCCAGTGTGTCCTACACCTGCTGCTTCGCCACTCGCCCATCGCCACAGGACTTTGTAGGTATGTGGGTGCAAGTGTGATGAAATTGTTGTGTAAGCAAGTGCTTGTGTGTTGAGAAATAAGATGACATGCGCTATGAAATTGGATTATAGTGAGGAAGAGGTGCGCAACGTCAACCTCACTCTCTAGTCCTCGCCCAGCTGCGCCCAGAGGCAAGACACAGGTCAAGACGTCTGGAGTTGGGTTTGGATGCAGTGGATGACCGTAACATCTTTAGTGCCTTGTCACACTCTGCATGTTCCCTAACATGTTGCTGTATCGCTTTCTGAACCGTTGAATCAGATGATCTACCGAAACAGTCTTTGCATATCTGGACTAGGCATATCCAGACACACAGGTTTGATTTTGGAGTTTCCTTCTTCTAGATGAATTGCTGGCCACAGCTGAAGAGCTCCATCTACCCTTTCTTAGGTTTTGTTTAGAGACCTGTAAACTCCTAGGAGGGCTGTCAACCAAGACTAATGAGTTCCCCCTGCCCAGCTAGATTTTTGTGTAGAGAACTAGCTTAACTCCTAGATGAGTTGCCTTCCAAGATTTCATCTACTAAAATAATGATTGCTCACTATCAAACTAGCACTGCAGAAAATGAAAGTAGGCCTGCAAAATAAACACAAAGTGTGTATTAGTTTCAATGGCTGCAACAGATGAGAGGACTAGAGAAAAAATGCAAGATAAAAACACTTTCAAAACTGTATGAATCTACAAGCTGTCATTCTCCACCAGACTGTGACCGTTTTAGACCATGTGGTCTTGGTCTACTTCTAAGCAAGTTAGGTTGTCCTCAGTGTCCTATGTCCATCTTGTCTGTTGAGTCAGCTTGGCCAGGTCAGTTGATAACTCGGACATGCAGGTAGCTCTGTGGGTGCTCAGATCAGTCTGTAACATGTTTATCTTTTGAACATCTAAATGCTGTGGTGCAGTCCTACAGGTGTGGCACAGTCAAACAGGTTTGAATCCCACGAGCCCCTTGGAAGAATATTGATACCAGATTGTTGAAGAACAAATGCCTATTTTAAAGTTATGAATTCAGTGGTACACATCAACCTCATTAATTTATAATTATGTCTCCCCCCGACAGGGTGGGGAGACATATTGTTTTTCCCCTTGCGTCTGTCCGTCTGTCTGTCCGTCCGTCCGTCCGTCTGTCCGTCACAAATCGTGTCCGCTCTATAACTTGAAAACCGTTAAAGATTTTTCAATGAAACTTGGTACACTTGTAAACCACGACGAGACGATGTGTCATGCACAAGAACCATAACTCTAGCTTGAGTATTTTTGGAGTTATTTCCCTTTGATTATTTTCGTTACAATTTCGTGTCCGCTGTATAACTTGAAAACCGTTAAAGATTTTTCAATGAAACTTGGTACACTTGTAGACCTTGATGAGACGATGTGTCATGCACAAGAACCATAACTCTGGCTTGAGTATTTTTGGAGTTATTTCCCTTTGATTATTTTCGATACAATTTCGTGTCCGCTGTATAACTTGAAAACCGTTTAAGATTTTTCAATAAAACTTGGTACACTTATTGAGCATGATCAGACGATGTGTCATGCACAAGAACCATAACTCTGGCTTGAGTATTTTATGAGTTATTTCCCTTTGATTATTTTCCATACAATTTCGTGTCCGCTTTATAACTCGAAAATCATAAGAGTTATTTCAATGAAACTTGGTACACTTATAAAGCACGATGAGATTACATGTCGTGCTAAAGAACCATAACTCTTGCTTGCATATCTTTGGAGTAATTTCCCTTTGATTATTTTCCATACAATTTCGTGTCCACCCTATAACTTGAAAACCGTAAGAGAAATTTCAGTGAAACTTGGTACACTTATAAAGCATGATGAGACGATGTGTCATGCACAAGAATTATAACTCTTGCTTTCATATCTTTAGAGTTATTTCCCTTTGATTATTTTTCCATACAATTTCATGTCCACTCTATAACTTGAAAACCGTAAGAAATATTTCAATGAAACTTGGTACACTTATAAAGCACGATGAGATGATGTGTCATGCTAAAGAACCATAACTCTTGCTTGCATATCTTTGGAGTTATTTCCCTTTGATTATTTTTCATTCAATTTCGTGTCTGCTCTATAACTCAAAAACCATTAGAGATTTTTCAATGAAACATGGTACACTTATAAAGCATGATGCACAAGAATCATTACTCTTGCTTTCATATCTTTGGAGTTATTTCCCTTTGATTATTTTCCAAACACTTTCGTGCCCCCTCTATAACTTGAAAACCGTAAGAGATATTTCAATGAAACTTGGTACACTTATAAAATAGAATGACAGGATATGTGATGCACAAGAACTATAACTCTTGCTTGCATATTTTGGACATGCACGTAGAAAGGGGGGAGACATCAGTTTTCACATAGAAAACAAATTCTAGTGCTATTATGCTATCTTTGGGGTCCATGGAAACAGACCGTGTCATAAGTGAAACCATATTATAATGAGGTTATTTACAATAGACATATAGCAAAATTATCATTTTGGGAGCCATGGCCTGGCCACGTTTTATTGAAAACTGCACTATAGTGGGGAACAGTATAATAAATGAGGTTGAACTGCGTCAATATCTATTAATGGTTCAAATGTTACATTCTGGGCACAGCAGATTAACAGGATGTTTCTCAAGCAAATATCTTGAAATGACATGGCTTCCCCATAACAGTTTTTAGCTCACCTGAGCCGAAGGCTCACAGGTGAGCTTATAGGATAGGCAGGCATCCGTCGTCCGTCCGTCCACAATTTCAAAGAAGAATATTTCTGAAGCTAGTAGGCCGATCTTGATCAAATTTAATGTGAACCATAATTGGGTTGGGGGATTGATGGCATTAGGTTTTGGAGCAGATTGTATCAAAATTGTGGTTTCCATGGCAACAGATACGTCCCATAGACTTACAATGGGAAAAACTAAAAAAATCTTCTTCTCTGAAACCACTAGGCCCACAGCTTTGATATTTGGTATGTAGCAATGGCTAATGGTCCTCTACATAAATTGTGCCATTCATGCCCCTGGGGTCAAATTTGGCCACGCCCCGGGGGTCGATAGTCTCCATAGACTTACTATGGGAAAAAAAATAAAAAATCTTCTTCTCTGAAACCACAGGGTCCACAGCTTTGATATTTGGTATGTGGCAATGGCTAATGGTCCTCTACATAAATTGTGCCATTCATGCCCCTGGGGTCAAATTTGGCCACGCCCCGGGGGTGGATAGTCTCCATAGACTTACAATTGGAAAAACTAAAAAAATCTTCTTCTCTGAAACCACTAGGCCCACAGCTTTGATATTTGGTATGTAGCAATGGCTAATGGTCCACTACATAAATTGTGCCATTCATGCCCCTGGGGTCAAATTTGGCCACGCCCCGGGGGTTGATAGTCTCCATAGACTTGCTATGGGAAAAAAATTAAAAAATCTTCTTCTCTGAAACCAGAGGGCCCACAGCTTTGATATTTTGTAGGTGGCAATGGCTAATGGTCCTCTACATAAATTGTGCCAATCATGCCCCTGGGGTCAAATTTGGCCACGCCCCGGGGGTCGATAGTCTCCATAGACCTACAATAGGGGAAAAACTAAAAAAATCTTCTTCTCTGAAACCACCAGGCCAACAGCTTTGATATTTGGTATGTAGCAATGGCTAATGGTCCTCTACATAAATTGCGCCATTCATGCCCCTGGGGTCAAATTTGGCCACGCCCCGGGGGTTGATAGTCTCCATAGACTTTCTATGGGAAAAAAATTCAAAAACCTTCTTCTCTGAAACCACAGGGCCCACAGCTTTGATATTTTGTATGTGGCAATGGCTAATGGTCCTTTACATAAATTGTGCCAATCATGTCCCCGGGGTCAAATTTGGCCACGCCCCGGGGGTCGATAGTCTCCATAGACCTACAATAGAAAAAAAATAAAAAAAAACTTCTTCTCTGAAACCACTAGGCCCACAGCTTTGATATTTGGTATGTAGCAATGGCTAATGGTCCTCTACATAAATTGTGCCATTCATGCCCCTGGGGTCAAATTTGGCCAGGCCCCGGTGGTTGATAGTCTCCATAGACTTACAATTGGAAAAACTAAAAAAATCTTCTTCTCTGAAACCACTAGGCCCACAGCTTTGATATTTGGTATGTAGCAATGGCTAATGGTCCTCTACATAAATTGTGCCATTCATGCCCCTGGGGTCAAATTTGGCCACGCCCTGGGGGTCGATAATCTCCATAGACCTACAATAGAAAAAGAATGAAAAAAAAACTTCTTCTCTGAAACCACTAGGCCCACAGCTTTGATATTTGGTATGTAGCAATGGCTAATGGTCCACTACATAAATTGTGCCATTCATGCCCCTGGGGTCAAATTTGGCCAGGCCCCAGAGGTTGATAGTCTCAATAGACTTGCTATGGGAAAAAAATTCAAAAATCTTCTTCTCTGAAACCACAGGGCACACAGCTTTGATATTTTGTATGTGGCAATGGCTAATGGTCCTCTACATAAATTGTGCCAGCCATGCCCCTGGGGTCAAATTTGGCCACGCCCCGGGGGTAGATAGTCTCCATAGACTTACAATGGGAAAAACTAAAAAAATCTTCTTCTCTGAAACCAAAAGGCCCAGAGCTTCTATATTTTGTATGTAGCAATGTTTGGTAGTCCCCATTATAAATTGTGCCAGTCATGCCCCAGGGTCAAATTTGGCAATGCCCCGGGGGTCAATAGTGTCCATGCATAGACTTTCATTGGTCGATTTTCAATTAATTTAAATCTCATGAGCTTACATTGTGATAATCTCTCAGGTGAGCTACAGGACCAATGGTCCTCTAGTTTTTTTGTGTCAAAGAACGGTTTAAGAATCCCATTCTGTCTCTTGTAGAATTTTGGCCTTTCTATGTCGTTTTCAATGAAAGCTTGAAGTTTACCATCTCCTTTTGACAAAAGATTGTCAAAGCAATTACCATTCTTCTAAACACATGATACTGTGTGTCACACAGCCTTCAGGAGTCTATGATACATGTACATGTACCTTCAAGGCTTGTATACTGGTTGATGAATTGAATTTCAAGACAATATTAAAAGTATGTAGTATATGTATGCTTGTTTCTTGTAGGTCATTTATGTCTGCAGCCAGGTTTGGAATGCAGAGGAGTCTTCCATTCATCCCTAGATCAGTTTCTAGGAAACCACACGCAGGAAACAGAACAGTTGCATCGACTGGTGCAGAGGCAACCAAAGGTGTTGCTGAAACACCAAGTGGTACAGATGACAATGCATCTACATCAGCTGTTAGTCAAAAGGAGCTTGATAATGTGTCTGTTGCTCATCAAAGTAAAACTTATGCCAGTGATAGTTTAAGAAAAAGTCCAGGTAAAGATGCAGGATTGGAAAGTGACAAGACGTTAGTTTCAAGTCATGACTGTAACTCAGAAAGTGGAAAGTCAGATTTAGGGGCCCCTGTATTGTTATCAGGTGCAGTTGTGACAGATACAGAAATAACAACAGTTAAAGAAAGTCAGTCAAACAGTACCATAAACCAGTCAGATAATGTTGTTTCATCAGAGCCACCTGGATTCTCATTTTCTAAGTTTGTTGAAAGTGTCTGTAAGCATAACAATATAGATATTGAAAGTAAAGAAAATCAACCAAGTTTACAAACTGCATCAACTTCAGATAAAGTTGGACCATCGTCTTCAGATATAAAACAAACAACTGAAACTATAGGGTTTTCATTCCAATCATTTGTGGAAACTGTTTATACACAAAGCAACATTCCACTAATTGATGTTGGTGCATTGTCACCAAGAAGAAAAGTTGCCCTTTTCACAAGACAAAACCAACCCCATTATGTTCCAAAGCAACCAATCTTTGATGCAGCAGCTGTTAAGGAGACTGTCATGGACAAGGGGAGGGAACTGTCTATTGCTGCTGGTAAAGTGAGTTCTAGCTTTAGACATGCTACAGAGCCAGCTTCCAAGAGGTTCAAAGAGGCTGCAGAAATGGGCAGGAGAACACCAGGTTTGTATATATACAGGAACAAGTATATTCTGAGGCAAGTAAAATCAGTCTTTGAGATTCTCAGTCAGGTTTTGACTCATTAAGCAGTAAACATTAAACTACCTTTAATACCGGTAAATGATAAATGAGTGACCTTAGTAAAACTCTCCATTGAATTATATTTTTTATGTATTTAATCAAACATCACCATTGTCATAATTGATGTGTGTTTATTATACGCAACTCATGCAACTATCAGTGTTTTCCCTTAGAATGGTAGTAAAACAATTTTACGTGGGTTGGGATTTAAGTTCGTAGACTTTCTTTGTAAAAGGTCAGATGTCTGTCACACAGAAATTAAAATGCTATAATCTAAAGATACATTCTTTTACCTATCGTGTAAGGTATAAAGCATTGTTCTACTCAAAATGGTATTCGCACAACAATGAATTAAACACAATGACCTTTCATCACCCGGGGCACGTCGTGGAAATTCTGACGTCAAAACTATGTCAAATTTCAATAAGTGTCAGCATTAAAACGCATTGTTTGTAACCAAACAACAAGCCATGCCTTTACTTATTTGCAAGATTTCCTTCAGGAATTTCGGAATTATTATTGTGGAAATACTGCGATCATCAGATATAGTTCTTATACATATTTTTCTATGCGTATCATGCATATCAGTGTTTTAAATCAAGAATGTTGGCTGTAGCATTGTAGACGAGTGTATTTCTCATGGTTAAAATTCAAGTACCTCCATCTGAAATCTCACATGTCATTTTAAAATACCACTGCATGATCTGTTCCACAACTGCACAACACATCCCTATCATTTTGAATGTTCCTGTGGGTATTTTGGCTAATCAAACATAAGATTTGATCAATGCTGTTGTTTTGACGTTGCCTGTTAACTCCATTTTTCTTTTCCAAGCAGCGCGACTGGCCATACATTTTCTCCAATAACAAATCAAGTCGTCGACATAATGCTTAAAAAAATTTAAACTGAGATAACAACATGATACTGCAATGCCTTAAACTGATTTAGCTCAAATTTTGGTTTACAATATGATAATTATTGGTGTGTTCTTCAACGCCACATAACTTCAAAATTGTTAAAATTTTGACGTGCCCCGGGTAGCGAAACCTATGTTGCTATGGAGATCATTTTATGAGCACTGCGCAAAGTGTCTTGAAAAATATAGTAAACACGAAACAAGGAGACGTTGTTTCTTTATAATAATGCACCAAATATTGGATAAATGCTGTAATATTCAATCAGTAGTCAAAGTCTACGAACTTAAATCCCAACCCTCGTACACTTTGCACTATTTGAAACAGGTGCAAAATAAAAGCATCTCTCTACTTTGAAAATGAAGAGAAAAAAAGAAAAAGAAAAGAAAAGCTTCTAAATTGATCACTTTTGTGGCTGTCCATCTCAGTCGGAATCTCTAGTGCTAGAAGCCCTCAAGATAAATTGTCTGTTTTAGAGCCATCATTCCACAGCATCCGAGACTGGGAGCTGACACAGTGCGGTAGACAGTACCTAAGGAAGCCCAAGTCTCAACAAGGGTTTGACTTCCGAGTGATGAGCTACAATGTACTGGCCCAGCGGCTCCTGGAAGACAATAGCTACCTGTACACGGACTGCGATAATACTGTACTGAAATGGAAAAACAGGAAGAGAAGATTGATGGCCGAGCTGAGATACCATAGACCTGATGTATGTATGCTTTTCCCGACTTGTTTGACCTTGAGCAGTTGCTCTTACCCCTTTCAATATTGTGACATTTTGATTTTTAAGCCCACAAACAGTGAAGATTGAGGCCTGACTCAGTCCTCATATTGAATTGATAAACTTACCTAACTGTTAGTCTCAGAAATTGTAACATTTGAGCCGCGTCGGGGGAAAACCGGTCTTCAGCGGGTCCAACCAGGTTTGGTGCAAACGGGCCTGTACAGTCACAGAAAAAGGCTAGAAGCTTGAGATTTTAGATGTAAGAAGAAGAGGAATTCTACTGTCTGTGTAGCGAAAACAAATGCACTGATCAGCTTCGCAGTTACTCCAAAGCAGATCTGCACCTGTGTTTTCAAATAGGCAAAAATCTGGTTTCCTCATGATGGGGCTTATTAGCTCACCTGAGCCGTTAGTTTCACAAGGTGAGCTTATAGGATGGCCATGATCCGGCGTCCGTCCGTCCGTCGTCCGTCCATCCGTCCACAATTTCAAAGATCTTCTTCTCTGAAACCGCTTGGCCAACCAAAGCCAAATTTTATATGAAGCATCTATAGGAAGGGGGAACCAATGTATATATAAGAAATCCAGGTCACATGACCAAGATGGCCGCCATGCCCATATATGGTAAAAACCCTTCAAAAATCTTCTTCTCCAGAACCGGTGGACTGATTTCAAGGAAACTTGGCGTGAAGCATTGATGGCTCAAGCACTACAATATGTATATAAATCATGACCCTGTGATGACCTTGACCTATTTTACGGCAAGTTCAACATAGGTCGCCAATGCATTTGAAAGGGGAAAACTTTTAAAATGTCATTTAAAGTCATTTAAAGTGAAAGTCTTACAGGAAATGGGCAGTTGGACTGAATATTAATGATTCTGAAAAAAATTGGACCCCAGGGGCTCATATGCCCCCACCCCAGGGCTATATACATGTATATTACCATAATATTCAAACATCATCTCCTCTGAAACCGCTTGGCCAAACAAAGCCAAATTTTATGTGAAGCATCAATAGGAAGGGGTAATCAATGTATATATAAATAAACCAGGTCACATGACCAAGATGGCTGCACAATGCCCATATATGGTAAAAACCCTTCAAAAATCTTCTTCTCCAGAACCGGTGGATCGATTTCAAAGAAACTTGGCGTAAAGCATCGATGGCTCAAGTACTACAATGTATATATAAATCATGACACTGTGATGACCTTGACCTTTTTGACGGCAAGGTCAACATAGGTCACCAATGCATTTGAATAGGGAAAACTTTTAAAATGTCATTTAAAGTGAAAGTCTTGCAGGAAATGGGCAGTAGGACTGAATGTTAATGATTTTGACAAAAATTGGACCCCAGGGGCTCATCTGCCCCCACCCAGGGGCAATATACATGTATATTACCATAATATTCAAACATCTCCTCTGAACCGCTTGGCGAATCAAAGCCAAATTTTACGTGAAGTATCTATGGAATGGGGGAATTAATGGATATATAAATTATCTAGTTCACATGACCAAGATGGCTGCCATGCCCATATATGGTAAAAACCTTCAAAAATCTTCTTCTCCGAATCTGGTGGACTGATTTCAAAGAAACTTGGCATGAAGCACCAATGGCTGAAGTACTACAGTGTATATAAATCATGACCCTGTGGTGACCTTGACCTATTTTACGACAAGGTCAACATAGGTTGCCAATGCATTGGAATGGGGAAAACTTTTAAATAGTCATTTGAGGTGAAAATCTTGCAGGAAATGGGTAGTAGGACTAAATATTAATGATTCTGAAAAAAAATTAGACCTAAGGGCTCATATGCCCACACCCCGGGGCAATGTATATTACCATAATATTCAAACATCTCCTCTGAAACCACTTGGCCAATTGAAGCCAAATTTTATGTGAGGCATCTATAGGATGGGGGAACCACTGTATATAAGATATAATGTAGGTCACATGACCAAGATGGCCGCCATGCCCATATATGGTAAAAACCCTTCAAATATCTTCTTCTCTGAAACCAATAAATTGATTTCAATGAAACTTGGCGTGAAGCATCCATGGCTAAAGTACTACAATAAAAATATAAATCATGACCCTGTGATGACCTTGACCAAGTTTATGGCAAGGTCAACATGGGTTGCCCATGCATTTGAATGGGAAAAACTGTTAAAATGTCATTTGAAGGGAAAAGCCAGCAAGAAATGGGCAAATGGACAGAATATTGATTATTCTGAAAAAAGAAAACGGCCCAAGGGCTTCATCTGCCCCTGCACTGGGGTTAAATACCATAATATTCAAACATGTTTATTGGTATATGCAGTAGACTCAGGTGAGCGTATACAGGACCATTGGTCCTCTGGTTTATGAAAAAGACTCTTGACGATGTAGGGACACTTTTAACACTTGTTAAAATGAATTATATGGCCCATTTAGCAGAGAAAAAAAAAAGTGATCTAAAAAAAAAGTCAACTTCCAAATGACGAGCTTATTTAATCACTATAACTGTTGATTTCAGATAATTTGTCTACAAGAAGTTGAAAAGACACAGTATCATGACTTTTTCAAACCACAGCTTCATAAAATGGGTAGGAAACTTTGTTGTAAATGTTCATGATGTCAGCAGTTGAGAGATAGTTGCAGATTTTTCATTAAAGACTTTTTGAGTCCAAAAAAGCCTTGTTACAACCTAAATGAAATTTATAGGGACAGAATATTTATACTGAAGCACTTGTTTTCAGCTCACCTGAGTTGGAGCCTCACAGTTGAGCGTATAAAATGAACAGGGTCTGTCATCCTTCAGCCCTTCTCTGTCCATTTTCAAAGATCGCCTCTGAAACAGCTTTGCCAATCAAAGCCAAATTTTGTAAGAAATATCTATAGGAAGTGGGAAAGAAAGTGTGTATGATTGATCCAGGTCACATGACCAATATGGCCATCATGCCCATACATGGTAAAAAAACTATAAAAATCTCTAGAACCCAAAATCCTATGATCTTGGAACTTGTAGCATCAGGGAGTAGAGTACTACAATGTGTAAATGATGACCCTGTGATGGCCTAAGCCTATTTTATGTCGCCTATGCATTTGAATGGCGAAAAACTTGCTGGAGATGAGCAAATGGACAGAATATTTATGATTCTACAAATAATTTGACCCAAGGGGTTCATCTGCTTCTGCCCTGGGGCTACATTTATGTATATGACCATAATATACAAACAAGTTTATGGTTTTTATATACCAGATCTCAGGTAAGCAATTACAGGATCGTTGGTACTCTGGTTTTCTCCAGTTTACAAGTTTTTCTTATTGGATATTTAGCTCCCCTGAGCCGAAGGCTCACAAGGTGAGCTTATAGTATGGTAGTCGAGCCGGCGTCCGTCCGTCTGTGCGTCAGGGTTCAAAGTGCCCATCTCTCCCCGGGTTTACCCATGGGTTTTACTCGGGTAAACCCGGGTTGGGCTTTAAGCCTTATTTTGAAAAAGTGGGTACTTAGTGGGTCCTCACTATTTTTTATGTTCACATTTGTGTATTTTACAGTAATTTGACAGACAAAAAAATTTTTTTTTTCTTTAAAAACATACACTTAAGTAAAATTTACTACTAATGTGTACTTAATATTACATGATCCACTAAAATTCCATGACACCATCAATTTTGAATATTAGTAGGAGTTAATGATAGTTTTAGAACTGTACTTCAATGAAAGCTAGCAATGAAAGTGTGTCATCAATCAGTCTCTCACATTTAATAGACAATGGCTTTAATCCTTTGTTTGTGTTTTCACCTAATTATTGCTCTAGAAAGTGTTGATAACACTTTTATAACAATACCCCATATGACACCTATTTAGGCACTGCTAAAATGAGGTGTTAACTAATTGTTTGGTATGTTTGTTCTAAATTTATGTCACTTAGTTGACTGCCTTGTATGTCTAGCTGTAATGACATCTGGCATGGTAGTTAAATGATGAATTAGGTAAAATGTGACTTAGCTAGATTTATCTGATTATTTTTATGGCAGTAGAAATATCTTTCACCATTCTCTTATCATAAGTCTGTCACAGACCAAGTCTTTCTTCTGTGCATGGCGATCAGCCATTTAGTAACAACAACAAAAAAACTTGAGAAGTTAAAACCTCTGTATCTTTTCAATTCTGTTTAATCGTCAAGCACCCCTAATGCAATCTTGCCAGCTTGGTTAGATAGCTGATTGTTCTTTTGGGATTGCTTCACACAAACTAAATAGGTTATTCAAATGAGATAAATTCAGATGTCTTGTTACTTGTACATTCATCTCTAAAATGCCTTAATACCTTGCTCAATACTCGAGTATCATCATTAGATATAAAGATCATAAAATTTCTAATACTGGTCACTACCCGCTACCCAGTGGGTATACGGGTTTACCCGCAGAAACCCACTGGGTTGGGTTTTATGGTTTAATACCCGGGTTTTTCGAACCCTGCTGTGCGTTCACACTTTCAATCTTGAATATCTCTAAGACAACAAGGCCAATCGCAATCAAATTTTATCTGAAGCATCATTGAGGAGGGGGAAAGGTTGCATTAGGTTTTGGGCCAGGTCGGATCAGAACTCTGGTTTCCATGGCAACAGATAGCTCCCATTGAGTTATAATGGGGAAAATGTTGTGGCCACTCTAGCAACTTCATTTTTGATTGGATCTTCTTCATTCTTGGGAATAACAAGGACCACCATAATTTCTCGAATGAGTTCAAATTTTGGCCAGGTTAGACCTCAGATTGCGGAGTTAGCTACCCTTGAGCATCTGGAAAAATCCCCATAGACATATAATGGGAAAAATGTTGTGGCCACTCTAGCGCCTCTATTTTTCATTGGATCTTCTTCATTCTTGCAGATAACAAGGACAACTATAATATCTCGGATGGGTTCGAATTTCAGCCAGATCCGACCTCTGACTGTGGAGTTAGCTTTTGACTGCGGAGTTGTCTGCCCTTGACTGTGTGAAAAATCAATATTTGAGCCGCCTCGTGGGAAAACCAACAATGTGGTTTCCGAACAGGTTAGACACAAACCGAGCTGTATAAGCTTAGAAGATGGCTGGAGACGGGAAATTTTGGATTCAGAAAGTAGAGGAATTGTAATATCCATGTAGCGAAAACAAAGGCGCTGATCAGCTTTGCGGTTACCGCGGATCAGCTTTGCGGTTACCGCGAAGCTGATCTGCGTCTTTGTTTTTGCCTATGCAGATTGTTGGTTTTCCCACAAGGCGGCTCATTTAGTGTTGTGGCCACTCTAGCGCCTTCATTTTTATTCGGATCTTCTTTATTCTTGGAAGTAACAAAGACATTCATAATATCTCGGATGAGTTTGAATGTCGACCAGATCCGACATCTGACTGCAGAGTTATCTGCCCTTGAGTGTTTGAAAAACCCATATTTTGTGTTGTGGCCACTCTAGCATCTTTGTATTTCAGTGGATCTTCTTCATTCTTGCAGGTAACAAGGATAACTACAATATCTCGGATGAGTTCGAATTTTGACCAGATCCAACCTCTGACTGCGGAGTTATCTGCCCTTGAGAGTTTGAAAAATCAATATTTTGTGTTGTGGCCACTCTAGCATCGTTGTTTTTCAGTGGATCTTCTTCATTCTTGCAGGTAACAAGAATAACTACAATATCTCGGATGAGTTCGAACTTCGGCCAGATCCGACATCTGACTGCGGAGTTAGCTGCCCTTTAGTGTTTGAAAAATCAATATTTTGTATTGTGGCCACTCTAGCGCCTTTAATTTTGATCGGATCTTCTTCGTTCTTAGAAGAAACAAGGATAACCATAACATCTTGGATGAGTTTGAATTTGAGCTCGATTTGACCCTGGACTGCGATGTTAGCTGCCCTTGAATGTTTGAAAAATCAATTTTTAGTGTTGTGGCCACTCAAACGTCTTCAATTTTGATCAGATCTTCAAAAAACAAAAAACAAAAAAAAAACACTTTGTCCAGTGACTGTACTTGTTGACTCTCAGGTGAGCGATCATTGCCCTTTGGCTACTTGTTAGTTAAAAGTATGGCTATCGAGTTGAAACCTATCAGACTTTATATGACTAGCATGATATGAGTGGCGGCGCGAGAAAACTGATCTCTGGGGTTTTCGACTAGGTCTGACACAAACCGGACTGTGCAATGACAGAAGAAGGCTAGAAGCTTGAAATTTTGGATTTATGTAGAAGTAGGATTGTACTATCCCAGTAGCAAAAATAAAGGGGACAGCTGATCTGCGATTTTGTTTTCACAAAAATCTGGTTTTCTCATGAAGCGACTCATATGTGGCATAATGCTTGATTGAGAATCTGTTGCTTGATTAAGTTATCATAAATTGATTTTCAAAACTAATCATTTGTTCTTTTCTAGGCTATGACAGTGCTTATATCAAAAGATCTGGGAACAAACCTGATGGATGTGCTACCTTTGTCAATTCATCCAAATTTCTCATCGAGAAAAGCATTCCAATCGAGTATTGTCGGACAGAGAGTGGGGGAATTCTTGACCGGGACAATGTCGCGTTGATTGTCAAACTGAAACCGTTGTCTGAGCATGTGCCTTCAGACAGAAGACTGTGTGTCACTAATACACATCTACTGTTCAATCCCCGCAGAGGGGATATCAAACTTGCTCAAATCATGGTGCTGTTAGCCGAACTTGACAAATGTAGTCACCTTAGTGGTGCAAATAATGATTTGAAGTATCATCCAACCATTCTTTGTGGAGATTTTAACTCTGAACCTCACAGTGAGCTTTATAAATTATTGACTATGGGCCGGCTTGAATATGAGGGTCTTCTCTGTCGAGTCATCTCAGGCCAGCAGGAGGGGCTTTCAAGGGGAAATAATTCAGTATTAGGGAGACATTTCATGCCTGCAGACATAGGTATTGGTGATACATGTCAGTATTTGGACATTTTAAAATCTAGAAACAGTAGGACTCCTCGTGATAGTGGTTTCTTCATAAATCAGAATCCCTATGAAAGTGTTGATTTGACAGAAGACGTGGAAGATGGTGAAATCCTTGAAAGTGATTCGGTAGAAGTGACAGGGTCACAAGGAACAGGACTTCTAAGTCATGAATTCAATCTAGTCTCAGCGTATAAACACAGGATAGGAAGACTCAAACACAGACACAGTGAAATAACCACATATCACAATAGGGCAGCATGTACAGTGGACTATATTTTCTACGGTGTACGATGTAAAGACGTGAGGTTCTGGAATGGGGAGGTGGAGATGAGGAACATTGAGGAGGGACCGTTACATCTCCTGGGGAGGCACGGACTGTTGGCCGATCATGAATTGCAGGAGATGGGTGGGCTTCCAAATGAAAGACTAGCATCAGACCATTTGTCATTGCTTACAAGCTTTTTGCTGAAGTAGATTGTCTTCTAGTGAGAAAATATGGCTAAGCCTAGACATTATAAATAAGCTGTGTATGAGAAAACCAAGGATGTGGTTTTCGAACCGGTCCAACACAAACTGGTCTGTATCGTCATAGAAGATGGCTAGAAGCTTGAAATTTTGGATTTAGAAAGTAGAGGAATTGTACTATCCCTGTAGCGAAAACAAAGATGCTGATCAGCCGAGCAGTTACTGCACAGCTGATCTGCGTTTTTGTTTTAGCATGTATGCAGATTGTTGGTTCCTGATGCAGCAGCAGAGGTTATGTTACAAAATTCAGCTGTTTACCAAGATGCAAAGTAACAAATCAAACAGACAAAAATTATTATGATTAGTTCACACCATAATTATATTTCATGGCATTTCCTTTTGGCTGGTGTTGTGTCTTTGTATCTTTACACTTTCCATTAATAGGGGCATGCATAATGATGGAGGTATTTAGTTTTATGAATACTTTTCCTCATATTGACCTTTAACACTTTAACAGTATGTACATGTATAAAGTAATATTTTGCTATGCATAAATTCAAAATTTATTTAGTACATGTATATTCATGGTCATTGAAGAACTGAGAGATGCCTAGTCTGATCTTAGTCTTTGTTTGAAATTCTTTGTTTTTCCAGTTGGAATCTCATTTACCTGTAATACTTTGTTATGAGGTCATTACTAGCATGATTAAGGTGAACTTTGATTTGTACTTAGTGTACTGCATTAATTTTGCATGTGTGGTAACAAAATAAGAGAACAAAGAATAGTTGTACAGCACAGCTTTTTGCCTTATTTTTTCAAAGGAAAATCTGTTTTACAGAACCAAAATTTCACTACTCTTGTATAGTTGTGCAACTGTATCTGGACCTCTGAGGCTGTAGATACTATTTCTGCCCCAACAGAAAGCCTCCATAGATTTGTCTGTACATGTGTTTTTATAATATAATGATATCTCATGAAAATGGACGTAATATACTGAGCCAAACTTATAACGCAACATGAGTTTATTTTTATTGTTTTACACAAGAACAGCATCAAATAAAATTTTCCTCCACTGAATAAGATTGCCAGACAATCGAACCATCTCATAAGATTTTGTTTTTTGTGTTATGCGTCTCAAGAAATTAATCATTTTGCAGAGGTAGGGTCTTGGCAAAAAATCAAATGCATTGTGATTTCCCAGAATGCGACATGTGACGTGTATTCGTACCCTAGAAATTAGTGTCGGTTTTCAGGGTTACCCCTGCCCTAATTTAGACAATGAATAATTTTACAGTCAAAGGGTCAATTTTGCTCAATTTTAAACAGAGTTGAAGACTCATTTTTGACTCCCAACCATTCAAGTTAACTCACATTTTAACATTTGTTACAGACGTTCCTGTCCCAACAATTGGACGCTGTTGTGTTTTCTAACAATGCTGAATGAAGGAATGAACATGTTTTCACAAAGTTTTCGGTAAAAACATCCTCCGTTAGAATTTTTCACTAACTCCATTTTCTATTGTGTTCAATGGAATGCGCAGCATTAAAAGTCCAATTTTCAATGATGCAAACTTTGATATGAAATTTTGGGTACAAATGGAGTTCATATTGTAATTACCTCATCGAACCTCACTGGGCGATCCATAAAGAAGCAATCTGTGTGCAAAGTGATTTCCAGAATCTCTCAGGGGGCGCATGCCAGCAAAATAACCGTTTTGGCCAATCAGATTCGAGCTCAGTGACCCATGCCCAGAAATCTAAAACTTTTGTAACCAATTTATTCATTGGTAATTGTTGACCATCATATGTCGGGTAGAACGCCATACGTTACATTAAAATGCGAAAAACATGCAATAACCGTGTTGCGTTAAATGTTTGGCTCAGTATAATTTTAGTTGTCCATGAGCATGTAAGCTATGAGTATGAATTAGACACCCATGTACACACATGTAATTGTTTTTAATCAAGAAACAACAAAAAATGTATCCATCAATTACCATTATCATGTTAGACATAAATCCTTATAAATGTTTCACCTTGCATCATGTTTCTTTTGTTATTTGAGCTGTGTCATGAGAAAACCATTAATGTGGTTCCCAAACAGGTTTGACACAAACCGAGCTGGTTTGACACAAACCGAGCAGGTTTGACACAAACACGGAGTACGGTTAGAGACTGGAAATTTTGGATTTAGAAAGTAGAGGCAGCGTACTATCCGAGTAGCAGAAACAAAGGTGCTGATCAGCTTTGCAGTTTGTGCAAAGCTGATCTGTGCCTTTGTTTTCGCATATGCAGAATGTTTGTTTTCTCATGATGCGGTGATTATCTAATAAATCTATTTCCAGAATTTTCATGAATTTTTATTTTCTGTTGCTTGAGCAAGTTATGTTTTGATTAGAATCAGAGTATCATTTCTTCACTTTATATGTATGAATTCAAATCAGTGATCGATGATGGTAGTATCTTTATTAAAAAAAACAACAACAAATAAACTGTTTATATTGTCACTAGTATAGAAAAGCAAAGTTTGGTTGGCTAAAAGCTTCCAAGGAAGCCTACACAGAAATTTTGAAAATGTGTTTAAAAAAATATTGACCATCGGGATATTGAAGTTTTGACAAAAAATGTGCATTTTATTTATTTGTTTTTTTTTTACCATTCAAGATGTTTGTTAAATATGATTTTGCAGAAGTAGAAAATAACTACAGCGATACATCAATTGCTTTTGCTTCTCTTTTTATTGCCTATGGATAATGTATCTTGCTTGCCTTTTGAAGGCACAGGCAACAGGGTCTGTTTCCCCTTAAATGTATTTGCTATATGTATCCTGAATATCATGTATGAGTATCAAGTCCAATACCAAATGGAATCAATGGCATAGGAGCATTTGACCATATTACCCAAAATGTCATGTAAATGAATAACTCCAAATGCATCCATTTCTGTGGTCGAAATGAGAGATAGAACAGTATAGAACTTAAAAATTATTACCTTTTGGGAATTGATAGCTTATAAATGCCCACTCAGACTAGATATGCAACATCTAATCTGCTGAGAAGACGGAGCATTTCATTCTGAATCCAACGGTATATAACACTCAAAATATGCAGAATGAGCAGTATATAGCACTCAGCTGACGACTTTTATCAGAAAATGGATTAAGTACATATAGTAGTGCTACAAGATCGGTCCTGTCAGGAAGTGGTCATCTGTTACTAGAAGGCTCCACCATTTATTTAGTTTCTAAATTGGCATGGATAATTGTAACAAAAAACTACTTTTAACCTTTTTGCCCTGGCCAAGGATAGAACCAGGACCTCTTGCATGCTATTTAAACACTACTGTGTTGCAGTAATAGCCAGCTTGCAAAGCAAGGCAGTAAAGAGCTTATTACGGTATATAGGGGTGTTCATTTGTCACTTTTTCGCCTTTTTGTGAATTGAATTCTAAAAAATGTGATTCATGGTATTGCAAATTTCATAAAAAAATGGAACATTTTTTTTATATTTCCTTACCTGACCTCATGTATTGAGCCTCTGATTATCATAAACTGGTATCACAAAAGGCCATAGCCCAAAATGGTTTTCATTTTGAGATTTTTCTACAAGGGTTTTTTGATTTGCTAAAAGCGATAATGATATGGACACCCCTGGTATACCTAGCACTACAACATATCCCCCTCCCCCTTCATTCTTAATTTGTCTCCAAATCTCAATTTGACAATGCATGAACGTTCATTTGACACAGATGTGCTGTTAGCCAACTGATGGGTTATTTTTCGTTAGGCGCCAAATGTAACGGCTAAAAAATGCTTATCATCTCAGGATCGAACCAGGACCCCTTGCCTGCTAATCCAACACTCTACCATGTGGCTGTAAAAGCCAGTTTACACAGCAATGCAGTGCAAATGTATATCATACCTAGCATTACTACATATTACAATAGTTATATGCAGTGGGGCCGAGTTGACCCGGATATGTGCTGCACGGGGGCCTTACAAATAGTAATATCGTAAAACTGACATGTAGTTTCAATTTAGTTCATTTCAAAATTTGCTCTCAGCAGAGACAAATAACTATCAGGACCACGAGAATATTAAAATCTGAAAGTAAAAGAAGACTTGAACAGGTCTTTTCTTAGTCTGGTACCCGACTCCTTCATTATCATTCTCGGAGTCAGGCACATGCGTATAATGTCAGAAGCCATTGGGTAAATAAAAACATGGCGGCGCCGTTAGTCACAACACACAGACCAATTTGTTTCGTGTGTAGCCTTGTTTCTGGCGTGGGCAAATGTGAGGAACTGAAGTATTTTATTCTTCCAACCTTCTTTTTGAAATCTGTGATGCTAACTTTGTTTCAGATTCGTTGTTATTACAGAAACTATGTTTTTTTCTTGGGCAAGTACAAGTTAAAGCTTTTCCCAAAAATATATATATATATATATTAAAAAAGCTTGTCATAGCTTTTGACCTCTTGTTTTATGGAAACTCTAAAGAAATGATATACAATATAATGAAAAAGGCATTGTTGCTGGTAAATTACCATACATTGGCCCAAGTAAAATGTAAAAAATACACAAAAACCGAGGCTGATTGCTTTCAACATAATGCACAGTGCACTGTATTTTATTTTGTTTAGTGCAAGACACATTCAATCGAATCTGAATGGTTTACTCACAGGTCATTGACGCTCTATAAACATTAAACAGTCTAAATAGCCGAAATTTAGTGATTCTAGATTCGAGTATTTGGGACATACTGGGGTATTTAAAGCAATCAGTTTGGTAGTAGGAGGAGAAATATAAACCTGTAAATTAAAACATCCAGCCTGAGCTGGCCTCGAACCCTGATCGCCGGGGTGGAAATCAGGCGTCATAACAACGAGGCTAAAAGGTCCAGACCAGTTAGACTTGTCAATTATGCTATAATACAAAGTACTTCGCAGCCGCACTACCACATTCCTCCATGCTACAATGAAACATTTGTTACAAATGTTTAAGAATTCCAATGCTCTTTTCTGACTCCCTAGACACAGCTTCGCCCATGGGCTCTGACGGTAGTCATCCTGGCACCAGGCACCAAATGTAGTAGTAGGAGAAATATAATCCTGGCCTCGAACCCCGATTGCCAGGGTGGAAATCATTCAGGCATCATAACCACGAGGCTAAAAGGTCTTGACCAGTTAGACTGGTCAATAATGCACCCTATATACCTATATACAATGTACTTCGCAGCCGCACTACCCCAAGTATATACAATATTGAGTAAGCATCAGTGACCTGTGGTTTACTGGTGACACCCCAAATTAACAATGTCTCTACAGGGGTGCTCCAAGAGGGAAATAAGTCCCTGGCTGTTGTTACAGAAAGTATGTTTTTTTTTTTGGGGGGGGGGGGGCTTGATTCAGGACACAAGTACAAGTTAAAGCTTTTCAAAAAAAAAAATGAGTAATTACATTGGACCAAATCCACTTTGTCCAGGACCATTGTACTTAAGACTTCAGTAGGCAAAATAATCTCGGTTCTGACATGACTGAAAAATTGTTGGCTGGGATGGTAAGCCTGGATACAAAAAAAAACAACAAAAAAAAACATAAAATAAAAATATTTAATAATTATCAGCTGGACCAAAATGGTGTTCATAATAGACTGTCAATGACATATTCATGTACAGTATTCATTAGAAAATAATAATTTTGTGAAGCGTGGTGGCCTGGTGGTGGACTAGATCATTAGGCTAAGAGTGGATAGGTTCTGGGTTCATACTAGCCCAAGTCTTCTCTGGCTGCTAGTTTATGTTTGTTTTGCTTAAAATTGCTTTAATGGCAAAATCAAAAATTATCAAAAGATTAGGATTAGGTTCATACGGCTGTGATGGGCTTTGCCAATAAGCAAGAAAAATTCTCCCTAAAGTAATACCAAGAAGCAGTTGGTTGTTCCTCCAGGGGGCAATGTTACTCAAAATTCTGGCATAAAGGTTAGCTTGCTATTTTAAAAATGAGGGGCGGGGGGTGTTCAAAAATTTGGATTTCCATATTTTGTGGAAGTTTGGAGGGGTCAGAAAGTAATGAATATCTTTTTTTTTTTTTAAATTATTTTTGTAAGTGTGTGTGTGTGTGTGGGGGGGGGGGTTGTAGATAATACTTGAGTCACTTCTAAATTATTATATTAGGCGGCCCCCGTGGCCGAGTGGTTAAGGTCGCTGACCCCAGTGCTCTTAATCATTCGATCATCTCACCGCTGTGGGTTCCCGCCTCGTTCGGGGCACGAGTCACATGTGGGACAAGCCAAGTTCTGCTTGCGGGTGTGTCAGGTGGTTTTTCCCCGGGTACTCCAGTTTTCGCCCCACCTATCGATTGATTCGTCTCGATATGAGTGAAAAAGCTTGAAAGGGACGTAAAACTGAATCAAAAAAAAAAATTATTATATTGTAAGTTATAGTATTTTTGATACACCTATATTTATAACATATGGATCGTTACTGCATACTGTATAACATGTATAACACATAGCATTGCTGGACCACAATTGGTTGTTTTACATCAAGAAAAAAATGTCCATGAAATGTATACCCCACTTTTATTCTGTGAACCTGGAGTATACAATGGTATACATCTACATTATCCTGAATTTTGATCCAAAACATAGATTGTGGGTACTCATTAGGATGGCCTGGGAAAAACAAACATGTACCAACATGCATGTTTTCATAATGACACTAAGTTTTCTATGTATCATTTTCCTCTCATCAGTTAACTCAGAAACTGGCTTGGAACCCCAACAATAATGTTGTTAATAGGCTGTGGTGTACTGTCTGTTCAATACAGTGTATGTTGAATAATATCCAATTCATTACAAACACTTGCCAGTGTGATATTCAGAAATTTTTAAAGTTGTAAGAAAATGGAAATTTTCAATAGAAAAAATTATTTTTAATAATTTTGCTCAAAACATAGATTGTGGGTACAAGTTAGAACAGTCTCAATGAGGCAGTTCTAATGAGTACCTAAAATCAGAGACATATACAAATACATCTTTATCTCAGCTAAAATCTATATTTTGGAGCAAAAATAAGAAAAATAGGTATATGTATAACCCTGCAAACCCCAGTATTTGTATAAAAGTGGGGTTCAAGGGGGTCTACTTTCATGGACATGTTTTCCTGATGTAGTGCGCTGTAACACCAGAGATGAATAATTTCAATTTTACTCCACAAACAATTCCCTGATGTGATTAAGGGACAAAATACCTGGAAAGAATCAGGAAGGTGACACTGGCTGAGATAGAGTCCTTCCTCAAGATTTGCTATAAGCTTGGGTTCTACACCTTGTGGTCGAAGTGTCTTATAAACATGATCATAAGACAATTTAGGACATCATCACTTTTGATTTGGTCACATAAGAATTATTGAGTGAATGAGTTTGCTAATAGTGCAACTCACTGAGAACATTTGGTACTTGATATATGGTATGTGTATCTGGTCACAAACTAAAAGTCCTAACTTGAGTGCAAAGAAAAAACAAACCACAAAGATACTGAATTTTTGCAGGATTTCTAAACTAGAAGCTTGTTTTGTCAGATTTTTATACCATATATTTTTCTTTTTGTTTTATCATAATCTGGTTATCTTTTCTGTTTCAGACTGAAGCTTGTTTGTCTTCACTTAAGACAAGTAGAATGTTACCAAGACAGGTCAACATATTTGGCAGATTTCTAGACAAAAGGATCCCCAGTAGCCAAACATGTTAAAGCTGTTCAAAACATTTGTTTGAACTCTATTACATCAGGTAATTTACAAATTGTTCAAATTGAATGGAATTTTTCCAATTTACCAAACATTGTAATATCATACTAGTACATATGTACATGATTTCATTAATTTTGTGCTAGAGGCTGCCTTTACTATGTAGTTCTAAACCCTTATTAGAGCCGCATGAATTTCGTGTTTCTTTTTGTTGCCTTGATTTGGATGGTTTGCCAAATTTATTTGTTCAACAATTTCACTATTACTGTTCTCATATACATCATGTATGTTAAAGCCAATTTTATTATATTATTTTATTATAAATGATACTTATGCTTTTCAGATAAATGAACAGATGTTAGACAAGATGATAATGATGATGATCAAGAGCTTCAGACAGTGCTAGACGGATTGGTACTGTCCTAGTTGTACTAGACTGTGACATTGTCTATTAGTGACTAAACAGATATATTTTAATGAAAACCTTCTGTTTTCATTGAAATGTGCTTGTTAAGGGCTTGAGAAAATGGCATGGACTGAAGTTGCATAATGAGAATCAGAACCTGCTGTATGCCAGTATGTAAAAAACAAAAACAGAAAGTGTAGCTCAAAGTTCATAAAACGTTTTTCATCATCAAGTTCTTTGAACATGAAATTTCTAATTCTCATAAATTTATGGGGAAACAGTTCAAATCAATAAAACTAAAGTTACAATGTACACTTAGGCGGCCCTGATGCTGCGGCTGCCAATAAATGTTAAAAAAGTTGTTGGCATTTTAGTATTTATGAGCAGGATAAAATTCAAACTCAGCTGAGTTGAGCATGCAAAAAGTTTGATGTCCTCCAAGCCTGCACAACAAATAAATTTCAAAATAATTGCAGCCTTCACACAAGAAATTCAAGTGTCTGGGTTCACAACATTGAAAAAACATATCCAAGTAATATATGACTTTTTTTTTCAGCTGTAAAAATTGAAAATTTCATTTGAAAAGTTTTGGAAGTTTTTCATATTTTTGCGTAAACCAAAGATTGTAGGTACACATTAGAATCCCTGGTTCTAAAGTGTACACACAATCTATGCTTTGGAGCAAAATTTATAAAAATAGGTATACCCCATGCATACCCCAATTTTGCTGTATAAAAGTGGGATAATATATATATATATATATATATATATATATATATATATATATATATAGATGTATATATAGATATATATATAGATATATATATGTTTATATAGAATTTATACATGTACTTTCAAAGCAATAGTTTAGCTCACCCGAGCAGAAGGCTCAAGAGGTGAGCTTATAGGATGACCATGCTCCGGTATCTGTCTGTCGTCCTCAATTTCTACGATCTTCTTCTCAGAAACCGCTTGACCAATCAAGTTAAAATTTTACGCAGAGCCTCCTTGGGTAGTGTGATTGAAATATTTGTTGGCGACCAAGATGGCCCCAACCCCTTTATATTGTAAAAAATTAAAAATCCTTCAAAACTCTTAAGTCTTCTTCTCCAGAACCAGTAGGTTGATTTCCACAATACTTGGTATGTAGCATCAGTAGCACGATGACCCTGTGATGACCTTGACCAATTTTACAGCAAGGTCACTTTTGGAAACATAGGCTTTTACATAGGAGAAGGCAAAAACAATGCATATTTTGGAAACTATTGCAGCCCCAGACTTAAAAGTTGCTAGATGCAGACAACTAATGGAGTCAATGAGGGTATGTAATTATTTAAGGTCAAGGTCATTTCTTGACCTTGACTCTAGGTCATTGAAATATAAGAATTAAGTAACAATTTCAAAGATCTTCTCTAAAACTGCTTGGTCGATCAAAGTGAAATTTTATGTGATGCCTCATTGGATAGTGGCATTGAAATTTCGCTTGTGATTTCTTGGTCACATGACCGAATTCCATGAAACTTGGTATGCATCACCAGGGGCTCAGTCTTATCGTGGTTTGCTCAAATGATGACCCTGGGATGACCTTGACTTTTTTATGGCATGGTCAATTTCAGAAACATAGGCTTTTACATGGGAACAAGAGAAAACAATGGGTATTTTGGAAACTGTTGCAGCCTGAGATTTGTAAGTTGCTAGATGCAGACAACTAATGGAGTCAATGAAAATTTGTGATTAATTAAAGTCAAGGTCATTTGTTGACCTAAACCCAAGGTCAGGCCTAGAAATTTTTCTGAGGACCTACTCGTCCTGTGGGGCGAGTTGTAAACAATTTTTACTCGTCCTTACTGCTGGTTCACTCGTCCTTAAAATCTGGATTTCAAAAGAGACAAAAAATCATCAAAAACTAATGTCGCCCTGCTTCGACATTTTTTGTCTACTTTCGATATCAAAATGGAAATTCTCGATTATTTGACTTTTGGTGTAAGCCGTTTTATCACATGGAGATAAAACGGCGCGCCGTGAATAAAATGACCAATGCTTTCCGGTATTTGGACCATGTACCGGATTTTATTGAATTTCATTTACTGCGGACTAGTGACGTAGTGCAAACATCCGGTTGACAATCGGAAACGAAATCTTCAGCTGATTTTGCATTTACGGACATTTACTGCCTCGAGTCAGTCCCGAAAATGCTACTCGTCCTGTCGGGCGAGCCAGGGTAAATTTCCACTCGCCCGTATCGAACTTTCACTCGTAAATACGAGCGGACGTGTGGCTTTTTCCAGGCCTGAAGGTAGCTGAAATATAAAAATTAAGATCATGCTTTCTCAGAAATCATTTTGCCTATGAAAGTGAACTTTTATATGGAGCCTCAATACTTAGGGGGAACACAATTTTATGCGCAGAATCTGGATGGAATGCTCAACATGGCTGCCATGCTCACAAATGCTAAATTTTTTCTCCAGAACTGGTGGGCAGATTTTGACCAAACTTTGTATGTAGTATCTGGGACTCCAGCTCATCATAGGTTGTTCAAATGATGGCCCTAGGATGACCTTGGCCAATTTTATGGCTAGGTCAGTTTTGGAAACATAGGCTTGTACATGAGAAGAATTGAAGTGTAAACAATATTTTGGAAACTTTTGTAGTTTGAGACCTGAAAGTTGGCAGGAGCAGACAATTAAGGTATGCCATAAATTAAGGCCAAAGTCCAATGAAATATCAAAATTAAAGAACTGCTGTTCTCAGTAACCTCTCAGCCTATGAATTGGAAATTTTATTTGAAGCCTTCATGCATAGGGGGATGAAATTTTGCTCATGAAATGAGGGTTGCATGCTCACAAATGATCAAAAAATCTTCTACAGAACTTGGTATGTAGCATCAGAGACCTTAACCAATCGTAGTTTGTTGAAGTGATGACCCAGGGACGACCTTGACCTATTTTATGGCATGGTCAACAGTGGATTTGTTTTGAAACTATTGCAGCCTGAGACCTGAAACTTGGCTGATGCTGGCAACTAATGAAGTCAATAAAGGTATGCGAGTATTCATGGTCATTTCATGATGACTAAATGTTCCAAGATCAGGTGAGTGTTCTCTGGTTCAATGTTCTTCTGGTTTAAAAAAAAATCAATCAATTTTTAATGGAAAAAAAAGAGAAGAAAATAAATAGTAACCGATAAAAACAAAAAACCCTTGTTGTGGCTTTTATCAATTTCCATGTAAAAATGAAGGCAACGAAAGTAATTTGAGCTGCATCGAGAAATACCAAAACAAAGATCTATGCAGATCAGCTGCCCAAGGAATAAGCATTTTATTGCTTTGTGGATAGTACAAGCCTCATAACAAATTTTAAGCCTCATTCTATCTTCTGAAAGCTGCATAGCCAGGTTTGTGTAGGACCTGCAAAATGATCTCAAAGACAGCTTTTTTATGTCACGGCTCAAGCTTAATGTGTACTGTAAATTGATTTTTTTTTCTTCTAGGTAAGACACAAACAAATCTCTGTTGTGCTTGTTGTCTTTGCTTTTCGTTGAGACTAGCCGGATAGCTACCTTGTTGGGAAAGAGCTAGCCCGGGGTTGGTAACTCAAGGCCATCTTAAGCTTAAGTCGTAATAAGATCAGCGTACAACAAACTTACGTATCTCTTAAGAATTACGATGACTAACTGAAAATGACATTTGTAACTTTATGGTCAACTGAAGACCACCACAGTGTCATTTTATCTCAAGAAGTGACACCTTTAATTTTCAAAAAGTTACAAAAGCTTAGAGTTACTTGAACAGCAAGGGCGTAAATTATAAAGTATTCATCTTAAGACCATCATAAGTATGTTTTAAGTAGGGGAACTTACAATGACTTCGAGTTACTAACCCCAATGTTTATGTTGGGAGTTTAAATTTAATTATACCCCCCGCAATACGAAGTTTTAGTGGGGGGGGGGGGGGTATACTGTTTTCAGCCTGTCTGTGATTCCGTCAACATTTTGACATCTTTGCTGAATAACTTTTAAAAGTAGTTTTTGCCCGATGTTCTTCAAATTTTCAACACACCTGCACCATTTGACAACACATGTCACGATGTGTGATATGTATTGAGGGGGCCAAAGGGTCAGTTTTGCAAGAGTTATGGGACTTTTTAAACCTATACATATAATGTTTGCCATAGTGCTAATAGTGCATACTTTGTGAAATCAACTCTTCCTACAGCTTTAAATATTCTCTTTTGATACTTTGCAGATATGTGCCAAAGATATGCATGAAGAAGTATTATGCTCAAAAAATGAATTTTGACAAATTTACAGCATTTTAGCCAATTTTCGATAATTGCCATATTCAACAATGGTTGGAAGTGCATAGTTTGTGAAATCAACTCCTCCTAGGGCTTTTAGTATTTCTTTTCAATACTTTGCAGACATGTTCCACACATATTGAAGCTGTGCATGAAGAATTATAATGATGAAAAAATAATTTTTGACAAATTTACAGCATTTTTCAATATAGTCATTTTTGACCATTGCTTATATACAATAATGGTTGGTAGTGCATACTTAGTGAAATCAACTCCTCCAAGGGCTTTCAGTATTTCTTTTTAATACTTTGCAGACATGTTCCACACATATTGAAGATGTCAATGAAGAATTATAATGATAAAAAAATAATTTTTGACAAATTTACAGCATTTTTCAACATAGTCATTTTTGACCATTGCTTATATACATGTACAATAATGGTTAGTAGCGCATACTTTGTGAAATCATCTCCTCTTAGGGCTTTCTAATTTGAGAAAGTAACAGGATTTTAGACTGTAGAGGCGGTGTTGGAATGTTTCCTATCGAGTGGCTGATAACAGCTTTTTGCAAATCTACAAAGGACATTTACCGGCACATGAGCTTGGCCAAGGAGGTTTTTAATTTTTAGCTCACCTGGGCCTAAGGCTCTCCAGGTGAGCTTACATTGTACTCATAATCTGGTGCCCATTTGTCGTCTGCCCACAATTTCAAAGGCTCAGTAACATGACTTATTAAGAGCTGTCGCAGGACAGTACACTTGGCTGCTTCTGGCTTTTGTCAAACATTACTGATTAGGGCAAACTTGACTTATAAGCTTGCCCTTGTTGTAAACCTGGCTAAAATTGACAGGAGTCTGCGCTTCAAACTCCGGAAAAGATTAGCCGGCTGTGCCTCGAGAGCTGAAGACCGATTAATGTGTTCAGAGCCGAGGCCACTTTTCACACTTTTGCAATAAACCTTGCCTGTCTTTTAAACTTCTGCGAAGATTAGCTGGCTGCGCCTCTAGACCTGAAGACGGTTTTGAGGCTCATGATCTTAGGCGCAGTTAAGGGGGTTTATTCAGACACGGTATGCACTTTTGCGGTTTTACCCCAAATGTTGGGTAAATTGATTCTATCAGGATTGCCGACACCACGGACTTTGTTTTAGAATGTCAATAATGATGACTAAATCTTCATGAAAGAGTTTGAGGATAAGTTCGAAATTCCTCCTCTAACAAACCAGGCTTAAACTCAGAAATTATAAGTCTAACCCTTGCTTGTTAAGCCCTTAAAAATGACCACACAACAAGGAAATGAAGTTCACAAATATAGTTTAAATAATCTTTCTTTTTCATCAAAAGCATTGTCAAAGCAAACATGTACACAGAACAACAGCAATACACTTCAACCTCATTATAACGCACCTCATTATAGTGCGGTTTTCAATATAACACGGCCATGCCATGGCTCCCAAATTGATTATTTTGCTATTTATCTATAGTAACCTCATTATAACATGTTTCACTTACAACACGGTCTGTTTCTATGGACCCCAAAGATAGCGTTATAATGAGGTTGGCCTGTAATGACAAATTATGCAACCAAAATTACAAAAGATGCAGTAAATTGCAATTTAAGCTTCATAATCTATTATGACTCTTGGGTAAATTAATTTAAAAATAAAGCCAAAATAAGGTTTAATTTCTTAAATGCTAATACTTATTCAGCCATGAAAGAAGCTACAAAGTTCTTACAATTATGTGGACTTAGAATATTTAAGAAAATAAACAGGTGCAAAAATAACTAAGTTAAAAAGTTTCGCAGACTTGGACAAATTCTAAGTAAAATGTTCAAAAGCCAAAAATTTGATAAGTCCAAAAATAAGAAAATAAAGGAATTTCACTGTTAATCCAGAGTGGAGATTGAAACACAGAATAAATAATCCAAGAATATAATAATCTAAGAATAATCTAAGAAGTGATGAAAACATAGTAGTAGTAGTAAAGTGCAGGCTTTTAACGTCATCCTGGGCCAAACGGACTTAATCCATGGTTCCACCTCAAGGACAAAGTGATGAAAAGTAGTAGTAGTAGTAAAGTGCAGGCTTTTAATGTCATCCCGGGCCGAGCGGACTTATTCCACGGCTCCACCTCTAGGACGTGAAGTGATGAAAACTGAAAAAATAGCCCCTTAAATACCCAAAAATGCTACCTGTCTTACCCATTACATTAATGGTCACTTCCAGTTTAAAAACAGGTTTTAAAGCTAAAATATGCAAAATATACAAAAATTGTTACAACTGCAGTGTTTAATATGACAAAAACTTTCAATACATGGAACAAAAAGCATTTTAAAAGGCCATTTCAAAGTTTATATATTTAACACAAATCTGCTTAACCTAGTAAAAATGGACTCTTCAACCACATAACAAAACCAACGGTTACTTATTTCAAACAATTTATCTTGTCAAAAATTTACATTGAGAAGGAAATAGCTTTGTCAAACGACAGATTATATCTCTTCGACGAGAAATGGAACACATTACTACAAGCATTAAGTTAACAAGGAAGCAGAATGCAACAGAGTGTAGCTCTCTCTCTCTCTCTCTGATAGTTAATAATCTTTTATTATATCACATTGTAGTAAGCTTTGTATGACATATCAATTACTGTTTTTTTTCTGTATGTATTTCCATTCAATGTTTGTCACGTGAGTCTTCTGATGTTCATGCTAACAATGCTACCTGCCTAAAATGTATCGTTATATATTCCTTTGTACAATGTGTAATAGTAAAGATAAATAAATGAGAAAAAAATGGACTCTTCCAGTTCCAGACCTAAGTTGCACATCTGCCTCCTTAAAATTGCAACTTTAAAGGTGACAAGCAAAAAGGTCCCTTAGGTTTACAGAAAGCAAGATAAAAACGGAAGTAAATTTCACATAATCAAAGATTTCCTCAAATGTTATAAAAGTATAAACACTGACTTTATAATAATATGCTTTAATAAGTTTTCTCACCAGAAAAAGTCAATTTAATTAAATAATAGTCATTTACTTAAAAAGCACAAGCCCTAAAATTTCAAGATTCCCTTAAATAACATCTAAAATATGAAGAGTATGCAAAAGATTTACAGCCTAATGCAAAGATAACATAAATGTCTATACTGTTACTAAAAATCATGAAAATTGCATAAAAGATAAGTTTGCTAGGACTGAAAAAGTATTTGTGGGACGAGTCACAACAAAGTCTAATTACTGCATACATAAAAATGGCTAAAAACTCAGTCAAAATCAGTCCGATAAATGTGAAAACTTCAGGAAATGTGCATTATATCAACTACTATCTAAAAATACTAAATTCAATGCACAAAACACATAAAACATGAAGACAAGCAAACATTACATGGGAAAATGGGAGTCAAGACTCGTCAAAACCTGAGGTTTACCACACCCTTTTGCCTTGTTTCTATAAGACAAAATCACTGAACCATGAAATAAGGTGACAGTGAACTATTTCTAACTAAGGTTTAATGGCCTCACTCATATTGTGAAAGAAGTATGGTCATATACCGAGTTTCCATGATACAAGGCAATATCACTGGAACCGGGAATTAGGTCACAGTGACCCAGCATTACTTTATGTCTGACCATATGCAATTAAACATATTTTCACTTACCAATTGAGTACTGAGCTATAAGGCAAAATCTTGATCACAGTGACCTATAAATACTTTGGGGTCAAAGGTCTCTTCATACTCATTCATAATCTGAAATAAGCATGAAAATATACAGTGCCAACTGAGTGTCAAGATACAAGGCAACATCATTCAACCATGAGATTAGGTCACAGTGACCTACGACTACTTTAGGGTTAAAGGTCTTGTCATATGAAAACATACTATGAAATCAGTTTGTTCATATACAGCCGTGGTGGTTTAATGGATAGTGTATTTTCTTAGCAATCAAGGGGTTGCGGGTTTGAAACCCGGCTGGTACATATGCCTGTCATGGTGGTGACAAATGTTCACCCTGACGTAATAAAGGCAAACAACCCATGAGTGTAACATATACCAATTGAGTGCCAAGATATAAGGCAAAATCACTGAACCATGATTTTAGGTCACAGTGACCTACAACTAATTTCGGGTCAAAAGTCTTGTCATAAACAAACATACTGTGAAAGAAATATGTTCATATATCAATTGAGTGCCAAGATAAAATGCAAAATCACTGAACCATGAAATAAGGTCACAGTGACCTACAACTACTTTCAACAGGTCAAAGGCCTTGTAGATTTGTCATACGCAAACATACTGTGACAGAAATATGTTCATATACCAATTGAGGCATAAGGCAAAATCACATATCAGGCAAAATCACAACTGTGAAATTAGGTCACAATGACCTATAATTGCATTGTTCAAAGGTCTGGTCATACTCACCCATAATCTGAGAGAAGTAAGAAAATATACTGAGTGTAAAGATATAAGGTAAAATCACTGATCCATGATACTAGGTCACAGTGACCTATAAGTATATATATTTGCTACATACAAAATATGAAAGCTCTAGGCCTTGTGGTTTCAGAGAAGAAGATTTTTTTATGTTTTTCCCATTGTAAGTCTATGGGAGCTATCTGTTGCCATGGAAACCAGAGTTCTGATCCGACCTGACCCAAAACCTAACCAAACCTTTCCCCCTCCTCAATGATGCTTTAGATAAAATTTGATTACAATTGGCCTTGTCTTAGAGATATTCAAGTTTGAAAATGTGAACGGACAGACGGACGGACGCACGCACGCCGGCTCGACTACTATACTATAAGCTCACCTTGTGAGCCTTCGGCTCAGGTGAGCTAAAAAGCCATTTTTAATGGTATTCTAAATTTAACCTCTAGCCCCACCTTTGGCCTGGACCCAGGGACCTGATGCCATGGAATGAAAGCTAATCCTACACGGTATCTATGGTCCAAGTATGAATGCTTTTTGATGAGTGGTTGTCGTTGTCAAGATCTGGACTTCTAGAAAACTATACCACAACGTCCACAAGTGTTACATGCACAGGAATGGGAACAAGCATGACCGAGGCGACTACAATAGCTCAATAGACTCAAACTAAAAATTGTCAACTGGGATGTTAACAGTTTAACCACAAATCAAAGAAACAAAGACATCTTCATGTCGAGGAGCACCATTAGGGAAGTGGAACAAAATATACATGTACATTAATTTGTAATGTGTTAATCAGATGCTCTTCATTCCCAGGCTCTTAACACATAATTCACAGCTTGGTTTGGAGACAGTCCCACAAGAATCTTCACCCTATCATGATGTTTGTAATTGGAGAAGTCTTTTTCCTGGCATCTAATCTATATTGTCAAGCACAACTTTCAAGTTTGAGAATTAGTCATAGCCCTCCGCTATATCACTATCTGAGCTTTGCATTTCAAACAGTACCGGTAACTCGGGTATTAAAAAAATTTTCGCGATGCGCGATCGCTTAAGGTCTCGCGACACCTGTACTGTAATCATGATTGGGCACAGTTGAGTTTAACAAAAAAGTAAGTCTTCTTTTGGGGCAACCAGCTTGCATGTTTTCACCGACACTGTCACTTCGCTTCCTCTTCTGGGAGCATGACTGCTTCATAGGTGATAGTATGTCGTATCCTGAAATAGTATATTTAAGACATATTGATGCAACACTGCATAACATGTGACTAAAATGAATCTGGTGATATGAGACTTGATTGATTAAGCAACAACTGGCAGTAAAACAAGTACATGATTGTCATGTAAGGTGTTTTATCAAAACAGCGCAAGGGGTAATTATCTTAGCTCATCAGAACGGCGCAAACTATGCTCATCGATACAGCGCAACATAATTGGGCAATTATCCTATTGTTATCGTAATCAGTAGTGATTTTCTACGTGAGCGCGTCTACCTACAGTAGTGAATGGTGAATAACTATGCTTGGTGGCTTGATGGCTTGGTGACCCATGGTGACACATGGCTTATATCTTTCACTGAGCATCTAACAGTGACAGCTTGCAGAATTTTTTTTTAAATCAGTGAGCTAAAGATGCCCACTTCCATTAACTTGTACACTAAAAGGACAATCTGACATTTTATGTGTACATGTACATACATGAGATTTTAAAATATCAACAAAAATATCCTGCTCAACTGCCACCTCTCCGCTGTGAGCAGGGGGGGGGGAATAATAATACAGAAACAGACAGACAGCGTCTATATTTTTTCTCTATAATACGGCTAACGGAAGGTCTTTATACTGGTATACAGGTAAATATACCGGTAATTACAGGTAATTGCCCAATTATTGTGCGCTGTAATGATGAGCACGATTTTACAGGTAGCTATATAGTCAATACGCTGTTTTGATAGCTGTTTTTCGCTGTTTTGATGACCCAATGCGCTGTTTTGATTATGTGCCTCATGTAACTCTTTGGTGTCAGTTGTTGCCCAATTAATTCAACTTCTTATCATCGCACACCATATCGTCATGTGACATGATGTTGCATCAATATAATGCAAGTAAGAAATTTGGCTGCATCACAGGTTTATAGAGTGAGTTACAGCTGAACTGACCAGTACTTTTGTTTTGGCTCAAATACTTATTAATCTGAAAATTCAGCCATTTTTACAATATTTGTTGCACATTTTGAGACTACAATTTTGCTAGGAAATTATTCCATTTAAATTAAATGTAGAAAATTTGAAAATATAAGTAAAATACCATAACCAGATACTTGAAGGAACATTGAAGAATGATTCAATAGCTTATTGTACATAAAAAATTAATATTTGGGCCACATCATAAGAAAGCCGGATTTTGCCTATCCGAAAACAAAGGCACAGATCAGCTGTGCAGTAACTGCACAGATGATCAGCACCTTTTTTCACTACATGGATAGTACAATTCCTTTTCTTCTTACATATGAAATTTCAAGCCTCTTGCCTTTTTCTGTGACTGTACAGACCGGTTAAGGCCGAACTTGGTTGAAAACCCTGAAGACTGGTTTCCTCAAGGCGCGGCTCATTTATGCATAAACTCAAATAAAGCCCCCGCCCATTGGGTACTAAAGAAATAGATAGGCTGCTTTTGCACCTATTGAAAGCTTATTAGGCTACTGACTATCAGATTTCTGGTGAAACACTCGGGTCTGAGCCTGCCCAAGAAAAGTGGCTCAAGTCATCCATACATATAAGACTTAATGGCTTACATGGGTGTTTGTATGTAAAGCACTTTTCGGATGTCGTTACATCCTAATTTCGGATAGAAGTCTCTTATAAAAATGGATGAAACATCTTGACATGACCTCTGCTGTTGACTGGGACGTTCAGCATCAATTCACACAAGCAAATTACATGTTTTACAAGTTTAATCAATCCGAGAACTGTTGGTTACAAAATCTTGTCCGGAGCCTTAATAAAAGTATGGTCGTGCTTTTTGTGGTCATGAGATCCAACAATTTAGACTGAAATTTGTGCAAGTGATGGTACAGTTTTTAAAATAATTATACATGATGCCTCACCTGCTTTCCTGGCACTATGGGTTTCTTGTTTCTAGAGAAAATACTTGGTACAAATACTAGTTGATCTGAAAAGTCCACCTTCTTCCCTGAAATTTAAAACCAAGATACATGAGATGACTACTTGGGATTTATGTTGAATGATTATCACTATGTTATTAATTTTAGTATTATCACTATTGTAATCAATTTGTTTACTTTGTGTTTGAACAAGAAGGAAAGGGGGGGGGGGTTAACGACTGCAACATGATGGTGTTATTGCTGTATTAAATCAACCACAGGTTAGACCAGAGAAAGTTTGATTCTCAACCAAATTTTTTAAAGTTCGGGGGTGCATCAGGAAAACATGTCCATGAAATGTATGTACCTCCTTACCCCCCTGAACCCCCACTTTTATATAGAAAAACTGGGATTTGCAGGGGTATACCTATTTTTCTTATTTTTGCTCAAAACACAGATTGTGCAGGGATTTTTTGGCAATTTTGGGAAGGGGCTCTAGGGCCTTTGCGATTGGGAAAATTAGCGATATAAACCCTGAATTTGGGAAATTTTCAGAAAATTCAAAATTGATAATATAAGTTGACATAGTTTATCAAGCTTATGCATTTAGAATCATTTAAATAATAACATAAAATACCAAGCTAAATAGCATTTCAAACAGCAGAACGTATATTTCACAAGGCATTGAACTATTGAAAATAATTTTCAGATGTGATTGGGATTTTTTTTCTACAAATGGGAAAAAATCCTCCTAAATCGCATTGGGAATGGGGCCTTATTTCGGCCCCTGAGACACCTGAAAAAAATCCATGTTGTGTTACTGGAAATTTCCATTTTTGGGGCAGTTCTTACATGTACCCACAATCTATGTTTCGAGCAAAAATAAGTAAATATCAAAATTTTTCAGCTGAAAATATTCAATTTTTAAAGCTCAAAAAATCTCTGTTTATTGCATGGGCATGTTCTGGTAATGAAAGACACAAAGGCAATTAAGTATCTGAAATATAATGTGCTGTCTCATGAGAAAAACATCAATCTGCTTAAGGGAAACCAAAGACGCAGATCAGCTTTTGCAGAAAACTTTGTTTTCGCCTTATATACTAAGGATAGTACATTTCCTCTTCTTCTTAAATCAGAAATTTCAAGCTTCATCTTCTTTTCTGTGACTGTACATGTAGGTCGGTTTGTGTCGGACCTGTTCCAAAACCACATTGTTGGTTTTCCCAAGAGATGGTTCATATTTTACATTATCTTGACCTTTTTATTATTTATTTTTTTCTTTTCTGACTAAAATGAAAAAAAGTTTGGAGGATTTTGAACAGCGGCAGGTGGGAATGAGAATCTAACAAATCATTTTCTATGGCCTTAAATAATTTTGCACATACATGACTATGAAATAATTTTAAATGCACACAATAACTGTCACATAAAAAGAGGGCAGCGCAGCTGCTTAGTTGTACAGCGTCAGACTCCAGAGCAAGAGGTCCAGGCCTAGAACAGCACAAGGGCCCTGTAGTGTCCTAGAGTTAGATATTTTTAAAAGCTCCTCAAAAAACTAGTCAACTACATGTCCTACATAAAGTTGCCGCTTTTTGTCAACATGACAGAAAAATTGTTGACAGGGACTTACAGATTAGGAAAAACAAATGGTTGAATTTGAGTCTGATCCCATATTTTTCAGTGAAGAGTAGATGATGGACCAAAGCCTGTTTTAGCTTATGCAGAATAATATGCCTCTGCCATACCTGTGGGTGTGCCTACAAATATCTTATCAGCTGAAGCAATTCAAATAATTTAATTAAAAAATTAAACAAGTCACGCATTTCCAAATATTAAACCAGACAGCAAATCAGTTTCAATTCAAATTCAGGGTGAATTCTACATATTTCTGTGAAATGTCATGTCATAATGAACTTACATGTAGCAATAGAAATCAGCATACTGCGTTGATTTTTTGTCAAAATAGCTTCTCTCCGTTCAGGCATCAATTTTCCGGCCCTGTTTTTCTTACAGTTCTTGGGTTTTCTGGAATGTGAAAATTAAAGACCATGTTCAACATCCTTTTTATCCCCATTCAACTTTATCTAATACACAGACCAAAAGACGGCGGGATACCCAGGGAGAATTAGACAATTATCCCCCAGAAGTCCCCATAGATTGAAATTTGGTATCCAAAATTCCCTGGGCTGGCTGTCAATTTTCAGGGTTCCCACAGAAAGTATAAAATAAAATTCCATGACTTTTCCATGATTATTCCATGATCATTGATCGCAGTTGAATTTCCAGGACTTACTTTTCTGTTTGTTGATTTATTATTTTGTCATATAACACTTTTTAAAAGGCAAGAACAGAAAATTATATTTGAAAAAGTAACTCACTCCAAGGTATTTTCTTGTTTTCTGATGAAGGTGAATTAATTTGACTGACCTTTTGAACATGTTGAAAAATACAGAACTTTACTTATTAATAATTATCGAGCGAGCGAAGCGAGCGAGGAAAAAAATGTATTCCAAAGACATCCAAACTGGCATTTCATAACAAAATTCCATGATTATTCCATGATATTTCATCATTTTTCAAATTCCATGATTTTTCCATGCATGGAATTATTTTTAGCCATTTTCCATGTTTTCCAGGTTTTCCAGTGCCTGTGGGAACCCTGAATTTTGCTATATATTTTATATAGCTTTTTCCGTATAGCATCGGATTCGCCACACCTAGAAAATGATTGATGCTCTATTTAATTCTCAGGGGTTGGGATTTATTTGTTGTCTAATTCCCCCTCATGCGCGGATCCAGAAATTTTCATGAGAGGGGGTCCAACGAAAGTGGTAATTTTTGGTCACAAACGAGGGGGGTCCAACCCCCATAAAATCCCGAAATTACCTTTTTTTAGGTAAAATTTTCAAATTCCAGGGGGGGTCCGGACCCCCGGTCCCCCCCTCTGGATCAGCGCATGCCCCTGTATGTCCACCTTCCCCCCTTGATAGGTGAATTACACACTGTAAACCACAGGCACTTGTAGCATAAAAATATACCCCCACCCTTTCTATATATGTCATATATAGAAAGGGTGGGGGTATATTTTTATGATACATGTGCCTGTGCTGTAAACTGATTGTGCACTTATAAATTTAAAAAAAAAGTTTTTACCTACAAATTCTACACAAAAAGCATTTCTAGTGATTTTTATCAAAAAATCTAGCTCGGATATCAACGCTCGTTTCAGCATAGGCTTTCATACCTGACCCTGAAAGATTGCAAGCTTTTTAGAAAAGCTTTAACTTGTCCTGTCGATTACCGATTTTTCAGGGATGATTGTGAACATATCAATTTCCGGCATTCATTTCCACCCTCATTTTCGAGTTTCTCATATGCTAATTGTCTTATAAATTGAAATGCCGTCGGATGCCGCCTCACAGTTTGTTCACAATTTCGATTTTCTTACCGTCTCCGTACAAAATCAATGGGAAGGGCGCCATGTTTTTTCGTCCACTGAAGGCCTCCATTATTCGTGTGTGCCAGGCGTCAAGAACGGTTTCCGGTTTGACGACGGGAACCAGGCTAGTCTTTTCTTAGACTGCTCCACTGCGCATGTGTCGGATTTGAAAATCCAATAACACAAGCAGACAGCCGTACGCCAATATTTACATCCAAGCATTCGTGGATGTAATAATTTTAGCTGCGATATCCCAATACTATAATTATACTGTTGTTGTCTGCTCGCAGATGTGTAGCTATGTCGTTATCAATGAAACCATGTATCAGGTGTTGAAAACAATTAGCCAGTTTATTGTTTCTTTTAGCACAAATCTAACAGCAGAAAAAAAAGGTCTCGTTAAAAACATTAAATAGGCCTGTGTGCGGTAATTGTTGAATTTATGATTCCACAGTTGTACAACATGTACAATGAATATTACTGCAAATGATGGTAGATTTAAACATAGCCTGTACACATAATAGAAACTGGTCATAGAATTATGAAGGGTTTGCAGCATACAACTTTTAAAAACAAGTTCGATGATCGAACCCGTATCTGAACATATAATTGAGCAGTGCCATGAAAAACCAAACGTTTTGCATATATATGCAAAAGCAAAGACGCAGATCAGCTTCGCTCTTTCTTTCCTCAACCTCCATCTCGAACTAGAGCTATAAAAGCAAACAGTTTAAAAAGTCAATAAAATCACACAATTATCAATTGAACATATTAACACTACATGGAGCGTTATCACCATTTTCTGAAAATCTAATGCGTGTGTAGAATCAGGTAATTAAGAGATGACAGGTTTATGTATTATTTTAATAGACGCTGTGGTTGCACGACAAGAAACACAGAAAAAGGGGCATTTGGTCGTATACAAGCCGATGTGTGCAGCAGAATATAAAAGACACAGAAGAATCTTTCGTAGTTCAAAAGACGAGTGTGCTATTTTTTCAATATGTGGATATAGCTATTTCTACTACTATTGTAAACCGTTAATAAGCAAGCCTGTTTTTCTTTTACCACGTGCCGCCAATGATCTACAAACACATAATTCGCTGTTACAATAGCATCATTAATGAGCCGCCTCGTGGGAAAACTAACAATCTGCGTAGACTAGGCGAAAACAAAGAAGCAGATCAGCTTCGCGGTAACCGCGAAGCTGATCGATCAGCGCCTTTGTTTTCGCTTCACGGATAGCACAATTCCTCTTCTTCTAAAATCCAAAATTTCATGCTTCTAGCTGTCTTCTGCGACTGTACAGGTTGGCTTGTGTCGGACCTGTTCAAAAACCACATTATTGGTTTTCCCACGAGGTGGCTCAAATATCTATGCTATACAGCCGATTCAGAGTGGGGGAAGCCTTTCTTAAAATAGAAAATCCGATTATCGTAAAGGCTGTGACTCAGGTCATGTAAACAACTTTTGATTGGTTGGCCCCATGGCAACAGCGTGTAAACAAGTGGCCATTATTGGGCGTTCAGCTGGCGTGTGATTGATAATGAACTCGCTCAGCCTAGCGGGCTAGTCTTTTCTTTGAATATTAGATGTCGTAAGACACTTCCCATTTCTGGCAACACTCCGCTTTGCGATAACAACGAAATGTAAACAACGTTTCCACTCTTTGATCATTTTATAATGACCTGTAGTCGGTAAAATGGCAATGATTTGCTGTTCGAGGCAGCAATTTGTATTTCTCTTACACAGCCCCCAATTAGGAAAAAGCACCATTTTGGACGGGTGCATCGGGCCTTCAAAAAATCGATAAATTAGCTGCTGGTACATCAATACAAGTATTGTCTTTTACAAAAAACATCAAACCAGTATTTTTTTTCAATATCAAATATTGTAGACATTTTGAAAGCACCAGTTTTTTTTCTTGAACAAAATTTATGACAGTATGCACTAGATCCAGACCTTCAACTATTGTTTACAACATAGAAGCTTCTACTTCTATACAGTGCAGGGCCTTTTACAGCGTTATGCACCGGGAGAGAGATTTAGTCGTGCTTGCTAAGGAGGGTTTTGAAGCCCTCAACTGTCTCTGCATGCACGACCTCTGTTTCTAGATGGTTCCACTCAATTATAGTCTTCACGAAAAATGAGTTCTTTAGCTGATCTGTCTTACGCTGCTCAATAATAAATCCTCTGTCGTTGTTCACAGAATGTTTTTCAACTATGTTCACACTTTTATATCCCTGATATGTTTTAGGGTTTTATATGTCTTTTAGGTTTTTGAGGTTTCAGAAATTCATCTGGATTGATGGCTGGTACCAACCCCTCGACTGATGGCTGGTACCAACCCCTCGAATTAAATAGACTAGACTCTTGGACCGAACAAACAGATCAGGTGCCAGTGGTCGCACAGCTTTAATTCAGTTCCATGCGTATATTTACTATTTAGTGGGAAAACATTTCTCGCTTTACACATCACCATTTCAATAAACAAAAACCACTGTGGAAAACAAAATTCTGCTCACCTGCACTTTGCATTCTGGTTGAAAAGATAGGTGGTGGTGGTGGTAATCTTTTTTACCAATATAACACTGACTGTATCCTCTAGATATTATTTTTTTTTGCCATGATGATGTTTCATGAAAAAGTCTATGATTTCCTGCATTAGGAGGTGAAGTAAAAATCAGTTTAAAATTGTTGTTGTTGCCTCTGCTTTGAAAGCATCCATTTTTCATGACAGATGTAACTGATCAGAATCAGTCCACTGGAGCGAACTGAGGTAATGGTCAGAAATTGATCGTCTTGGAACATGTTACACAATGATTAAAAGTGTCATTTAATTGCTGAAAGTGTACAGGTGTCCAAAAGAATGTAGCTGCTACAAGAAAGTGCATGACTTTTCAAATAAAACAGATATAAGCAAGACACTTTACATAGTAATAGTGCTATTATAATTGATTTTTAATCTGACATTTATTTTGCTAGGTGGTGATTCATTAGCAAGCGATGTCATAATGAATCTGTGATGTCATTTCCTGTTATCTGCTGCAACTTGCATTCCTGGAAATGGAAAGCAGCAACAAAATGCAATATCCAAGCATTCTCAAGCACACATTCTCTCTTAAAAAGGTTATTAAGAGGAGGAAGTAATGATAATTATCAGGAAAACAAAAGAGTTTGTTAAAAATGGACAAAATGTGGAGAAAAATGGAAATTTTATTTCAAAATGGGAAGTGAACGACCATTAGATATTCGCTACTCCGAAAGTGGTTATTTACAATGATGTTGGTCATTTCAGATATTAGGCGTAGTACATAATTGCAATCAATATATATCTAAAAATATTGCTTCGAAGCATACTCCTGCTAAGTTTGATAGAGTTATCTGTAAAAATGAGAAAAATAGTAAACATACATTGTAGCGGCTACGTTTTTTTGGGACACCGTGTATTTAAATTTTTCTTCTACTTACAGAAAAAAAGACAAACAAGATGTAGAAGTTTTTAAAGTGCACCAAGTGCCACCAACACTATCTATTAGCTGGAGTCGTAAATCAGCTTCATGAAATGAGGAAATTTTGATTAAATTGAAGAACTATTAAAGTCCAATTATATTAACCAAGACAGTGAAAGTGTAGTTTCAACTTAAAATTTCCTTTGAACACATCATATGCAAAATGGACCCTCTAATAGATTTGTCACTGACTACAGAATGTCAAAGTCAGATACCAAAAAGAGTACGGAAGCGCTCCCTGCATTTGGGACACTAATCCGGGTGCCAGAAACTGATGATGATTGTGATGAAAAGCCTGTTTTGCGAAGAACGAAAATGAAGCGTAATGTGACTTCCTTTAATGTCCGAGAAACAAAGTCGAGGACAGATAAAGAAGAGACGACTGAAGAGAATGGTATATGGTGGCTTGTGAATAAGAATGGGTTTCCAATTGATGAAATAACATGGAACAGAATGTGGGATCATGTTACCAAAGTTCATCCAGAAGGGATCAAAATGACGAGGACTATTCGGGGAAATGCAGAACTGCCACAGGTATGATACTTCTTTGGATGATATCATAATGAGAATACATGTACATGTACGTAGGCTGTCCGGAAAGTTTTGAGACTGTGTCTATATCTCAATAACTATTCAAGAGAATCAGTTGTAATTTTACACAGGAATATAACATTATATCATGAGTTATTGCTGAAAATTTCAGCATATTTGCTAACCGGGAACATATTGATATAATCATTTTAATACGAGCATATTGCTTCTCTCGGAGCACTTTGACGTCAATAACGTGGCGCCCGTTATGATTTTACAAGAAAGACCTGGCTGATCGGATGCATTTTAAAGTGGCCCTCAAGGTCATCGGGCACCAACGCTTGATAGTTTCAAGTTTATTTGATTATTCTGAGGTCAAAAATACAAAATATATTAGGAAAACACATTCATTTTCATTTGGCTACCTCCAAACTCTTTTGCGCCAGTTTTAAATGGGGATTCGCTTTTTCGCACACATCGAACGGCCTGTAGCCCTTCCTCTTATCACCGATTTCCTGACAAATACTTTTCGAAAAAGCGAAAAATTAATGATCTTGCATAGCCTGGATTTTGTTCAACCAACAGTGAGAAATTTTGATTAGATTTGTGAACTCATTATGGCAGGAACACTGTATGATAAAAAAGCGCTGCTTCATCTGATGCGTCGACGTCGAGTTTCTTACCAACATTTTGATCGACACATACACTTCTTTTAGCTTTTGCAAAGTTGATAACCGTCAAAAGACCATTGAATTTTGCCAACATATTGAACAAATAATGGCGTGATACCATGCAAATTGTTGCCGTATTTAAAAGCCATATGGCCAATTTGTGGGCAATTGTTTTCTTGTCTCCAGGTTTTAGAAAACACAAAATTCAAAGTGCTCCGAGAAGCGCCACATCGGTTGCCTTGGAGACCGATATCTCCAAGTGTATGTAGGTTTTGATTCCAATTTTCCCATATATTATTCAGGAAGGCCTTATCTATAAACTCATATATCTTTATTTGTATAGCATAAAATATTTTTGAAGATATCGGCACAGTCCTAAAACTTTCCGGACAACCCTCGTAAAACTAAAAAGGAGACTCAGTTTGACAGATCAGTTCAACCTTTCCTGAGGTCCTCTGTCAAAATAAAAAATACAAAATAAATATATACAACAATAAATATAGAATTATACATTCAATTTTTTTATTATTTTTAGTTTACATTTTCTTGCAATTCTACATGATTCAGTTCAATAGGGATGTAATTTTTTTTATCAGTCATTACTTACTTACTTACTTAGGGATGTTTTGTAAATTACAAATATGTAACCTATTTGCAACATTGTCATAAATGTTCTGGAGAATAGTCTTTCAGCATCAGTAATGGATTTGGGTCTTAGATATTGGGACTTCTAAATGTTGAGCCAGCTCTCTATCACAAGGCTGTTTAAAGCCGGGTTGTATATGTACCACAAGGCAGTATACAAGTGTATCATACCTTACATTTCAAAAGATGTATTTGGTTAAAAAGAAAAGGAATTCCTTAATTTTTATTATATTTTATGATTTCAGGTTCCTTTCCCAAACCCTCCAGTCAACTTTTCCCCAACTCTGTCAGTCTTCGAGAGGTTGGAGAAAATACAGCATTATATGAACCTTCTACAGTATCCTTTAAAATTTAAGAACTGTATTTGAACAAACCTTTAACATATGCCAGATATTTTAATTTAATGTGAACAGACCATGTCAGTGAAATTTCAAAGAATGTGCACTCATTACTGGTTATACGCTTGCCCAAAATCAGTGACTGTGAGTATACATGTAGCTGACTGTATATTGTTGCCTCCCTGTGACCTTCTGAGTCCCATTTTAACTGTTTCGTTAATGGAACACGGAACCAGACTGACATTTTGACACAACTTGTTTACAAATTTGCATTGTAGTTTGCAAGGTGAAAAAGCAGCTTCAGTCATGTTTACAATACATCTCAGTATGTTTTCTTTGACCCTGTGTTCAGATACAATCACACAGGAACACAGTTCTTTGAGATTAGAAAGAACAGACCACTCACTGGGTGAGTTATGTGATATTGAACAAGTGACTTAGACTATATGAGCAGCAACATGAGAAAACTGGTCTTTGGGGTTTCTGACCAGGTCTGAAACAAACCAAGCTGTGCAAGCACAGAAAATGACTAGAAACTAGAAATTTTGAATGTAGAAAGTAGAGGAACTGTCAGTACTATCCATGTAGCAAAAACATAGGTGCTGAGCAGCTTCGCAGTTACTGCGAAGCTGATCTGCGCCTTTGTTTTCGGATATGCAAAAATCCGTTTTTCTTACATGTTTTATATGTAATGGCATGATGTCACAAAAATAAGTTTTGATCTATATGCAGCATAGGCTGTATTCAACATTTACAATGGAATTGCATTTTGAAATCGAGCTGAATGTCTTTGAAAGCTTTTTAGGTACTTTGTTTGCACCATCTTTCATCTCAACTCTTTCGGAGGTATTATAATGATAACATTACAAGAGGTTGTTTACATAGGAAGTGTAGGACAGTAACCACTTGAGCGCAAAGACTTGATCACATTGTAACAAAAATTATGTTCTAAGTAGCAAGGGTTTTGAAAAATGAAAATAGTATTTTAAAGGGTATTTCTGTTTACCAGTTTCGCTACATGTGAAATATGAATTCACAAAATTAAATCGCCAGAATTATGAAATATGAATTCCCAAAATTAAATTGCCATGAAGATACTCATTTTTGATACATTTTACATTATTTTTGTATAGGGCAGTTCCGAAATCCGCAAAAATAAATTGCCATGGAAATACACTTGGAGACAAAATCTTGAAATTTAGTAGCCGTGAAAATACATTAGGTTACAGTACATGGAGATTTAACTCAATTAAGCCTGGCGTCCCTTTCATGGGACATTGGCAAACAGAATAGCCCCAGATGTGACGCCGCAGAATGCGGCATCCCATCTGGGGCTATTCTGTTTGCTTAGAGAATTTTCATCGAAAACTTGAACTAAATTTAAAAATCACTCCTGACGCCCCTAAAAATGAAAGTGGACTTATCCTAATGATAATGATGGGAAAATCCATTCGTCAAATATGGGTTAATTGTTTTTTCTGTGCCTTTTATTTCAGGTTAATGGAGTGTGCTAAGGACATGATCAGAGAATCACTGCCAATCAAATGTCTAGAAGCTGTCATACTGGGACTGTATCCTCAATCAATGTTGAAATTACAGAATATAGGATTTACATTGATCATGAAAATGATCATGGTATTAAAAGATGTACGGGACCTTATACAGTGTGCAATAATAAAAATATGAGCAATTACCCCTGATCAGAAACTGGAAAACAAATAAAACAAAAATAGGTACCTCAAGACTCAATAGGAACATGTGGTATATAAAGGAATCATCTAGTTCCCAAAAGGTGGCCCCTCAGCTGCAATAAGGTGTTATTTGCTGCTTGAACTTAAAACAGTGATCTTTGTTTACCACGGATCTCATCACCTAAGATTAACTCATTTAAATTTATGGGGCATAGGCAAACAGTATAGCCCCAGATGTGACGCCCTAGGATGTTGCATCCCATCATGGCATCTGGAGCTATTCTGTTTGCTAACAGGATTTTCATTGAAAAAAAATGGAATAAAATTCTAAATCACTCCTGATGCCCCTTAAAATGAGTGGACTCACCAAAATGATAACAATGTGCAAGTCCATTCTTCACATGTGTGTTATAATTCACTTAACCAGTACTCCAGATATCTAACCAATGGTATGATGGGAGTGGAGAGATTTCCTATCAGCTTTAAGACAGCCTTCAACGGCAACGTTCACCGCCATGTGGTGCTAGGAATCTACCACAGTGGGAGATATGGTGCTCTGGGAATGAGTCGGAGGGAGGATCTCATGTATAAACCCCTTCAGTATAAGGTACAGTAGTTATTGTCAAATTGAAAAGCGATAATTGAGCAATAATTGAGCCGCTGCATCAGAAAACCAACAATGTGCACATGCGAAAACAAAGGGACAGATCAGCCATGCAGTAACTGCACAGCTGATCAGTGCCTTTGTTTTTGCTCTTCTTTTTAGATCTGAAATTTCAAGCTTCTAGACTTCCGTGACTGTACAGGCCAGTTTCTGTCAGACCTGGTCAAAATCCCAAATTGTTGGTTTTCTCATGCAGTGACTTTGGGTCTGTCACACTAGTGAATAATGTGTTTCACCCCTTCATTATAAGGTACAGTAGTAATCATCAAAATGAAAAGCAGGATGACTTCAGATCTGTCACACTAAATGAATAATGTATTAAACCACTTCAGTATAAGGTACAGTAGTTATCATCAAAATGAAAAACAGGATGACTTTAGATCTGTCACACAAAATGAATAATGTTTTGGGTCTGTCACACTAGTGAATAATGTATTAAACCCATTCATTATAAGGTACAATAGCTATTGTCAAAATGAAGAGCAGTTAGTATGTCTTTGGATCTGTCACACTAGTGGCCGTATATCATTTGCGCGAAAATCATACCGTGACGTTGTTTGAATTGCGCGTGAAATCGAGGTATCAATTGCGCGAATGGCCTTTAGGGTAATTAGCCGATAGTCACTCAGGTAACCTAAGTTCACACTGGCTTTGGACAGATACGACCGATATGTCAGTCATATTTTAACATGCTTTTATAGGTTTTAGACGTTTTTTAAAGTGTTTTTAACTTGTATTTTATCCAAGATTATTGTTTTGATCATCATGGATTTTAAAATTTCTGACTAACAGTGTAAAGAAATGCTTGTTATAGAATGGTTATAGTTATAAAATTGATGTTCTACTCTAACTTCCACCTCCCCGTTGGTGAGCAGGGGGCAACAAACAATGAATTCAACGCTGGCTAACGGAAGAACTGTGGTTGAATCTCGCTATCATAGCTTCGGTCTTGATAGCGAGATACAATCGGTATACCTTAAAATACCTGTAAAAGCAATTAATTTCCGCGCAATTTAAACGCGCATTTGATAGTCTTTTTTCCGCGCATTCGTAAAAAAAAATCTGCGCATTTGATATATCGATCCGCGCATTCGTAAAACGCCGACACTAGTGAATAATGGTATTGTGGAATCGGCTCACAAAACTGATGAAAAGCCTATGTGGCCACCAAAAATGAAAAAAAAAAGGTTGCAAAAATGAATTTGTTTACAGTAGCAAATGAGAGTGTATCCATGCTTACTAAAACCTTGTCCCATTACACCAAAAGAAGCCAAACTATGGACAAAGTAAATGAATGGTTCTTTTTGTACTTCTTAATCTTTAAATTGGTTAGAGTGGCCAAACTTAAATTTCCTACTTTTCCACAATTCAAATCAATTGCAAATTGCTCTGGTAAACCTTGAAGAGAACCAACAATAGGTGGCCAAATCTGCTGATTTCAATTGTGTAGCAATCTAACTTGCTTTATATATCAATCACCACTTGAAAATTGTTAGGAAGATTATTTTTGTGTTGGCAAGTTGATAGGGTGATCTCTTCACTACTTCACAAAGAAGTTAATAGTCTATCTATGAATCTATATAAAATGTTTGCAACATTAGAAAGAACTTCGGTGTTATGTTGCCCATACTTAGAGTTCCCCGGTTGTAAAATTGTTCCTATCTTTTTCAGAGTCTGTCAGAAGTTGTATTAGACTTTGAAAAGTCTTACAAGAAATGTAAGTAAATTGATTTCTCTAAAGTTGATAAGGCTGTAAATGTTGTCAGTACCTCCTAGCAGTTTTTAGGGTTCAACTTACTTTGAAAGCCTATACTTATTGAATGATATACATGCCAGTATCTTACATGTCAGTATCTTACTTTTTCTGCACAACGCATTTCAAAAACAATGATCTACCCGAGACCTGAAGGTGACTATCAAGTTTCTACTCTGTGCACATTATAGCACATTTTTGACCATAACCAAATCCAGACAAATTCTGTGCTAATTGTTTGACATATGAGCCGCCCCATGGGAAAACCAACAATCTGCATAGGCGAAAACAAAGGCGCAGATCAGGTTCGCGGTAACCGCGAAGCTGATCAGCGCCTTTGTTTTCGCTACTCGGATAGTACAATTCCTGTTCTACTTAAATCCGAAATTTCAAGCTTCTAGCCTGCTTCTGTAGCTGTACAGGCCGGTTTGTGTCGGACCTGTTCAAAAACCACATTGTTGGTTTTCCCACGAGGTGGCTCATATTTTTCTCCATTTATGATTGAAGTAATGACTTATCCACAGCTATGATTTACTCCACCTTTTTCAGACTGGCATGAAGTTAAGAAGATAAAGATAGGTTTACCAGTGCCACATGATCCTCATAGCTATGAATTTATACAGTGGAAGGTAATAGACAAAAATAAGGAAAATTTAAAGAAAATTTTAAAGGAAATTAAAGCCAGTTGTATGTACTTAAGTGTGTTCAAAATAATGTGCATCAAAACACCATTTTGGGTAGCACTAAGCACCAAGTAACATTTAAAAACATCATTTAGCAATATACAAAATAATGTGTGTTTTTAGAGCTAAACCGACGTCACAGGTAAAACATGACTTTGGTAACTACTATGATCACATGCACTCTTCTAACAGGAAAACAAATCTGGTAACTGAAGACTTTCTCTTTGTCTACATGTACTTAAGAGATTTCAATAATGAAATCAGTTTCTGAGAAAATTCTAGCTTGAAGTATGTGAACTTTATTAAGAAAATTAATACAGCTGTTGTTAGAAAAATGCATTTTATCTTGACTTCAATGTATTTTTGCACTAAAAGTTGACAATTTTAAAAAAATTGTTGAGCCTTAACCCGCACAAATAAAACAATGGCTTGAATCAGAAATAGATTAATTGGTGTTTTTGCATGTTTATTTGTTCTTTCCATGTGATTATTATATTTTGTGTAGACGTTGGTGCTAACAAGAAACAAGCTGACACAGCAGGAAATGATCAAAGAAGTGGATACTCACGCTAAACTCATCAGGAGCAAGGTGAGGCTCTCTGTAAACATGACACAGAGAAATTATAAATAAGGGTGGCAAGGAATATGAGAACATTTGGATTGATTTTCTGAATTCAAATATTTGCATCACATGTATTATATGTTTTATAACATTTCAAACTATTAAGATTCAAAGACATTCTTTTTGAAAAAAAAAAAAAAAAGATGCCAGCACTACTATTATGTTGTTTTCTAAAGTGTGGTCAATACTTTGGCACATTTACAAATTAAATAATACCATACTCAAGTAGCACTTTGACATTTTTCTGTTTTAAGTTTTCTCACAAAAAGGCACACACTGTCATTCTTGATTAAGAATAAAGGCAGTTTTCAAATGCAGCACTTTTAAAAATTTGGGCAAATTTTATATTTTGTGGACCAATGGTATGAATTATTATTGCTATTTAGAGTGACACATTTTTTCACCATTAGGTTAAAATTGCATGGAAGACACATGAAGAACCAATTATTTTTCGTAAGGTAAATCTTGCACAACATGTTGTATGTTCTATATTATATTAAATTATTACTAGTTGCTGTTATATATGCATGAAGTTATCTACATATTGACAGGTTGGATCGAGATTTTTAGCTCACCTGAGCCGAAGGCTCATGAGGTGAGCTTATAGGGTGGCCATGGTCAGGCATCTGTCGTTTGTTGTTCACATTTTCAAAGATCTTCTCCTCTGAAACTGCTTGGCCAATCAAAGCCAAACTTCATGTGGAGCATCCCTGGGAAGGGGGAACAAAAGTATATATAAATGGTCCAGGTCACATGACCAAGATGGCCGCCATGCCCATATATGGTAAAAACCATAAAAAATCTTCTTCTCTGGAACCGGTGGACCGATTTCAACGAAACTTGGTGTGTAGCATCGGGGACTCTGGCTCATTATAGCATATATGAATCATGACCTTGGGTTGACCTTGACCTATTTTACGGCAAGGTCAATTTTGGTTACATAAGCTTTTCAATGAAAAAAAAAGTGAAACATTGAATTTTTCAGGATTTTTCTTAATTTTCTCAGTAACCACTTGACCAATCAAAGCCAAATTTTATATGTAATATCCTTGGGATAGGGGACTGAAAGTTTATATAAATAGTCAAGGTCACATGACCAAGATGGCCACCATGGCTATAAATAGCAAAAACCTTTCAAAATCTTCTTCTCCAGAACCAGAAGGCCTATGATTTTGAAACCTGGCTTGAAGCATCAGGGGGAGGAGCTCTACAAAGTATATATAAATCATGGCCCTGGGATGACCTTGACCTATCTTATGGCAAAGTCAACATAGGGCGCCCATGCATTTGAATGGGGAAAATTGTCAAAATGTCATTTGAAGGGAAAAACTTTATGGAAATGGGCAAATTGACTGAATATTTATGATTCTGAAAATAAATGTACCACAGGGGCGGGTATGCCCCAACCTTGGGGCAATATACATGTATATTACCATAATATTCAAAGATCTTCTCTGATACCGCTTGGCCAACCAAAGCCAAACTTGGTGTGGAGCATTCTTAGGAAGGGAGAATGAAAGTTTATATGAATGGTCAAGGTCACATGACCAAGATGGCCGCCATGGCTATAAATAGCAAAAACCTTTTACAATCTTCTTCTCCAGAACCAGAAGGCCTATGATTTTGAAACTTGGAATGAAGCATCAGGGAGAAGAGCTCTACAAAGTTTATATAAATCTTGACCTTGGGATGACCTTGGCCTATTTTATGGCAAGGCCAACAGAGGTTGCCCGTGCATTTGAATGGGGAAAATTAGTAAAATGTAATTAAATGGAGGGAAACTTGCTGGGAGTATGCAAACGGACAGAAGATTTATGTTTATGAAAAAAAAATGTCCTCAGGGGGTTGTCTGCCCCTGCCCCGGGGCTATACACATGTATATGACCATAATATTCAGACATCTTCTCTGAAACTGCTTGGCCAGTCAAAGCCAAACTTTATGTGGAGCATCATTAGGAAAGGCGAATGAAAGTTAATATAAATGGTTCAGGTCACTTGACCAAGATGACTGCCATGGCTGTAAATAGCAAAAACCTTTATAATTCTTATTCTTCAGAAACGGAAGACCTGTTATTTTGAAACTTTGCACTGAAGCATCAGTGAATGGGGCTCTACAAAGTTTGTATAAATCATGAATCGGGATGACCTTGACCTATTTTATGGCAAGGTCAGCTTAGGTCGCATATCCCAGATCTCAGGTGAGCGTTTATAGGACCATTGGTCCTCTTGTTGTATATATTAAATCATTGTAAATAGTTGCATGATTCTGCAATACATAGGAACTGAGATTTTTGCAGCTTTAATGTTGACAATTTTCAGCTTCAAAATTTTGATAATTTTCATATTTCTGCAATACATGATAAGGGATATCTACAATGTATCTATAACTCCTGATAAATGAAACCATGCTTAAGTCACCTAGCAGCACCAAATCCTTATGATTTTGGTATGTTTTCAAATTCTGGTTTTGGTGGAAGAAAATCTTTTGTTGTTGAAGTGGTTTGATTTTGTTTTATAAATTGAGCCGCCACATGGGAAAACCAATAATATGCATATGCGAAAACAAAGATGCAGATCAGCTTCGTGGTAACCACGAAGCTGATCTGCGTCTTTGTTTTCGCTATGTGGATAGTGCAATTCCTCTACTTTCTAAATCCAAAATTACCAGTCTCTGGCCATCTTCTTTGACCGTACAGGCTGGTTTGTGTTGGACCTGTTCAAAAACCACATTGTTGGCTTTCCAACGAGGCGGCACAATTGTTGCTGAAGGTACACCAAGCTCTTTAAATATTCTTTATTATATAAGTAATCTGTACACATAATCTACAGTTTGAGCAAAAAAGAAAAAAAAAGCATCAATTCTTTCATATACCTGGCATCATTTTTACGAGAAAAACAAACAAAAAACAAAAAACATGCATTGCATAGCTGTGTAAGGTTTTGTAAGTATAATTCATGAAAGTGTCAACTTCACTTTTTGTGATCCAGGCTATAAATAGAGATAGGGAATCACCACTACCTATGTATTCAAGTAGGAAGGTAAAATATAGCTGTCTTTTAAAGCTTCATATTTAATAATGCTTGAATGTTAATGTGTGTTTATAATAAAATGTGGCTATATGCTAGGAGGAGGAGGAGGGGTATAGTGGCCCACACTGGTGCCGACTTGTGTCTATGACCAAGACTTGTTGCTTTCCCATTGTACTAGATGAGCCGCGACGCAAGAAAACCGGTCTTCGGGGTTTCCGACTAGGTCCGACACAAACCGGCCTGTACAGTCACAGTAGACGGTTGAAAGGTTTAAATTTTGGATTTAGAAAGTAGAGTAATTGTACTATCCGTGTAGCGAAAACAAAGGCGCTGATCAGCTTCGCAGTTACTGCGAAGCTGATCTGCGCCTTTGTTTTTGCATAGGCAAAAAATCCGGTTTTCTCATGACACGGCTCAGATAATATCCAGGATGAAGGCAGCTCTGTCAAGAAATGACTGAAAAATAGTTGATTAGGATGTTAAACAACAAAACAAGCAAACAAACTAATAATTGCTAGGAAGAATAATGATTGTCTCGAGTCTTCATTACGTATGAATCTTATTAAACAATTTACAGAAATGCTGTATATGTATCAATCACATTTTGGTTATCGATCAATATTTCATAAAATTGCTTGTATAAAATCCTCAATTATATATGATTTTTGGAGAAAAGCCATTATACATGTATATATATATATATTACATCTATTATGATCTACGATCTCGTATATCATTGTTTACCATTCCACATTCAGGATTTTATAATGCAGCTTTCACACTTATCACGATTTGACCACGATTGGTATCGTGGTCTTCATCGTGGACCAATGGTGACTATCATATCCAATCTTATCAGAATGCATCACATCTTGATGTCAGTCGTAATAATCAGGCTAAAACTGGAAAAAAATTTGTCTGCCAAAAATTTTGCGACGATTTTGGGTCTATCGTGACCATCGCATCAGATCGTATGACATCGTAACAAATCGCAACAAACCTTATCTCATCTTGTTCCAAAATCGCGGTGATCAGGATCAACCAGAACACCACAATTGTTGAGATCTCCTACGAATTGTTACGGTCTGTTACGATTCAAGAAAAATTGCCTGGTCCGATTAACTAGAGGCCATGCAAATGACTCCCGATAGGATACAATCTGATACGAGTTAATGTGATGAGACACGACAAGCCACGCTTTTGCCATGGATGCTTACAATCTGTTACAAATTACCAAAACATTAAATACATTGGACAAGATAAATGGCTTTTATTCTTTGGTCAACAATAGAGAAGCAAACATCAATACGGTCCTTTTCAGTATTAATTCGAAATCTGAAGGATGCGAGGAAATGTCAACAGAAACATGAGTAGAAAGGATAAGGCTTTATCATAAGCATGCATTAATAATGCAATTGTCACATTCTCGTCATTCTCAGCTCCTCCATCATCAATGTTGTTTCGTCTTCAGAGATTTAGAACATAATGGGGCATAATTATTATGTTTGTTTTCGAAGTATATATACCAATTGCAGTCTCATCGTGACACAATCATGACCACAATCAACAAAAAGTCAAGCCAACAATTGTAAACTATTGCAACACATGGTATCAGTTCTTGAGACTCGTACCAGAATGCATCTACGTGTATCAGTTTGTATCAAAACGCGGTCATGTATGGTGATAATCGTGTCAGATCACATTAGAATCGGGGGGCTGTAATAATCCTATCTTACGCAACGAAGCGTATCAATCCGGGACCAATATCGTGTCACCAGATTTTTGCCGATGGCCACCTGATTGTATCAGATCGCAAGAGATCGTATCAAAATGCAACGACTCGTAACAGAATGTCAAATTTTGACAAAATGTCCCGATTAGCTGCGATTTATCAATCATGGCATTGGTAATCGTGCTCTAGTGTGAAAGCCGCATAGAGAAAAGCAGTTATTTATCTTTACATCTATATCTACAGTGGTGTTATGGCTAAAAACCCAAATTAGCCGTTTTAACGGCTAATTTGTTAACGGCTAATTGTAAAATTTCGCCGCGAAATTGTGTGTAAAATAAAAGTCATCGCGGAATTTCAACGCGAAATTCGGCCGCGAAATTCCAGATTTCGCGGCGAAATTTCGCGGCGGATCACGGCGAAAAAAGTATACCTGTCATTACGCATAAAAATCAATTGACCGGCGTTTCGCGGTGTTTTGCGGCGAAAAAGATGACCGTCACATTTTTTGTTGTTGTTTTAATATAATTTTAAATTGGGTGTTTTTATTTCAGTTTAAGTTGTATCAATATTTTGTTTGCTTTACAATTTTGTATAATTATCGTTTTAGTCCCGACAGTCACCACTGTTTTATTGTTTAAATTTCATTTTAATTTGTATGCATCTATTACTTTTCAAGTCGTATAAATATTTTGTTTTCTTTTCAATTTTGTATAATTATCGTATTTTATTCGTGTCTTAACTACTTTGAAGTTTCTGAGACCCTGATTATCGGCTTTGTGGTGTTTTTTTCATGCTTCTTTTTCAGATTAACCAGACTTACCCGATAATATTAGATCTTATTATCTAGCTTAATTAACAGAAAAAAGCTCATAGCGGCATAAACAATTTTCAGGGTATGATTGCCCACAGATTTGTTTGTTTGTATTGAGGCTGAACGTCCCAGTCACCAATTTTTAGTCATGTCTGGACGGAGCTACCGTTTCCTGGGTATTAAGTAGTACTGTGGGTAGTCAATGTGCCTTGCGCAAGGACACAACACGGTGTCACCATTGCGAGTCGAACTCAGGACCTCTTGATTTGGAGTCTGATGCACTACAACTATGCCAACGCGATCCCAACGCACATATTAATACAAGTCTTTGGATTCAACATGATGAAGCAATCGGCTTCAACTCTGTTTTGGACATTTAATCGCCTTTGGCTAATGACACTGCTCAAAACATCAATGATTTTCGATTACGTCAAGTGGATGCAGTTTCGTTGAAATCAATTTAGTGGAAACGACATTTGGTCACATACGACCTTCACCGGGTCCATACGATATTCGGTCGAACACGAGCAATACAGCAACGTACATGTACAAAATTGTGTCGAAACTGTCGATTTTTGGTAACCGTTTTGAGTTAAACAGCGTGTTGTGTTCCTTCCAAAACCCACATGTACGGATGGCTTGGAACACGAACATGCATATCAAATGACAAAACCTAGTTGTATACATGGCACAATACACTAGAAAAGGGAGGATACTGTGTTTAAAACAAAGTACTGACGTCAGTATATTAAGTTTTCAGTTTATTTTGGAACACATATATACAGTAAGGGCCGTGTACGCACCGTGGTGATATGAGCGCATGCCGCATTAGATTAATTGGAACAAAGTTGAGCGCAGAAGCCTAGTGGTGGTTTAAAGGAATTGACCGGAATCAAAATGTCCTGTTCGATTCCTATATTCGTTGGGTTTCCTCGGGGGTTTCCTACTTGAGCAAAACCGGTATACATATATTACCCTGTTGACTGTTAAACTGATCTTTGCTAGTTGTACTTCTACATGGCAAGTATAATGTATAAATCGATATGATTGCGATTAGTCTTGTGCTGGCATTCATAGAGGGTGATCAGAGTGGTAACCAGCAAGCCCAAATGTCAATATGCCTCTTTTTCTTTTGTCGTTTTACATGGTTGAGCTCAAATTAAGTTATCGTAGTTCACATCTTAAACGCTATAAAGTGAAGCAATTGAGGAAAATTTAGAAAAAAGAAAGCAAGGAATCTAACTGTTTATTTAGCATTACCATTTAGAAAATGTTTATGCTACAACACAAGGCACAAAGTTAGATGGCCCCTGCCCATTGGGACCTTAAGAATTGTATAGGCTGCTTGTGCCTCAAGGCCAAACTTATACGCTAGTGACAGATCATCTGATTACTGGTTTACCGCTCAGGTCTGTGCCTGCCTAGGAAAAATTGTTTCAAGTAAAACCATCCATACATATAAACAGCATTGGCTTAGAGGGATCGTTATATTTCAAAGACTTGTTAGATATCACGACGTCCCATAAAATGGAGGCAGCGTCCCGACATGACCATTGCTGTTGATAACGACGTAAAGAATCCATTCAAACAAAACAAAGTTAGATTCAACGAGCTTGCGCATTACGTTATAAATACTTTCGTCTATCCGTGATTTCGCTATCGTACCACGTACGTAATACCAATGGAAAAGTCGCGTTATGCACGTTTTTCATTCCTATACATGCATAATCATACATATTATTATGTGCACGTAAATAACGATCTATACATGGAACAGATGAATCATAGTGTGGTCATTAAATTAAAAATAAATAATTTTATGTTAACATTTACAGGTATTTCGCCGTGTTTCGCGGCGAAATAGGAAATTTTAACTTACCTGTTGTAAACGTTAAATAAACGAATTTCGCCGCGAAACACGGCGAAATTTCACCGCGAAAATCGGATTTTCGCGGCGAAAAAATTAACCGATTAAACGTTTAAATTTTCCCTTGGCCGGTGAAATTTCGCGGTGGTTTCGCCGCGAAAAATCACAAGTGATCAGTGCGAGCTGTGCAAAAGTGGGTTTTTAGCCATAACACCACTGTATATGTTGTTTGCTGTTGCACATGCATGATGATGTTGATTTTATATTAAATGGTTATTGGTGTTAAATGGTTATTGGTGTGCATTATTTTAAAATCATTGTATGTTTGAATAATATGTTTGTATGTCAGAAACATTTTTTCTTTATGATAGTTCCAGTTATGTCAGTGCAGAATACAATGTTAACAAACTTAGCATGCTGCAGCAATTTTTATTGTCTACGCGCCAGCGCGTAGACTACTCTAAAGTTTGAGACTGACCTAATTATTACATAAATTACAAGGCAACTCATACACATGTCTATAACTGCAACTGCACTTTTAAGTCTAGTGGCTTGACCATCGTGTTAGTAGGATTCCGTGTCGTTTCGCCAAGGACCGTGTAAACACCCAAAACACCCATGCAAACCTCCCTTTGGTTGGTAACATTTGTACCAAGTACAGTGCAGTAGGTACCAAAAAAGGGGCAAATTGTTAAATTCGTGGAACTGGTGCATGATAGCATTCTATCTAAGCAACAACGGAATGAAATGAACCGACGGTATTGTGACGCTATATGGTCAGGTATGAAAGCTTTGACCGCGCCCCACTTGCCGTGTAGCCAATTACAGCATCTGAGCATAACAATTAATTTATGCTAAGCGTAGACCAAGCTTTTTGTGAAAGCTTATACTTGTTGCTGTAAAAATGAGGATTTAGGTAGATTTTTTATTGGAAAAGGTCTGTCAGGACCTTTTCCACAGTGTTTACTTTGAATATGAAGAAAAATGTTCCCATGGCTGACTGCTGTATGCTTATTACGCGTTATGTCAAACAAAGCGTTTAATAAAAACTAGTGAACCAATCTTGCTGACTAGACAATTCACCGTAAGCAATTTAATTTATCCTTTGTTGACGCTCTCCGTCGAACTGCGGTATATGACTATTGACATGTAGCAGTCTCTAGCGTGACGACTTCTTATCATACAGCATATAAAGCATGGGGTACAGGGACTATAGGACTGGTACTCTATAGGGCTGGTTTTTAGCTCATCACATCAAATCCTCGGGCCTGTGTCCGAGAGTGGGGCTGCATGTTAAAATTCATAACTCTGTAATATATTCACCGTACTGCAAATTATTATAGTATATTCTACAAATCGACAGATTGACTAAAATCATATTCCTTTTAGAATTGGCTTTGATTCCGTAACACTAGAAATCTTGACCAATGCATTTCTGGACACTAGGGTTTCAAAGATACACACACTGGTCTGTCTTTCATAAAATGAAATGAAATTCACATATCTGAAACGAAACTGAAACATACGAGAATCGAAATAAATGACGAATCAGGGAAACATCAACACAGAAAATCTAGAACAAACAAGCACTGGTAAATCTGGTTGCTGCTGACCTTTTCATTGGTTTCTTTTTAAAGAAGCCAACTTGTTCTAATTTTTGTTCAAAACATAGGGTGATGGAATCTTCAAAATGTGATTCTATCAAGTACATGTTTTTAGCAAATACTGTTTGAACAATAATGTACCGTATTCCCATGCAAACCAGTTTTACTAGATAAATGGTTTTTATTTTGTGATCTAAATATTAATCTTGGAACGAGTTATTTGAAGGTGATTACTTTTGATGTTTTGGTGATAATGTTGGATATTTTGGTGTTGCTTTTTAACATTTAAATCGGCTTGATGTGTTTACTGTTTGCTTTTCAATTTTCAGACACAATTTTAAGCACCACAACTTGATCCACATTAAATGAGGATTCCAATTGATCATTGATATTAGTGTCTGAGCAGGTTCATAGGCGTGTTACATAGTTTTACATAGTTTTACAAAAATAAATAAATAAATAAATAAATAAATAAATAAATAAATAAATAAATAAATAAATAAATAAATAAATAAATCCATTAGCAGGTGTGTGAAATTTCAATAGACAAAAATGATTCCAATTTATATGTACTATGCATTGTGCTAAACATGCATAAACACACCATTTACAGTTGAATCTTAAAATTGACACATATCTTTCATCTACAAATTCTTTTCAGGCAAAGTCATGGGCCATGCCCCAGGGAAGTTCACCCAGGAAGTCACTGTCATTTGTTGATCTTGAGTCGGCCAAACATTCCAAGTTTCATTCTGTACCACAACATTCCAGCCTAACCCAGGCAATCAAAGTTTATCAGGGGTGAGTAACTTTTCTAGAGGTGAATACATGTAGCAGATCGTCCAGAAAGACAACACGCCAATATATTATACAGAAGTTGTGAAAATTGAAAATATTCAGTGGGAAAATTTTGATATTTCATTTGGATATAAGAATTATCTTTGTACGTAGAACTTGTAAGATTCTGCCTCCAATTACTTGTAGAAATAATAATAATCATATAAGATATATGTGGACTTCGATGAAAGAATAACTTGCAATTTCTTTTCTTTAGGTCTGGTTCAGCTAAGCGGGCTAGTGCAGAGAAGAAGAGAGAGCATACAGACCTTGGAGAATACCAGATTAGAATATGATCAGACACACCAAGTCATATGTGCTTGCGGTTTGGCAATTTCCACTCCAAATAATTATTATTATGCAGAGCAGTTTTACTGATAAAGAAGAATTTGATCATTTTAGTGTGTTAAGAAGCAAAGCTTGAGGTTCTGGTGCAGTTCTGTTCAGCTGCAGAGACCAGCAATGGACTTGAACTGTATTTCTGATATGAGCCACCACGCAAGAAAATCCGTTTTCTGGAGTTCTGACCAGATCTAACACAAACCAGCCTGTGCAGTCAAATGCGAATACAAGAAGCTTGAAATTTACTATTAAAGAAGAAGTAGAGGCAAAAAACAATGGCCCTGACCAGCTATACAGTTACTGTATAACTGTCTTTTAAGAAAGGATTTTATCGCTCTCAAAGTGGTCATATTTTCAATGGAAATTTACATTGTTGTTATGGATGTTGTTGATGACGTTACAAATTCCTGCAGAAGTGTTAATACACGTGTGATCATAACACATTTATCACATGACATTATCCACTACATAACAGCAATGTCATATGATAAAAAGGATGTAATTGACCGACAAATCAGATTTACTGTGTCTTGCGAAACCAGGTATTCAGTATTTAGATAATGCTTTGCAGTCACAAGCTCGTCTTTAAATTTCAAATTTAGAAAGCAAAAGCATTGTGCCAGTAATCATCTGTACACCAAGAATTAAGGCAAAGACACATGTATGTATAGGTTTTATTCAGGCTTCAGCTCAGATGTTATATTAAATGCATGCAAAACATGAGCTGTGTCAAATGTGTGAGAAGCTGTGTGAGAAAACTGGATTTTTGCCTATACAGTAAATGCATAGCTGATCAGTGCCTTTGTTTTTGCTACATGGATAGTACAATCCTTCTTCTTCGTAAATCCAAAATTTCAAGGTTTTAACCTTTTTCTGAGACTGTACAGGCGGGTTTATGTCGGACCTGGTCGGAAACCCCGAAGACCGTTTCCTGCATCATAGGTTACATATTGTTTAGGTGACATTATTTAATCAAGCAGATATCATTTGTTGGTTGACATGAAGGAGTCAGCCTTGTGTCATCCTGGTTTTATGAAGTGTATTGTAAGAAAACCTGTACCTTTTATATTCTAGGTAAATTACATAACTATGTAGGCCAATCGTCACCTTATTTGCACTACTTCAGTTTCATTACTCAAACCATTTTTGAATTTTCAAGCCGAGGCTATATGCTAGTTTGTGTTGAGTTGAGCTAAAAAGTAAAATTTACTGTTGTTTTCATCCAGGTTCATTTTTTTGTTTTGAATTTAACAGTTGCACAGCAGTGTAGCATTCATGTTTACTGTAAATGGAATAAGTGTTGAGAAATTGACTACTATTTCAATGTCCTCAATGTATTGACCAGGTCACATGTCACAAATTATCCTTGGAATCTCTTTCATCTGTCCTGTCTGACAGCACATACAGTACCATTTTCAGTTGAAAAAATGTTGATGTTTTTAATATTTTTGCTCAAAACATTGATTGTGGGTACACACTAGAACTGCCTCGCCAAGGCTGTTCGCATTGTAACCGCCTTGCCGAGGTGGTTCTCAAGGAGTAGGCTACCCACAATCTATGTTTTTGAGCAAAAATTGGTATACCCCAGTTTTAACACAGATGGTATTGATGTTACATTATTATTCAATTTATATAACATGATAGGTAATAGAATGTTTTTACAGCAAAACATTGTACTTATAATTTGATCATTTAATTTACATATATTTTATCTTCACTCGTTTTTGTAGGTATTATATTTCTATTAGAGTTATTTTATTTGCTGTTATTTTAATTTTAAAGATATATATGTGTTTGTGCTATTATTTATTTGATAACATTGTAGATCTTAAGAAATGTTTTTATTTATACATGAATGTTGTTTTCTACACATAATATGTATTTTGCCTTACACTACCTGTGATACAAAATGTTTTAATACAGTTAAATTTAAAGAACTGTCTTTCTTTTCACATATAAACCAATGAGTAATTTATCTTTCATTTTCTGACTAATCATAGGTGTTTCTTGATAAACTTTTTGAAAAAAAGACCTACATTTAGCCACCTAATGTAATAATAATAATAAGAAGAAGAAGAAGAAGAAGAAGAAGGAGAACGATGATGATAATAATAATTATAGTAAGACTTTATTTAAAGATTAAGTCCAGTTCTGGGGGTCCTCATTTGAGACAAATTACAGTAATATACATGTACATCATATATCCACAGTAGCAGGCATACATTTTAAAATACACAGTCAAAATGAAAAGTCAACAGACATTGTATCATGTGGACATGTAACTTTTGTATCCCCACTTCTGTTTTTTTGTTGTTTTTTTCACGGGTCTACATTTTTTTGAGCCGCGTCATGAGAAAACCAGATTTTTGCCTTTGCAGAAACAAAGGTGCAGATCAGCTGTGCAGTTACTGCAGCTGATTAGTGCCCTTGTTTTGCACATCAACATTGACAAGATCTAGCTTGGGATTGTTACCCGTCATTTTTCGCAAAATTTTGACGGAGTTACGGCCCTTGATTGACATAAGAATTTCGTTTCCACTCAATATCTTGAGAACGAATTCACAGAATACGACCGAATTTTGTATGCACATCAACATTGACAAGATCTAGCTTGGGATTGTTACCCGTCATTTTTCGCAAAATTTTGACCGAGTTACGGCCCTTGATTGACGTCAGAATTTCGTTTCCGCTCAATATCTTGAGAACAAATTGACAGAATCCAACCAAATTTTGTATGCACATCATCATTGACAAGATCTAGCTTGGGATTGTTACCCATCATTTTTCGCAAAATTTTGACGGAGTTACGGCCCTTGATTGACATCAGAATTTCATTTCCGCTCAATATCTTGAGAACGAAATGACAGAATCCAACCAAATTTTGTATGCACATCATCATTGACAAGATCTAGCTTGGGATTGTTGCCCGTCATTTTTCGCAAAATTTTGACGGAGTTACGGCCCTTGATTGACGTCAGAATTTTGTTTCCGCTTAATATCTTGAGAACGAATTGACAGAATCCGTCTAAATTTTGTATGCACATCATCATTGACAAGATCTAGCTTGGGATTGTTACCCGTCATTTTTCGCAAAATTTTGACGGAGTTATGGCCCTTTATTGAGGTCAGAATTTCGTTTCCGCTCAATATCTTGAGAACGAATTGACATAATCAGACCAAATTTTGTATGTGCATCAATATTGATGAGATCTAGCTTGTGATAGTTACCTGTCATTGTTTTTTTCACCCTGCAAAAAAGCTGAGAAGCGGGGCTATAGTCAGATTCTCTGACAATTCTAGTTGGTTTTCGCATGGAAACCACATTGTTGGTTTTCTCATGGTGTGGCTCATTTCTGTTAGCATTTCTGTTGGCTAATTAGCAGAGTTTCAGACATTGGAGACAGTTGGGTGACAACTAACAGCAACTGTGTTATGTTCTTGATTAAGGCATACATTTGTTTTTACTCCATATGAGCCGCGTCATGAGAAAACTGGATTTTGGCCTGTACAAAAACAAAGATGCAGATCAGCTGTGCAGTAACTGAACAGCTGATCAGCGCCTTTGTTTTCGCTGCTCGGAGTTTTACTTAAGGCATTTTTATGCCATATAAAACATAAAACTGGTAAAGTATGCATGAAGTCAAGGCTCCATCCCTATATAATTGAAAATGTGTTTAGTGGGATGTTTGTTCTCATACATTTTATTTTACCAGCTATCTTACATGCTGTTCATTTCACTTCATAACCTCGCTCTACTTTAGGGGAGCGCAGTGGCCTAGTGGAATAGCATTGGACTTCGAATTGAGAGGTTCTGGGTTCAATCCCCACTGGCGGCATCATGTTGTGTCTTGAGCAAGACAAATTAACTCCCCAGAGTCCTGATTTAAACCCAGGAAACTGTGGGTCGGTCCTGATATGACTGAAAATTTGTTGACCGAGTCGTTAAACCGGAATACAAACAATCAATCCACTTACGTGACAGCTTAGCGCAAACCATTCTAACTAGAGCACATCTCTTTTGTCAAAACATGTACATGTATATACACTGAAAAAAAGTTATAAGAGGCCACTTTTCAAACTCATTTTTTGTTTCTAAGCCATATTCAAAATTGCACGATTTTTTGCCGAAAGACGTGTCTTTCAAGTAAGTAAAGTTCCAAAGTGTTAATAAATGATTTTATTTCACTAAAAGCGTTTTTGGAGTAAAAATGCAAAAATCAATGTTTTTGAATAAAAAATTGGATACAGCACACAATTTATTGAAATTAGGAACGGGTGTCATCAAAGGGGTCGTTAAGTCTCGGAAAAACATCAAACATTCGAATTTTCTCTACTGGTAGAATTTTTATGCATTTTTAAGAATCGCCAATTTTGAGATTTTTTGAAAAAATTCATAAATGCGCCTCTTACACATGTTGACCCCTGTTAAATTCACTTGAAGAGGCCTGGAAATGAGAGATATAACTCGACTGAACTGTTTAAGACCATTTTCGAGGACCAACAGGTCAAGGCTGCCGCACACTTCCGGTTTCAATGCCAATTTTTAACGAACAAAATAACAAAATTTGTGGACGATTTTTTGAATTTTCAAAATTTATCAGAATCTAGTATTTGATCTAAATAATCGCTGAAAATTTCAATGCCGTGCTGCTGATAATAACGCAACTGGAGAAGAACAAAGTTGGTATGCAAATTGCATACAAAAGCTGAATTCCTGTTATTCAGGTTGTTGTCTTCTTGCATGTACAAAACCGAAACGAAGATTCTTATTGCAGCAAAACTTTTTGACTTAATTTTATCTTGCATCATGGCAGTCAGTAGCACTTTCAAATAAATTAAAATGTAAAAACACAACGTCATAATATGACATTTAATTTGATGTTTATAAAATGTGATTTTTTGAAATGAGGGTACCTTTACACATGCTTCGTCTGTGTGAGAAGTATCACGCAATTTTGGAATGCAGAAACTCACAGAGCCACTGTTAGACATTGGTTTATTCATATGATCATGAATTTTAATTGATCATATTTTACTTTCTGAACTAGAAGATAAAATATGAGGTGGCCTCTTATAACTTTTTTTCAGTGTACATGCAAGCCAGATAATAATTCATTGAAAAATTATACATCATTTTTACATTGTTAAACCAGTTTTTATCCCAGGGGCGGATCCAAGATTTCTGAAGAGGGGGTTCAAATGTAGAAAAGGGAGGGGGGGTTCGTTTGCCATATTTCACACAAACTTCTTGAAATTCCCCATGAAAATGAAATAACTTGGGTCCAGAGGGGGGTTTGAGCGAACCCCTTGAACCCCTCTAAATCCGCCACTGTATCCTGGTAAAATGGGATAGAATAGAAATACAAAAAAAAATGGAACTGAAAGTTAAGGATACAAAATATCTTTCTAATAAGCACATGGGATCTTTGTTTCACCAGTTTTATAAGCTGGACTCAAACCCAGGGTCTCTTGTTTTGCTTGCACTACCAACTTAGTTGCTGTGTGACATGGCCCCCTGCTTAATTAGATTCATCCTTGAATCTGCTCAGAACCATGGCTGCTTACGCCTGAGCAGGGATCCACACTGAGCGACCAAATGTCACAGGGGCGGAAAAAAGAATGTCGCCTGACTGGGACACCAATCCAGGGTCTCTCGCTTGCTGTGCTAGCACTCTGCCAATTGAGCATCAGTGATCAGTCACATGCCATTCCATTACAAAGTGTGACTGACTGTACTTACAAGAAAGAGTCAGTAGTTTGTCATCTTTTTTGCTGAGTTAAGCGCAGTGTGTGCTAATTACAACGAATACTGTATACAGTTGAAGGGAAAGAACTGCATTAGGCTAAATTTAAGATTTCAAGGGAGAGCAGCACGCATCAGCTTCAGCAGCCAATTGAAATCCTCGTTACTGATTGGCGGAAATTATAATTCAAGATGGTGGACAAGGAGCAGGAATTGGAAACTGTCAATTAGGAATTCTGTCATAAAGCTGATTATTGTGGAAAATAATCAATACAACATGAAAACATTGGAACATCAGCAATAAAGGATTAATTTGATGGTAAATGTCAGTTGAATGTAAGGCCAGCTTTCGTCAGTTATGTCCTAAAGTCAATTTTAAAGCAGCAGGTGCTCTCCTAATTGGAAGCCTGTCACATCCTAACCATTTCAGAAGCCTACTCTTAATTAGAAATGATGTCACAAGTTTGCCTTAGCTTATAGGCTACTGGCCACTGAGGTTCTGAACCTGTGTGTTTGCAACTTGTAGGGCCTATTAGTTTTCAGTGTGGTTAAATAGGAAGAGACGTGAAGTGAGCATACTCTGACCAGAGTAAATTGCTATCTTTAATGGTATTTCGATTTCGGCATGAGATTGCTTATATATAGTCACCCGTGTCCATGATTTACAATAAGCCAGGGGTACCGGTAGTTAAGCAAACAAGTTTATTACGGCCATGAGTCACTTTTGTTGCACCTGTAGACCCATCTCTCATCAATTGGTTGAGTCTAGAAATTGATTGTACTTCTGTGTAGCAATGATGGCTGTAAGCATTAAACGCTGAACACAATGTACTTCTGTATAGCAATGATGGCTGTAAGCATTAAACGCTGAACACAATTATCGTCCTTGACAAACACTTCAACCAAACACCAAGACCTGGTGACCCTGATCTATATATTAAATTCATGGCTCATTGACTTCATGAATAAAACAATTGAGTCTAGAACTTCTGTTTATTTCTCTAGTCTATAACAGTGATAGCTGCAAGTATTAGACCCTGCTTAAATCTTACCGTCCTTGACATACTTTCAAATCATGCACTTAAAATGACCTTGTACTGTTTACCAATATTTCACGCTTGATTGACTATGTCTAAATTTATGTCCAGTTTCGTCCAATCTAGAACCAAACTGTAATTCTCTGTAGTAATTGTCCTCAACTGTGATTGACCTATATTTCAGGGTTAACTAACTTCATAAAACTGACATCAGGTTGTGTTCTGTCTAGAACTAAAGTTGGATTTTTAACAGTGATAGCAGTAAACAAGAAACCTTGCATTAGAATTGACATCGACATACTCTTCAACTATGCACCTTGACCTTGTGCCCTTGACCTATAGATATTTTACCGTTACTTTTGATTGATTTTTTATGGAGTTATGTTGAGTCTAGAACCAGTGTGTATTACTACGTTACAATGTAATGTTCAGTATTAGCTGTAAGCATGAAACCATCCATTGTAATTGTCCATAACATACTCTTCAATCATGCACCTTGACCTTGTGCCCTTGGCCTATATTCTACCATTATTGGACCTATTTCTCATCGATTTTGTAAAACTTATTTAAAGTAGTATCAAGTCTAGAACTGTAGAGCAGTCTTCACGAAATCTTTTCTCTGCTGCTGGACAGCTGTCTGGCAGATTTCAATTTTGTGCTGGACAAAAGCTTATTTTGCAGGACAGTGCCTTAAACTGCCTTTAAAATAACAGTGCAATCTTGTAAATTTTGCGGGACTTCATAAAATTTTGCTGGTTTTGGTACTTCTGCCAATCATGTCATTGTAAAATTGTTAATTAAACATAATATTTGGGGTGTGCTTGAAATAAGAGATTTTTCGGGTGGCGGTTGGGTTGAGAGTAGGTGAACTGGGATCCAGACTATGCATATGAGCAAATAATAACCCCTACTCCCAGGCCCCAGGCACAATTTACCAGTAATGATCAGTAATTAGCCCTTATTTCTTTCATCAGTAACTGAAACATTCTCTGCTGGAAGGTCATAGAAATATTTTTATTACCATATGAGCCACATCATGAGAAAACTGGCTTTTTACATTATATATAGTCATAAATGCACAGAGCAGCTGTGCAGTAGCTGATAAGCACCATTGGTTTTGCTAAATGGCAAGTACAATTCCTCTTCTACCTTAATATATATAGCATCAGAGACTCTAGCTTATTATAATTTATATAAATAATGACCTTGGATCGACCTTGACCTATTTCACAGCTAGTTCAAATTTGGTCACATAGGCTTTTCAATGGGAAGGGGTGTAACCAATGGATTTTTTCAGAAAGTTTTATAGCCTGTGACCTATAAATTTGCAAATTTATACAGACAGTATACTGAGTTAAAGACGTTACAAGTGTATTCATGGTCAAGGTCATTGTGGCCAAAATGTCAAAGTGTCATTTTCAAAGACTAAATCTCAAATCTCAGGTGAGTGTTCTCAGGATTATTGGTCCTCTGGTATTTTACAGAGACCTGTATACTTATTTTTGATCCAAAACATATCGATTGTGGGTACTCGTTAGAACCGCCTCCGTTGCCTCATGGAGGCGGTTCTAACATGTACCCATGATCTATGTTTTGAGAAAAAATTAAGTAAAACATCCAAAATTTTCATCCCAAAATTTCCAATTTTTTACCGCTTTAGAAAAAGCTGTAATTGCATAGATGTGTTTTCTAAATGAATTAGCAGAAGAGGCAAGAATGGCTAGTTGGCAACAAAATGAGCTGCATCATGAGAAAACCAACAATCTGCATATGCGAAAACAAAGACGCAGACCAGCTTCGCGGTAACGGCGAAGCTGATCAGCGCCTTTGTTTTCGGTACACGGGTAGTACAATTCCTCTACTTTCTAAATCCAAAATTTCAAGCTTCTAGCCATCTTCTGTGATAGTACAGACTAGTTTGTGACGGACATGTTCGAAAACCACATTGTTGATTTTCTCATGCGGAGGCTGAAATAATCTTTACTAGACCCAGGATACTATGTGGTGTCTGGATGAGGTTTAGAATAGTCTGTACAGAGAGCAATATTCACAGTTAAAGTGTTATATAGTAAATATTTAGCCAGATCAAAGCCACAATAAAAGAATTATTAAGTTCGTCAAGTGGCCTGATGGGAGAAATTATGTTCAAATAATAAGTAAGAGAAACAAAAACCGAAGTACTTGCTACACAACTGTTTATCCCTTATATGTTGGGTATTTTTAAAAAGGGTCCTATGAAAATGGCCAAGTGCATAGACCCATTGGCAATTTTGGAGAAAAAAAACATGAACAGACAGATGAAGCCAATGATTCAAGCTGCTATTTTCTTGTTGTTACCTTAATTTTGAAAAGAGAATGGAACTGAAGATTTTGGCAGACACTAAAGTTTGGAAAATAAGGTCTCAAATGCACTTATTTGCTTTTAAGAATTTCATTCAAATATTATAAATTGAAAATAAATCTTGCTAATAAAATTAAAGTAAATTTTTCAACAGAAATAATAAAATGTACCTCTATTAATCTCTGATTTTTCAGGCATTTAACAACAGCTGTTACAGCAGAAGAGTCTGTATGGCATCCATGGGTTAATAGTGGGAATCAATTGGATAAAAATAACTCCAAGAGTGGAGAGCTTCTCCGTGCTGCTTAGATGTGTGGTTGAGACTATGCAATTCAACTGAAAAGCTATCACTGTATTATTGATTGAATCACAAGACAGATAGGGTTTTCTTACTCGGTTCATTTCAGATTCAAAATGATGTCGACTGATTTTCCCTGGGTGTTGTGTACGAATATATAAAAATTTCTTTCTTCCTATGTAATGGATATGGCCAGGAACTGATGACACATTATAGGTAATCAGCTGTGTGATTGTAGCACGAGAGGGGTGATATACTGTAGTTATTGCACTGTGATTTCATTGAGGAGGAAATATAAAATATTTCAGGAAACATTTCCCTGCATTGATAGACATAAATGAGTGGAATATGTGATAACAAGTGTGAATTTTCTGTGTTTCTTGTGGATACCAACATCATGGGAATGTCATAGCTCAATATGTCCGGAAATAGATTAGTGACAATTCGATGGGAATAGTAGGAACGAATGAGAGTTGTTGTTATGGCTCAAGGCCATCGATACAACAAGAGGACTGAGTCCTTGCCGAGTTCCCTCCCCAACTCGTTGATGTTGGGAAATGGGCAAATTAGCCAAGAGGAAAATCCAAACTATCTTGTATATAAAAAGGTAAGAGGAACCACGAACTACCATATTCAATACATGTACATGTATGTACATAAAATTAATTGCCTGTTGATGGCCAATCATTAATATTAATGAAAATTGGCAACAATAATTGTTAAAGTTATAAAATTTTTACTACCGTAAAATAGAAAAATTATTGAAAGTAAATCAGTTCATTACAAAGCACTTGACACTAAAGATCTAAACACTTCTATTCATTTGTTAAGTAAGTAATGTTTTTTAACCCTGTATGATTCTAAGTTTACCAATTTGGAAACTGGATTTAAAGTAGTGATTCCATTGCACTTAATTATAGCTTTGAAAACCTGCAGTGGGTATAGGTATAACTGTATCTGACAACAACAGATTTTTAGCCTCTGTGATGTATTGGTTAAGCCACTGGCCTGGTAAACCAGTTTGTGAGGTCAACCCCCCGGCTTTTACAGTCTATTGAATGAGACCTTAAACTGAGATCCTGCCTCCATATGATCTGGGGCCAGTTTCATCAAAAAAGTTCCTAGGACAAATCTTAAAAGTGTCCTAGGACATTTTCTGGGACATGTCTAGGTCGGTTTCATCAACACGTCCTTAAAATGTCCTACGGCCTTAATTCTGCGTTTCATCAAAAGTGTCCTACTTTAACTATGCTCTTCTGTTGGGCCCCATAAAATTCATGTGCTTGATCACGTGCGATCTTATTTTAGCTGTGTAATACCCATAAAAGTTTTAGCTTTTTGAAAAGTTTTAATCACTCGTCTAAATTGCGAAGAAAAAGAACTGGTATAAAGAAGAATATTTTGTAAATTTTAAACAACCATAAAATTGTCAAATAATGTTCTGTTTACAGCAGTCACACATTAGCGTTAACGAAGACAATCGCACACCGGACATGTTGACAAAGTGCAAAATTCATCAAACGTGACGTTGGAGACACCTTAGAAACGCGTTACAGCCGCGTCATTTAGAAATAATTTTACTTTACGGTGAATTATCGTGATTAACGCGGGATGTTGGAGGGCAGATTGCGATGTATTAATTCACGACGGCGCAGCCGGAGATATTAAATATCGCATCTGCCCGACAACATCACGCGTTAATCAAAGATAATTCACCGTAAAGTAAAATTATTTCGATTCTAACACCACTAATAAATAAATGCTTACATTTCAAAAGGTTTTCCACTGGACTCATTCTCGATGGACATGAATGTTTATGTGCGACGTCACAAAAACGCCACCTTACGCGCGTTATTTTGTTGCAGTGAATTATTGTTTATTTGCAAACGGTGACGTTTCCATTAGGTTCAATGGAAAAGACGATAACAATAATGTCGCTTGGTGCTCGTTGTTGTACATCGTTATATATACGTCGGTGCGCGTTCCGAGCGCGTTTGGGCTCAAGACTGGGCTCCGATAAGTTCAACTTAAGTTATCGATGCGCTGAATGCAGGCACATCAATGTACGAAACATGGGCATTCCAATTTTACGATACATTGGTTTGGGCGCTTGCCGAACGCTTTGAACAGTAATGTGCCCCAAGCGGGTACGAGACGTGCGATAAATATTTGATACGCCCTTGTGGCGTTTGTTTAATGTGTCTTGGGCGTAACCCAAACGTACTCCACATTTGCCAGCGTGCCTGAATTGCATGCGACTGTGTGATTAATTGAAGATTAAGAAGCAAATTGATTGTAATACGTCCCGAATCTTTAGCGCAAGTCTTACTTACTAATGTATGACTGCTCTTCATGTCACATACTCTGCCTATCTGATGTGCGTTCGTGCGTGCGTGCGTGCGTGTGTGCGTGTGTGTGTGTGTGTGTGTGTGTTCATTACGAAAACACGCTCATAATTTTTTCTATGTGACGTACTCTGCGATCTTTTGGAGGTACGATGTCAACGTCACAAAAGATGATTGAATGTGACGTCATGGAAAAGCACCCGGCAACATTAATTGGATTTTTGTTCATTCAAAGAAACCTTTCTATCAAGAGCTTTAATAATCAAATTCTATAATGTAATATATATTAGTTGCATGAGGACAATATCAAGACCCTTTAACTCAGTGTAACAAACGTTTTTTTTTTTTGTTTTTTTTTCAATGCTTTTTATCACTTTAGGGGTAAACACAAGAAGCAAACTGAGGACGTTCCCGGGAGGACGTTGCATAATTTGTCAATTTCGCGTAAAATTATCTGAAGTGCTGTTCATTTAAGCTTTTCAATATCCGTTTAAAAAATGTAAAATTGTTAAAATCGGAATTTCCGACTTTTAACTTCACAAGACCAAAAATGTCAGATATTGTCACATATATAATATTAACAAACTGTTAATAACGTACATAAAATTGCAAACAGCAGAATATTTAACACCAAACTATAAAACAAACACAACGACAACACGCCTTGGAACGGTCGGTGATATAAAATAACACCAGCTTTTGATGTTTAACTTAATTTACTTGTCGTGCTCAAAATCGATCAGCCAAATCGTCTATATTATACACATCTGAAAGTTGCATTATTCCCATAATAATGCCAGTTGGATAAGTTGAAACATGTATCACAGTGGCGAAGGTTCGGGGATGGGTGCCCGAGTAGGGCTCTAATGAACCATTCTTTTTGACCAAATTATTTCGTTTTCATAAAAAATGACAAAACTTAGGCAAAAATACGTATGAAAAAGATCCCTCTTTGTAAGTTTTAACCGCCAATCTTGAAATTCTTGACGCCAACGTAATTGAAATTAACTGGTGGGGTGAAACGTGGAAAAAATGAGGATACTTGATATTTACAGACTTTGTTTCTTATAGCATTGATTTTGATAGGTTGTCTTGGTGACTTAAAAGGGTACATTTTCGAATAAATAAACATTCAAGAAAATTCTTAAATTTGTTTTGGGACAAAGCAGTATTTGGGACTGTACGTATGCGCGTCTGACAAAAAGCAATGTTTGCATTTTAATTCTAGTAGGGTTTGAAACGTGCTTGCTATCTTAACGTTTAAGTTGTCTAAGCGTCGACTAGATGTGTTCTCGATATTTCTGACACAGTCAACTTAATAGAATTCTTTTTTGTGAAATTTTAGCGGTGTTCAACAAGCCGTTGAAATTCAGATTTCAAAATATCGATATAAAAATGTTTAAGGACGATCCTTCAAACTTATGAGGACCCATTGTACTTTTATATAATATGAATAGAGGGTTTCCAATTCAGGGTTGGGTTAATTCTGTCCCTCTGTTTGTACGTCCATTCATCTGTGTGTGTTTTGCGACGTCGTTGCCACCTCTCAAAGATAAACTGAGCATGTACATAATCACCGGCCTCTAATTAACGTCTCTTTAAAAGCAGCGGCGGCGGATAGTAGACCTAACTATACATAATGTTATGAATTTTGAGGGCTTCGTGGAAGATTGGTCATGACAAACGAGCGTCTCTCTCTAAACAAATACGTTACCTATATTACATTCTGCATGTAGGACACGGGTAGGTCAGCATCTTCTTCAGCCTCCCAATATCAATTGAAAGGCAGCAGCCATTTCTAGCACACCAGTCTTTCGGATGAGTCTTTAAACCGAGCTCACGTCTCCATATGACATTAGCTCTTGAGTGGGACGAAAAACACCAAATCAACCAATTTCTAGTACATGTACAAAATTTAGGACAAAAATTGTCAGATAGGACGCCGAAATAGTTGTCCTACGTTTAAGACAAAATCTGAGAACTTCCTAAATTTCTTGAGTTTGATGAAACACGATTTTTGTCTTTAAAACGTCCTGGGACATTTTCAAGGACAAAATTTTGTCTTAAACACTTTGATGAAACTGGCCCCTGAGCTGTTGAGTTGGATGTGAAACATGAACACAATTAACCATACAAAGCACCTTGCAGCAAAGATAATTTCAGACATTTCAGTCCAATTGTTCAAAGGTAAATATTGTCTTCAAGCCTATTGCCAACTTTACAATTATACAAACAACAGTTTGACAGTTTGGATTGCAAGTCATAATTGATGATGCCATTGTATGTAGTTTTATAGTTTTGAAAATATGCCTTTTAGATGTAAGTCTTATCCGATATTAGTAGTATTGAACAAAATTAGATTTTGAATTGTGCCAAGTTTTACTTGCTTCTTGGCTCAGATCTAACCACATTTTCTCAGGTACTAAATGCATTGTACATGTATCTTCATTTGAGCCTGTGCATGAGAAAACCAACAATTTGGTTTTGCGACCAGGTCTGACACAAACCGGCCTGTACAGTCACAGAAGCAGGCTAGAAGCTTGAAATTTAGGATTTATCAAGAAGAGGGATTGTAAGTTTAGATATCTGTGTAGCGAAAACAAAGGAGCTGATCAGCTTCGCGGTTACCGCGAAGCTGATCTGCACCTTTGTTTTCGCATATGCAAATTGTTGGTTTTCTCATGTGGTGGCTCAATTTTAGTAGACTGCTGAAATAGAAGCAGGTGGAGAAACTGTAGAGTAATTCTGTGATTACACTGATGCTACTCAACATTTGCTGAGAAACACACAAATTATGTGCAAAGAGCAATCTCAATTTTTTAATCATTATGATTCTGTATGCAAAAAATGAAAATTTCATTAGCAAATTTTTGATATTTTTAATTTTTTGCTCAAAACATTGATTGTGGGTACACATTAGAACCGCTATGAGTATCCACAATCTATGTTTTGGATCAAAAATAGGTATACCCCTGCAAACCCCAGTTTTACTATATATAAAAGTGGGGTTTAAGGGGGTTACGGGTATACATTTCAAGGACATGTTTTCCTGATGTCTGATAGAAATCTGTACTACTAAAACATTTTTTCATTTAGTTGTCTTTCAAGCAGATTTGAGCTGCGACATGAAAAAACCAACAATGTGGTTTTTGAACAGGTCTGACACAAACTGAGCTGTACAAGTACAGAAGATGGCTAGAGGCTGACAATTTTGGATCTAGAAAGTAGAGGATTATACTCTCCGAGTAGGGAAAACAAATGTGCTGATCTGCTTCAGTTACTGGGAAGCTGATCCGCGCCTTTGTTTTCGCATATGTAGATTGTGGTTTTCTCAGGATGCGGCTCATTTATTGATTCTCAGTAACTTTAACAAGATTAACCTTTCATTATTCAATAAATTGATCTTAAAATATGCCATAATATATATGCCTACTATAGATTCCAGGCAATCATAGTAGACTTATGCCACAGGTTTAAGCACCAGTCACATATGAACGGATAGCGCCACCGGACGCAGAAAGGATAGAAATTTAGCAAAATATTTTTATCCGGTGGTGAAATTAGTCTTGATATGAACGGACGCTATCGCTTAACGTGTGAGAAATGCATAAACCGCACGAGTAACGGATAAGAAACAGACATATACCGGATAACTAACGCTTATTCACCGAATGAGTAACGAAAGAGTAACGAATGCGTAACGTACAAAACAAATGTGTAACGGTCAATGAATGTATATCACCTGCCATGTGCAAATCGAGTATAAAAATTGAGGCAGTCAAATTTATGGGTCCTTACTTCATGATGCCACCAAGGCGGGTTAAGTTCACGAAACATGCTGCAAAGGGTAGGGGTAGAGCAGGGAAGCAAGCTTCAGTGACCCCATCTCCTCCCACTCTCCTATATCTAAGTGAAGATGAGGGTGATGAACCATTAGATCTAGATGTTATACAGGAAAGAACACAATCACAGGAGCGTGTTGAAAAGCAGCAATCCAGAGAACATGCTGAAACACGGCAAATTGAGCATCACCGGACAAGGAATGTATACACCGGATGAAGAAAGGACGAGAAACGGACATGAAAAAAATGAAATTTTACTATCCATTAGGAGTCCGATTCAACTCACAGTAACTATCCGTTGATGTGTGACAGGCACTTTACTGTTATGCATACAGTGTGAATGAAATGAATGTATTTGACCAATAGGAACAAGCGTGTCGTTCATATATATATATATTGGTAAATCTGTCAAAACCACCTGACAAAAAAAATGGGCTGAGGACTGAAATTCCAGATACAGAAGACATACTGTCTGATACATATTGACCAAAAAAAAAAAAAACACCATACAGCTACCTTAAACATTGAGCTGATCTGTGCCTTACTTTTCACAAGCATAGCTTCAATTAGCTTGTATCTATTCGATAACATTGTTGACAAATTCAATATCATCATGGACATTATAATCCTTGCTTTGATTTTTCATCAGCAAAACCAGACAATGTCAAATGAAAGATTTCTGAAGCTTATTGATGGAGAAATGGTCACTTACAAAAAGAAATTGAAAAATGTTTTGTTTACAATGCAGTAAGTCTAGACTTTAATCAGACAGATGATTTCTTAGGCTCCAGAACAGCTGTAGAAACTGTCATAATTTGGATATGTCTGCACATTTGCAGCACAAACAAAGTTCAAGAAAGTTCTCAGAGTACTAAATTAAGATCCATGAAGTGGTGATTCCTTCCCGTTATGACTGAAAACTTATTGACTTGTATGTATAGCAAGAGGAAGTCTTTGAACAAATACCACTCTTTAGAGTTTTGAAAAGTCATATTTCACTTTTAATTTGTATTATTTGAACTGCATTTGCAGTACTGTACATGGAAATCCTCAATTGTAATATGTTTAAAAAGGTACACGAAGGCAATTTAGGAAAAGGTGCAGTCAGAAAAGATTCCCACACCAAAAACCGAGGTGGGGAAAAAACTAAATTAACAATAAACACCAAGACATAAAACAACAAGAACCACCACAGAAGTATTGCTTTGGAACGATCAGTAATATAATTTTCTATCAATGAAAATAACATGGTAGTGAGAGAATGGGAGTTCAAAAACCTAATGCCATCTAAATGATATTAAAAGCTCTGCCTGGTACTGGGTAAATACCCTGGAAGCATTGGTTTTCCTCACATGACACAAATATTGTTGGTTTGCATGTAACATCATTTCAAACCAGCCTTATAAAATTGCAATTGAAATTTCAGGAAAGTTAGATGTACTCTTTGCTCCCATCAACAGAGGAGTTATTAGCCTGATTAGATAAATGTTACTTAGTTTGATGCTCAGCTGTCAAAACAATATCTAGTGAATTCCATATTGCTTTAGATCTTTTTCTAGAAAAAGTACTTATATTTTGTTACCTACAGTAAAACTCCTAAATTTTCTTTAGTTTGTTTCTTTGATATAATGCACTATATCCGCTGTCAACATCAAAGGTATCCTAATCAGACTGTTCCTGGGCAAGCCTACCAGGGGTCGATCACAAGTATTTTATGCACATTTCTGTCGTCACCTGACTTACTGACAAATGCTCTTCTTGAATCAGCGAGGCAGAAGAATGGCAGAAGCTCCATGTATATTTTCATGACCAATTCATAATGAAAGAAGTGTGCTGTACATGAGGAGTGAACAATACAGATTATATTTATGATCATTTTTGTTACAAAAAGTTGGAAGGTTAGAGTGTCTAATTAGCTTAATACAGATCCAACTGTGTTACCAACCTTGTTATAATAAAACACATTTTTTGCAATTTAAGACAAATAAATATAACAATATTAGCTAGAATCCAAAACTCTACAGCTTAAAAATAAGTTGTGACATTAATGAAATTCTGAAAATCGCTACTTTACTGATGGCAAGATTTGGTGGCGCATTAGCTATGCGTGCCACTTGCTGCGATGCACGACATTTCGTCGAAAATGTGTTTTGACGAAAATGTTGTAACTTCAAAAATATTCACCGCAAAATTTTGAGATTTATTCCGTAGAAGACTAGCCTATAGTTCCACATTTTGAGCCACCAACCACTAGGGTTATGTCGCGGAGGCCACTTGCTGATCAATGGTTGATGTTCAACCTTCACTACATGGCAGCTTTCTCCCAATAATCCCACAGAATAAAAAGGCAAAACTCAGAGAAGTAAGCTTCATGGCAGCATGGCAGTGGCATCCCCCCAGCAAATGGCATTGTTTTGCATAGAATGATGATTGTTGAGGGAAAGTCGTCAGTTTGGGGCATGCTTAAATCAAACACTGTGGCAATGCAGTGGGTGGCTTACTAATTCTGTAAGAATGCAGTGAGTTCGCCATGAGGTTCCCATAGCAGTGCTGTTTGGTCTCCATCAATGTATAAGGAGCACACACAGAGGTCGCTGTGTCCTCTGAGACAGCAGTGCATGTATATATCAAACTTTTCCATGATTTAAGCTCAGAGCAAGTTTAAACTTGTGGATCAAACATGGCCATTCTTGATAAATTTTAAAACTGTTTGAATTTTCTTTTGAGAATCAATAAAAGGGTACTATCCTATTGAAGTTTTCTGTCAACTAAAAAATTCATTTAGATTGGTTGAATGAAAAATTCATTTGTCCTACACGACCAGATCCATGAAATGATTAAAATCAATTCAAGCAGAAGAATTCTTGAAAACAACGGATGCAAGTAAAAGACAAATTTCCATCGCCGGCCTGTTATTGGATTATTCTGACATTGAAGCCTGTCAAATGTTGTATGATGGTGGCATGTAGACTGATGGTTCAATATTTCTGAACACAATGACAAAAAGATTTATCAGCTTAAGAATTAAAACATTTTTGTATGGCATTGAATTTTGAACTTCTCCTTAATTTTCTAAGAGATCTATCCTTGTCCCACAAATGCCATCCCCACCAGCACTCAGCTACTTTCTACGAGCTGCTTTTAATTTTTATTCACCCGTACAAAATTTTGGGGCGGATTCCGCCTGTAAATGAGGCGTAATTGGGGCATAAAACTTGTTTTCTGGGCGAAAATGAAGTGGAAATCATAATTCTGCCCGAAAAGTTGAAAACCTGTACGAAACATTTGGCCAGTACAAGAGGCGAAATATTTCTCTAATTTCGCTCGGGAATTTGTAAATTTTACCAGGATACATTAGTTTTCGGGCGGAATCCGGGCTAACAGTGGGGCAAAATATGCAAATTAGACGGAATTTTGCAAACATTTCCGGGCGGAAATCAGAAAAACTTCCGGGCAGGATTCATAAAATTTCCAGGCGTAAAACTGGGGAGAAGTATGCAAATTAGATGGTATTCTGCTAACTTTTCTTGGCAGAAATCAGAAAAACTTCGGGCGCATTCTAAAAGGTTCCTGGCGGAATTATTTGTATACACAAAGACCTTGACTTTCAATTTTATGGCACAAATTTACAAATTTCCGGGTGAAATTAAAGAAAAATTCCTCCTCTTTTACTGGCGAATTGTTTCGTACATGCACTGATCTTTTTTTGAAACACTGCTCATTTTTGTTGCATTTAGCTATTAAAGGACATCTATGCCTTAGATGTAAGAAGTCCCTAAATCTCAGATTTTGGAGGACGAAATTTTCATGTTATGACTATGGGGCTGAATTTAGCATTTATAGGAGAAATATATACACTTTCGTTTACAAAGCAGTTTGGCTGATTTAACAGAATCCAGAAAATGCAACTAAATATTTTCACAACCCACCTCATCTTTGGCAAAAATGAACCCTTAGACTTTGCACTGATTTGCATTTGCTTGTCAACAGCACTTTTCAAGCAAACAGATATGGGCTTGTTTGTCATATGAATCCTGAACAATATCCCCACAGTGATTGTTTATCGTTTTGTAATTTTAAGTTTATTTTGAAAGAAATGTTAGCTTAGTGCATAAGTTCTTAAATTTACAATCTTATAGTTTATTTCTAGGTGTGTTCCCCCCCGGGACCCAGCAGGCCCTTTTGTCAGTTTGTGTGTTTTTCACATTCACACATCATATCAAAGTGGCATCCTGGGTCTAGGGGGGGAACAGGGTCAGCAAGGCGAAAATGTATAATTTCCTGAAACTTTCCATGAACTAAAATAAGCACAGTTGTTATGGACGATTTTAAAGACATCAACTGTAGAATTGTAAACATTCATGGTCGTATTTGTTGTCAAACCGGTGTCAGGGTGAGTATATTTAGGTTATGTAGATGTATTTATAGAGATACAGTACAGGTTCAAAAGTAAATTTGCTTTCAATCTATCGTATTGCATGAATGCTTAGAAATGTGAATTCCCAAACTAATGTTAAAACTGACATAAATTATGTCATTGACAATCAAAATATGCAAGAACACAATAGTAATAAGGAGCTAGGCATTTTCATCTTTGAAAGTGGCATATCTTTCAATTAGGGAGTATCCCAATCTAAAGCATAGATGTCCATTGCTGCACTAACTTTAGTTGAGAGTAGTGGTAATTATTGTCAGATTTTAATTTTATTAAATTGCATATTCTGTTATTTCTGGTGAATATCAAATTGAATTAATTACCTCTAATGGGGGGAGTCCCATGTCACGGTGACATAACAAGAGAGAAGCTGATGCTCTGCATATTATCCTTTGAGGCTGAATTCATGTATCTTCTTTTTAAATCAGAAATATCAAGCTTCTAGTCATATTCTTTAGCTGCACAGGCCAGTTTTTGTGGGACCTGGTCAGAGACCCTGAAGATAGGTTCTCTCGCTTTGCGGCCCATTTATGTATATTACCACACACAGCCCCAGCATCAGGCAAAGGTGGGGAACCTAGCTTGGGTTTGATCTGCACAGTCCCAGCAGTGCCAGCTCTGCTCTGCAGGGTCAATTTCCTCGATTGGTAAGAGGGCACATACTGAGAGTGTGTGTGTGTTTGGGGAGGAGAGGGGGAAGGGGTACAGCTTTGGTTAAAACTTATCAATTGAACGTTCCTGAAATTCAGGGCTTTAAGGAGAGATTTGTTGGGGATCAAGGTCTGTAGAGCTGATGGGTAGGTTACAAATGTTCATTTCATGCAATAATATGAGCATGTGCGTGAGAAAACCAATACAGTTTGTGTTCTGACCAGATCCGACACAAACTGGCCTGTACAGTCTCAGAAGATGGTTAGAAGCTTGAAATTTCGGATTTAGGAAGAAGAAAAATTGCACTATCCGAGTGGCGAAAACAAAGGCGCTGATCAGCTGTGCAGTTACTGCACAGCTGATTTAACTGCACAGCTGATCTGCACCTTTGTTTTCGCATAGGCGAATCTGGTTTTCTCATGATGCGGTTCATTCTGATGCGATAATATACTATAAGAAACATTTGGACACAGCTGACAATCTGATGTTACACCAAGACAATGTTAGCTGCATCAGTCATGTCAATAGAAATGTCACATAAGGCAGTCACGCTGGTCTGCAGGACAATGAAACCAGCAAAATTTCATTCTGTCCAGCAGAAAATATCATTCTGTCAGACAAATATCCGGCAAAATTTACAAGATTGCAATGTTAACTTAAAGGTACTGTCCTGCAAAGTAAGTTTTTGTTGGGCGCAAATTTGAAATCTCTCAGACACAGCTGTGCAGGATTCATGTCACTTCCAGCTCCACTAGAATTAAAATATAGCTAGTGTTATGGCATTTCTAGAGTATAAACAAATAAATTGGAACTGTGTCTTGAGAAAACTCACCTTTTACAGACGCTAAAAAATGCACAGATCGGATGTGTAGTAACCAGTGCCTTTATTTTCATTTCACCTACTGCAATTCCACTTTTTCTTAAATCCCAAATGTCTAGGTTCAAAGATTTTGTGGTCATTACCTGGCTGGTTTTTGTGGGACGTGTTCAGAAACCTCAAAAAGTGTGTTTCTCGTAATGCGGCTCCTTGCGAGAACCATGATAGTAAGTAAGTAAGTAAGTAAAGACTTTATTTAAAGAGGGTAACTACATTTAGCATATACATATACAAATGAGAATACATGCAATAGCTAATCTTCCATGAGGCCCTCATTATAAACATGTAGACAGAAAATTGATCAGTATATACAAAGAATAAACAATAATTACAATACCAAATACAGAACATAGACAGACAGAAAATAACAGAATATAAACAGCAAATACAGCCTAGCATTACAGCTGTGCTCTTTGACAGAAGCACATTAGTCTTTGGTCACATACAATGCTATATTAAACATTCTAATTATGACAATAAGTAACTCATACATCAGTTATTTTGTCTTTTTATTATATCTTACCGAAACGAAATGCAAGAGATCGACAGACTGTGCATGAAAGACTACTTTATAACACTAAGTACCTCTGACAAATATCTAGCTGCATTACCATTCGGTGATCCTTTTTCATTTAAAATGAAGTATGATTATATAGACTATACTACTAAACTTACATGAATTAAAATTAATTTTAAAATTAAAATTAATGCATTATATTGAATTGACAGGTACTTTATTTGAAAACATATAAGCTGTTTATAGGTATTAAAAACAATGAAGAGTTGAAATATATACATGCATAACAACAGTTATTAAAAAACACAAACAACAACAATGACAAAATAATCAAATTTAAATATGGGTTTGTTCAAAAAGTTATGCTCTCTTGTATTAATTTGTTAGCCACTTTAAGCATCTACTGTGAAACGTTTCTACAGTCTGAGCACTTTTTACATCTGCTGGTAAACTATTCCAGACTACACAACCAGAATACCTTAAACTATGTTTGAAACCTTCTGTATTAGGCTTGGGTGGAATAAAGCACCCAGTAGAAGAGGATCTTAAATTAATGCTAGTATTCACATTATTTCTTATTGTAAAATTTTCAGTAATGTAAGAAGGTGTGAGGTTATTGTAAACTTTGAACATGAACTTAGCTTTTCGTAAATAGAGTCTATCATAAATAGACATAATTTTTAAAGAGCTCATTGCTTCCATGGAGTCCTCTACTTGGTAATCTAGGATCACCTTGCAGACCCGTTTTTGTAACCTTAGTATCTTTAATTTATTACACTCTGAGGAACTTCCCCAAACAATATTACAAAAATCAAGATGGGGCTGAATGTATGATTTATAAAACTGAATTCGATGATCCTGTGATAGAAACTTTTTAATTTTTGATAAAAGCCAAATACTTGATGTCATTTTTTTGGTAAGGTGTTTGATGTGATTAGTCCAGGTCAGGTTATTGTCTACGAATACTCCTAAAATCTTATCATTTGAAACCATACCTAGAGATTCATTTTCAAAGTTAAGGTCAAGATTTTGTCTTTGGAGTCTTTGACGCTTCTGGTTTGTTGTAACAAACATGACTTTGGTCTTAGCAGAGTTGAGGATCATTCCATTGTTTTTACACCAGATTTCTAGACTATTTAAGGCAGTCTGAAGGTTGTTTTCAATTTGTTCCATGGAATCTTGAATGTCATATAAAGTTGTGTCGTCTGCATAGAGATCGGTAAAAACGGAGTTAGTGTGCAGGGGCAGATCTTTAATAAAAAGTAAAAATAACAGTGGCCCTAAAATAGACCCTTGAGGAACACTGTAAGAAATCTGTCTAAAATCTGATTTACAGTTATTGATTGACACCTGCTGCTTTCTGCTTGTAAGATAAGTATTGAACCAGGATAATGCATCATCTTTTATACCATATAATTATTTCTAATTTATTTAGAAGAAATTGATGATCCACTAGATCAAAAGCTTTCTTAAAATCAACCAGCACAACACCAATCATTTTACCATTGTCCATTGCATTAAGCCATGAGTCTACCATATTAACTAGAGCAGTTTCACATGAATGTTGTGCTCGAAAACCTGACTGTGTTTTATGTAATAAATCAAAAGATTTTAAATAATCATATAGACTTTCATGTACATGTTTTTCATGATGCTATGTGGCCGTCCAGAAGTTACATGTGTTCCAGCAACAATATTAAACCATTGCATCAGCCAGCTTTATTTCATTGCCACTTTGAGGTTATGTAGCATAAATTTACACTATGTTCTCGGCGGTCACGGCCGCCACGTTTCAGACAACCGTGATCAAAAGGGGATAAACGTCAGGCAACACAGGGGAACGGGATATGTAAACATAGCAGGCAGTGATAACCGTGGACACCGTGGCAAATTTTTTGACGGTTTAAAAATCTGCCACAGCAGTCACGGCCGAAATGAGAAACATGATAAAACGGGCTGAACGTAACACACTGTGACAGTATGTAACAGTACATAGCAAAACTTGGAGGCGTTCCGTTGTGCAATGGGAAGCTAATTTATAGCCCGACAAGCTACGGATCTTCAGCTGCGTTTGATCACGGTCGTCTCACGTCTCGTCCTGTTTCCTACGGAATACTCAACACGTTTTGTTGCATGAAGTTACTTTGCGTTGCGGTAAATTGACGGTGTTGACTCTGTTCTACTATGTATGTCACTTTAAGTTATGGTTATCGTCCATAGCGGACCTTGACAGAACGAAAAAACATGTCGCGCCTTGGTCAAAACGCAACTCACCGCATAAGAACGTAATAGGCCGTAATAGAATGTGCTAAAATCGTGATAGATCATCGATAACCGTAATGTACCTTAGCGCTTCCGTGACACACCGGCTTATCTCTACCACGGCTTGTTACGGATATCCCAATACAACGTAAGAAAACTTAATAAGAAGTAATAAATATTGAAAACAGAGAAATATATGACCAAAATTCCACGGCACACTACGTTTCAAGCAAACAGGGCTGCCGGGGCCGCCGGGAACATAGTGTAAACGCAGTATTACGCAGAAGTCAAGGTATGACCAAAGGTCAGAAGAGTATTGATATGTATACATAAACATTAATGAAAACTCCCATGCACAACTCACCGAATGTCAATAATAACCCAACCTAATGTTTGTGTTTGAAAGCACAAACAATAAAAATGAGGAAGATTGTTGCTAAATTCTTCTTCTCCTAATTTTCTTTGGTTGTAAAATGAAGTGACATTTTACAAAATATTGTAATATTAGCCATGTCATGAGAAACCAGGCTTTTTGCAAATGCGAAAACAAAGATGTAGATCAGCTGTGCAGTAACTGCACAGCTGATTTGCTCCTTTGTTTTCACTATGCAGAATTCTTCCTGTTCTAAAATCCAGAATTATCAAGCTTCTAGCCTTTTTCTGTGACTGTACAGGCGGGTTTGCATCAGAGCTGGTCGGAGGCCTTGAAGACCGATTTTCTGGCGATGCAGCTCATATATTGATTGGTTTTCTCTCTTTGTCTCTCCCTGGTCTGTAACTAGCTTCACGCATGACCCACGTCATGATGAAAATTCTCTTTCTGAAATTCTGATTATTGGGAAGGAATATTTCAAAGAAAATTTGATTATAATGCACTAGCAGCACTCACACCTTACGTAACTTGTAGAAACCAGATGATATTTTGTAAGAATTGCACCGAAAACAGTTCAGTCTCAAATGGACTTATTAAAAAGATAACTTTGTAAAATGCTATGACTTTGCATTGGCCATGTAGAATGACCGTACAAGGGGCTCTTGGGCCAACCTATTACGAAATGTTTCGCCCGTAATCAAGGCGAAATTTAAACATATTCCGCCCGGAAAATATGCCATTTTTACGCCTTTGGAGACTAAGAAGATATGCTAAATTCCAGGTGTAATCCGAGCGTAAAACATGGGCAAAATATGCAAATTAGATGGAATTGTGTATAATTTTCCATGTGGAATAAAAAAAGTTCTGGGCGTAAAGAAAATTCCGAACGTAAGCAAATTCCGGGCGGAATAATGATAGGCTTGGGGTGGCATTATTTTTACACACTGAAAGCCCTTGACTTTCAAATTTTAACACAACTTTTTTCAACATATTAAAATGAAATTTTAGCATAAAACATGCATATCAGTAATCAAAAATTAGATTAAAGATTGCAAGTCCAATATTTAGAAGTGTACTTCTTAAAAACTGATGGCCAACTGTAAACACTGAAATTTTGCATGCCATTAATTATGGAGGTGGGTGGGTAGGTCTAACGTTAGATATTGTAAAAAAAAATCAAATCTATCATGCAGATATGCACTTAAGTTCAAAGATACATAAATAACACTAAACCTGAATTAGTAATTTTCTCCAATTAATGTTGCTTATAATATTTATAAGTGAATAGAAATATATTATTTTTGGTATATTTTAATTGGAGCACATTAAAACTTCTTATGTTGTTAGTCTATGTAACTCTAGTTTACTGGCCAAACCACTGTAGAACAGGTTTGACAGCTTTTTTACGATTTTACTGGCGGAAAATAATAATTTACACCTTTTTTTAACAGGCGGAATGAAGAAAATTTCGCTCGGAAAAAATCCTTGCTTTACAACTTTTGGGGCGGAATTATTATTTCTGCCCAATTTTCACGTGGAAAACAGCTTTTGCGCCTCTTTTACGGGAGGATTAAGCCCCTAAATTTCATACGGGAAATCAGGCTTTGGAGCACCACATTGTTCGAATTAATGATAAATCTCCTGGGATATATGTTTGCCTTTATTAAGTCACAATGTAGAAAATAGACACCAACCTGTGCCAGTGCGTGCCTTATAATACTGAGCACCGAGCAAGGTAGCCCTGATACCATTTTTGTTAACGCTGGGCGTGAACCCAAGATCCACAACTTCTCCAGCGGACAAGAAAACAAGAATCTTAAATTTTAGTCAATACATCTCCGTCTACATTGTTGTACTCTTCGACACCTATAGATTATATTTTATACAGATTTCAGCATTCGCTATATAAAAACGTAAAACTGATGGATATGATATTGATCGACACTGTCCTTACAGGGATTGATCCGATAAATAATCTAGCTAGTTGTCACAATTAGCAGTGTTTAACTCATCATCGGTATTTAGCGGATCAATGCAATCCTTTGATTGTTCGTAACTGCTAATTCATGAGCGGTAATATAAAGCGTTGGTGAAGGCCACAGGGCATTGGTTGGCTGCTTTGATGTATGAAAAGTAGATTGACGTCACAGGCATTGATTGACAGCTAAGGATATAAATGAGCCTTCGTATGAGAAAATCAACGATTTTGGTTTCTGACCAGGTCTGTCACAAACCAGCCTGTACAGACTAGATCAGAAGCAGGCTAGAATATTGAAATTTTGGAGCGATTGAACTATTGCACCAGTCATTTGTAACCACTGCGCCCCACCTATGGGGAAGGGTGGGGGATAGCCAGGCTAAAGTGCGGGGCAATTACTTTTTGAGTGTCCCCGCAGAGCAGGGGAAATGACAGGGTTTTGACATTAGGATCCTAAGTACAGCAGGGAGATTTTGTATTGCTAAGGGTGGGGCATTTTTAAGAGCAGTTTTGACCTCCAGTTTGCCCCCTGGGGGTGGGGCACTGAAAGCTGAAAAGTCATAATCCCTGCATGGGGGAGCAGTGGTTACAAATGACTGTTGCATATCTATGGAGCAAAAACAATGACGTTGATAAGCTGTGCTGTTTTCGCATATGTTGGTTTTCTGGTGCGGTGGCTCAAATGTAATTTTGGTCCAAATGCTTACCTGTGTCACAATGGTCTGATTTGTTTCAGATGATCCTTGCAGTACCATAGTATTCAGCTAAGGTCAATTTGGGAGTTTCAGTTGTCCTTGTTTTTTGTGGCAGATTACTAGTATTAAGTGCACATTACATATAACTGACAATTCCTTTTCATAATTCTGTGAAAGTGGAAGAATGACTTTAGAATATATATTTGTCATGTTTATAACCAAGTCTTGAAGAAAGAAAAGGTTTGAAATGGGCCCACTTGGCGAATCATACTTGCTACTGACTGACCTACCATGCCCACTCGCCATAGCCACTGAACATTTTCTGTTTAGATACAGCAGTTTCTGACTGAAAATTTCTGTTGATCATAAAATGAGCCTCGACGCGAGAAAACCGGTCTTCGGGGTTTCCGACCAGGTCTGACACAAACCGACCTGTACAGTCACAGAAGCAGGCTAGAAGATTGATTTTTCGGGTATAAGAAGAAGAGGAATTGTACTATCCTTGTAGCGAAAACAAAGGCGCTGATCAGCTTCGCAGTTACTGCGAAGCTGATCTGCGCCTTTGTTTTCGCATAGGTAAAAATTTGGTTTTCTCACGATGCGGCTCAAATGTGGTACAGGTGTTGCTTGCCAGACTTAATTGGTTTAATTACCACTTTATGTTGCAACTTTTCTCTAGGTTTACCACTGTATCATATAGGTATATAGCAACACTAAATTCACATCAAATAACTTATTTCATTGATCTCCTATGATTTTAGCCTCATTTCGAGGAAACCAGCATTTTGTGCAAATTGTGTTCTGACTTCAATGTATGATGATTCTGATCTATATTTGAAACTATCATTGTCATTTCCATCAGATAAATATGATCTGAACTTTTGTTGCTGTCTAAGAGTCAGACTGGTTTGAGCCTGGACTGGTCAAAAACTGACCAATTATAAACTTTTCCTGAGTACCTTTATTTACTATGAATGATGAAGTAAGTATGGAAGCATGATAAGATCATGGGTAATGGTGAAAATAAACATCCTTATCTGTTGGTTGGTAATCAGGCTTGTCTGTCAATGTCAGGTCTAACTTGAGCAGTGATCAGTTCTGCCTTAATATACCATGTAGCCTTCAATACTTGTAATGTCATTACCATCTGATAAGATCAATACAAATGATCCTCCTCTTTAGAAAACCAGCAATGGGCATATGCAAAATCAAAGGCGCAGATCAGCTTCGCAGTCCCTACACGGATAGTACAATTCCTCTACTTTCTAAATCGAAAATTTCTAGCTATCTTCTGTGCTTGTACAGCTCGGTTTGTGTCGGACCTGTTGGGAAACCTCATTGCTGGTTTTCTCATGACGGGGCTCATATGTAGGAGGAGACTCATGTATGTCAAACTCATGAAGTACCCAGAAAATCTATCCATTATGCCCATCAACTGTTCACAATTGTGTATGATTGGGTTTGAACAGGTCCAGGTTCCTCAGGGTGGGGTTCAGCCACAGACCAGATGGGGTAAAACAAAACAGCCATTTCACATCTCATAGCCTACATGGAGATGAGTGGGGAGCCGGAGGGGGTTCAAAAATTTCTTTGGGCACAACTTCAATAATACTTTCAGTGCATTAAAGTTAATAGATGAAATATCTGATGTTGGTCTTGAAAGCATCAGAAATTATTTCAGATTCAATAATGCCACAAAGAGCTCAAATTCACAGGTTTCTCTGGCATAACACTGGTTCTGGAAAGTGTTCTGCTTCATAAGCAAAAGGTACCACACTATACTTTTAGTCAAACAGTTACAATAAGTTTGATCTTCATATGATGCTTTATAATTTGTGTCAATTTGACTGTATCAGTTTGAAGTATCACTTTGTTATACAATTTCTCTTCACTATTTCAGCCATTTCTTTTAACTATATTTGACGTCCCAAGGTTTCGGTTTGTTCTGAGAAGGCGTAATAATTGAAAGCAAGGTTACACAACAGAAGGTCTGTGTTATATAATTTACACCAAATAAAAATGTTTGGGTCTGTGTTGTAACAAGCTCGCTTGAGCTGCGTCATGAGTAAACCGGATTTTTGGCTATGCAAAAACAAAGACGCAGATCAGCTTCTCAGTAGCTGCGAAGCTGATCAGTGCCTTTGTTTTCGCTGCTCGGATAGTACAATCCCTTTTCTACTTGTATCCGAAATTCCAAGCTTCCAGCCGTCTTCTGTGACTGTACAGGCCGGTTTGTATCAAACCTTGTCAGAAACCCTGAAGACCAGTTTTCTTCTGTCGCGGCTCACTTAAGATCCATTATTTCTTGGCTTTTGCAAAAGGTTTTCCTTTCTAAATTATCATTTAGAAGCATTATCATACGTCTTCTAATAAGTGTTTTACTTTTCGAATAACTAAAGACGAAAAATAAAGAGACCCTATATTTATGATATTGGATTGGTTGGCTCTAGACTGGCTCCCGTCTTACATTTTTTTTAATATCACTTAACACATTATCATGTTCTATAACCCTCACACACATTCTTGTATTAGTTACTTCTCTTCTCAGATCAAACTTAGCCATCAAAGTATTGTGCATGTTTTACTGACTAAAACAAAAGTTTGACATCTGGAGCCAGTCTGGGCTGGATCTTACCATTCTATTTGGCCCCACAGCTTGCAGGGCTTTAAGAATTGAAAAGTTGAAACTGTATTTGTATATCCCTAGCCCCAGCTACAATCCAGCTTTATATGGCTTTGTTTTCAACCTGTCTGCAAGTGTATCTAACTAATTCAATGCTTCTTTAATACCTCCAACCTGTCTCCTACTGTATCTAAATAATTCAGTGCCCCTCTAATGCCTTCAACCTGTCTCCTACCGTATCAAACTAATTCAGTGCTTCTCTAATGCCTTCAACCTGTCTGCTACTGTATCTTACTAATTCAGTGCTTCTCTCTAACTAATTCAGTGCTTCTCTCTAACTAATTCAGTGCTTCTCTAATGCCTTCAACCTGTCTGCTACTGTATCTAACTAATTCAGTGCTTCTCTAATGCCTTCAACCTGTCTGCTACTGTATCTAACTAATTCAGTGCTTCTCTAATGCCTTCAACATGTTTGCTACTGTATCTAGCTAATTCAGTGCTTCTCTAATGCCTTCAACATGTCTGCTACTGTATCTAGCTAATTCAGTGCTTCTCTAATGCCTTCAACATGTCTGCTACTGTATCTAGCTAATCCAGTGCTTCTCTAATGCCTTCAACCTGTCTGCTACTGTATCTAACGAATGCAGTGCTTCTCTAATGCCTTCAACCTGTCTGCTACTGTATCTAACTAATCCAGTGCTTCTCTAATGCCTTCAACATGTCTGCTACTGTATCTAACGAATGCAGTGCTTCTCTAATGCCTTCAACCTGTCTGCTACTGTATCTAACGAATGCAGTGCTTCTCTAATGCCTTCAACCTGTCTGCTATTGTATCAAACTAATTCAGTGCTTCTCTAATGCCTTCAACATGTTTGCTACTGTATTTTACTAATTCAGTGCTTCTCTAATGCCTTCAACCTGTCTGCTATTGTATCAAACTAATTCAGTGCTTCTCTAATGCCTTCAACATGTTTGCTACTGTATTTTACTAATTCAGTGCTTCTCTAATGCCTTCAACATGTTTGCTACTGTATTTTACTAATTCAGTGCTTCTCTAATGCCTTCAACCTGTCTGCTACTGTATCTAACTAATTCAGTGCTTCTCTAATGCCTTCAACCTGTCTGCTATTGTATCAAACTAATTCAGTGCTTCTCTAATGCCTTCAACATGTTTGCTACTGTATTTTACTAATTCAGTGCTTCTCTAATGCCTTCAACCTGTCTGCTATTGTATCAAACTAATTCAGTGCTTCTCTAATGCCTTCAACATGTTTGCTACTGTATTTTACTAATTCAGTGCTTCTCTAATGCCTTCAACCTGTCTGCTATTGTATCTAACTAATCCAGTGCTTCTCTAATGTCTTCAACCTGTCTGCTACTGTATCTAACTAATTCAGTGCTTCTCTAATGCCTTCAACCTGTCTGCTACTGTATCTAACGAATTCAGTGCTACTCTAATGCCTTCAACCTGTCTGCTACTGTATCTAGCTAATTCAGTGCTTCTCTAATGCCTTCAACATGTCTGCTACTGTATCTAGCTAATTCAGTGCTACTCTAATGCCTTCAACCTGTCTGCTACTGTATCTAACTAATTCAGTGCTTCTCTAATGCCTCCAACATGTCTGCTACTGTATCTAACTAATTCAGTGCTACTCTAATGCCTTCAACCTGTCTGCTACTGTATCTAGCTAATTCAGTGCTTCTCTAATGCCTTCAACATGTCTGCTACTGTATCTAACGAATGCAGTGCTTCTCTAATGCCTTCAACATAACTGCTACTGTATCTAACTAATTCAGTGCTTCTCTAATGCGTTCAACCTGTCTGCTACTGTATCTAACTAATTCAGTGCTACTCTAATGCCTTCAACATGTCTGCTACTGTATCTAACTAATTCAGTGCTACTCTAATGCCTTCAACCTGTCTGCTACTGTATCTAACTAATTCAGTGCTTCTCTAATGCCTTCAATGTGTCTGCTACTGTATCTAAACAATGCACTGTGCTTCTCTAATGCCTTCAAACTGTCTGCTATTGTATCTAACCAATTCAGTTGATCTCTAATGCCTTCAACCTGTCTGCTACTGTATCTAACTAATTAAGTGCTTCTCTAATGCCTTCAATGTGTCTGCTGATTTACTGATTACTGATCATTCCAAGGCGATACTTCTATGGTGGTTCTTTCGTTTTATGTCTTGGTGTTTAAAGATTTTTGTGCTGTTGGCGCCTTATTTATGTTTTCATATTTTTAGTTAAGTTTAGATAACTGAGTGGTCACCTATCGGGAAAATAGCTGCTCATTCGGCTTACGATATGTTTTCATGGTATAAGTACCTGATTGTTAATTTAGTTTTTCCCATCTCGGTTTTTGGAGTGGGAATCTTTTTCTGATTTCGCCTTTTATTGATCTTTGCCTACTTGTACCTTTGTATCTAACCAATTCAGTGCTTCTCTAATGCCTTCAATGTGTCTGCTACTGTATCTAACCAATGCAGTGCTTCTCTAATGCCTTCAACCTGTCTGCTACTGTATCTTACTAATTCAGTGCTTCTCTAATGCCACCAACCTGTCTGCTACTGTATCTTACTAACTCAGTGCTTCTCTAATGCCTTCAACCTGTCTTCTTCTGTTTCTAACTAATTCAGTGCTTCTCTAATGCCTTCAACCTGTCTGCTACTGTATCTAACTAATTCAGTGCTTCTTTAATGCCTTCAAATGTCTGCTACTGTATCTAACTAATTCAGTGCTTCTTTAATGTCTTCAACCTGTCTGCAACTGTATCAAACTAATTCAGTGCTACTCTAATGCCTTCAACCTGTCTGCTATTGTATCTAACTAATTCAGTGCTTCTTTGATGCCTTCAAATGTCTGCTATTGTATCTAACTAATTCAGTGCTTCTCTAATGCCTTCAACCTGTCTGCTACTGTATCAAACTAATTCAGCGCTTCTCTAATGCCTTCAACCTGTCAGCTACTGTATCTAACCAATTCAGTGCTACTCTAATGCCTTCAACCTGTCTGCAACTGTATCAAACTAATTCAGTGCTTCTCTGATGCCTTCAACCTGTCTGCTATTGTATCAAACTAATTCAGTGCTTCTCTAATGCCTTCAACCTGTCTGCTACTGTATCAAACTAATTCAGTGCTTCTCTAATGCCTTCAACATGTCTGCTACTGTATCTAACTAATTCAGTGCTTCTCTATTGACTTCAACCTGTCTGCTACTGTATCTAACTAATTCAGTGCTTCTCTAATGCCTTCAACCTGTCTGCTACTGTATCTAACTAATTCAGTGCTTCTCTAATGCCTTCAACCTGTCTGCTATTGTATCTAACTAATTCAGTGCTTCTCTAATGCCTTCAAATGTCTGCTACTGTATCTAACCAATGCAGTGCTTCTCTAATGTCTTCAACCTGTCTGCTACTGTATCTAACTAATTCAGTGCTTCTCTAATGCCTTCAACCTGTCTGCAACTGTATCAAACTAATTCAGTGCTTCTCTAATGCCTTCAAATGTCTGCTACTGTATCTAACCAATGCAGTGCTTCTCTAATGTCTTCAACCTGTCTGCTACTGTATCTAGCTAATTCAGTGCTTCTCTAATGCCTTCAACATGTCTGCTGCTGTATCTAACTAATTCAGTGCTTCTTTAATGCCTCCAACATGCCTGCTACTGTATCAAACTAATTCAGTGCTTCTCTAATGCCTTCAACCTGTCTGCTACTGTATCTAACTAATTCAGTGCTACTCTAATGTCTTCAACATGTCTGCTGCTGTATCTAACTAATTCAGTGCTTCTCTAATGCCTCCAACCTGTATGCTACTGTATCTAACTAATTCAGTGCTTCTCTAATGCCTTCAACCTGTCTGCTGCTGTATCTAACTAATTCAGTGCTTCTCTAATGTCTTCAACCTGTCTGCAACTGTATCAAACTAATTCAGTGCTTCTCTAATGCCTTCAACCTGTCTGCTACTGTATCTAACTAATTCAGTGCTACTCTAATGCCTTCAACATGTCTGCTACTGTATCTAACTAATTCAGTGCTTCTCTAATGCCTCCAACATGTCTGCTACTGTATCTAGCTAATTCAGTGCTTCTCTAATGCCTTCAACATGTCTGCTGCTGTATCTAACTAATTCAGTGCTTCTCTAATGCCTTCAACCTGTCTGCTGCTGTATCTAACTAATTCAGTGCTTCTCTAATGCCTCCAACCTGTATGCTACTGTATCTAACTAATTCAGTGCTTCTCTAATGCCTTCAACCTGTCTGCTACTGTATCTAACTAATTCAGTGCTACTCTAATGCCTCCAACATGTCTGCTACTGTATCTAACTAATTCAGTGCTTCTCTAATGCCTTCAACATGTCTGCTACTGTATCTAACTAATTCAGTGCTACTCTAATGCCTTCAACCTGTCTGCTACTGTATCTAACTAATTCAGTGCTACTCTAATGCCTTCAACGTGTTTGCTACTGTATCTAACTAATTCAGTGCTTCTCTAATGCCTTCAACCTGTCTGCTACTGTATCTAACTAATTCAGTGCTTCTCTAATGTCTTCAACCTGTCTGCTATTGTATCAAACTAATTCAGTGCTACTCTAATGCCTTCAACCTGTCTGCTATTGTATCTAACTAATTCAGTGCTTCTTTGATGCCTCCAACATGTCTGCTACTGTATCTAACTAATTCAGTGCTACTCTAATGCCTTCAACATGTCTGCTACTGTATCTAACTAATTCAGTGCTTCTCTAATGCCTCCAACATGTCTGCTACTGTATCTAACTAATTCAGTGCTACTCTAATGCCTTCAACCTGTCTGCTACTGTATCTAACTAATTCAGTGCTTCTCTAATGCCTTCAACATGTTTGCTATTGTATCTAACTAATTCAGTGCTTCTCTAATGCCTTCAACATGTCTGCTACTGTATCTAACTAATTCAGTGCTTCTCTAATGCCTTCAACCTGTCTGCTACTGTATCTAACTAATTCAGTGCTTCTCTAATGCCTTCAACATGTCTGCTACTGTATCTAACTAATTCAGTGCTTCTCTAATGCCTTCAACCTGTCTGCTACTGTATCTAACGAATGCAGTGCTTCTCTAATGCCTTCAACCTGTCTGCTACTGTATCTAACGAATGCAGTGCTTCTCTAATGCCTTCAACCTGTCTGCTATTGTATCTAACTAATTCAGTGCTTCTCTAATGCCTTCAACATGTCTGCTACTGTATCTAACTAATTCAGTGCTTCTCTAATGCCTTCAACCTGTCTGCTACTGTATCTAACGAATGCAGTGCTTCTCTAATGTCTTCAACCTGTCTGCTACTGTATCTAACTAATTCAGTGCTTCTCTAATGCCTTCAACATAACTGCTACTGTATCTAACTAATTCAGTGCTTCTCTAATGCCTTCAACATGTCTGCTACTGTATCTAACTAATTCAGTGCTTCTCTAATGCCTTCAACATAACTGCTACTGTATCTAACTAATTCAGTGCTTCTCTAATGTCTTCAACCTGTCTGCTACTGTATCTAACTAATTCAGTGCTTCTCTAATGCCTTCAACCTGTCTGCTACTGTATCTAACTAATTCAGTGCTACTCCAATGCCTTCAACATGTCTGCTACTGTATCTAACTAATTCAGTGCTTCTCTAATGCCTTCAACATGCCTGCTACTGTATCAAACTAATTCAGTGCTACTCTAATGTCTTCAACCTGTCTGCTACTGTATCTAACTAATTCAGTGCTTCTTTAATGCTTCAAAATGTCTGCTACTGCATCTAACTTAAATTCAGTGCATCTTTAATGCCTTCAACCTGTGTGCTATTGTATCTAACTAATTCAGTGCTGCGTTAATGCCTTCAAAATGTTTGCTACTGTATCTAACTAATTCAGTGCTTCTTTCATGCCTTCAAAAATGTCTGCTATTGTATCTAACTAATTCAGTGCTTCTTTAATGCCTTCAACCTGTGTGCTATTGTATCTAACTAATTCAGTGCTTCTTTAATGCCTTCAAAATGTCTGCTACTGTATCCAATTAATTCAGTGCTTCTTTTAGCCTTCAACCTGTCTGCTACTGTATCTAACTGGCTTTGTGTTCAAACTATCTGCTAGTGTATCTAACTAATTCAGTGTTTCTTTAATGCCTTAATTTGTTGACATTATGAGATCATGAAATATTGAAAATTCTTCTCTCCTGGGAATTCTAGAATTTATGGCATTTTGTTTTATTGCTGATTTAATAAGATTACCCACCATTTTCTGTCATGTTTTGTCAGGGAAACATGCAAATCAGCTGATCAAACATCTGAAATAACATCAGCCATGCCTGTCAAACAACACGGAAGATGGAGGTCAGGCAATGGCGGGAGTAGGACATGAATGGAGGATAATAAAATGATAATTTTAGACTTGTTTTGTTATTTCTTTTTGAAAAGTTAGTCAGAATTTTGATTGAAAACTCAGAAATCCAAGATTGGAATGAATAAAATTAACTGCTTTATTTGGCGGTCTGCATCTAGTACATTTGCTGATATTTTGCTATCCAGATCAATAGATTTCTTTGATTTTGAGTCATTGTTTTCATTGGAGAAGATATACATGTAATTTTATGTACTTGCCAGCTGGTTAAAGCATTTTCCCATATTTAATTGTTTTGACAGCTGTTTTATATTCTATTCATCATCCGAATCACAACAATACCTGAAAATTGTGTTGCTGAGCTCCAAGCAAAAACTCGGATCAGCCTCGCCGTTCGGCCATCTTTGTTACTCTTCCTCTTGGTGGTTTAAATATCATGATTGGTTTCTCTATGTGGGCTGCAGGTATAGACAATGACAATCAATCAAATGTCATTATATTATTCAGGCAATCAGGCAATTTTGTTTGTTTTCATATGTCTTTCTTAGCTCATCATTTTTCTTCTCAGTATTTATGATACAAGTCATGTTATGAGGAAACCCATCTCCAGGTTCCTGACAAAGTTGAAAATACAAAGTAGGTCTGTTCGACCATGGAAGATAGCTACAGACTTCCCGGAAGAAACTTGAAAGTCTTAGGTATATAGCAATTATTGTTTTATCCATGTAGCTAATTCAAAGATGCTGATCCTCTGCCTGGTTACATTGGAGCCTGTTTGTATTTGTCTTTTTGCCTATGCATAAAGCAGCTTTTCTCTTGACTCAGCTGATTCTCTGGAAGATACAGGTGAAGTACTGATCTTCAAAGATATCAAAAGAATAGCAGTGAATATATATGCCTCTGTAAATAAATGTCATTCCAGGCGTTATGTGGAATCTTGGACAGGGCGGGGAGTTGGACATGGCGGGGAGTCGGGGTGGGGTGGGAGGGGGGAGAGAACCATGCAGGCCATCTTATTGTCTTGGGCTATTCATATATTTACCTCTAATTGGCAGCAGATTGATATTTGAGCTGTTTCGTGAGAAAACCAGATTTTTGCGTATGCGAAAACAAAGGCACAGATCAGTAACAGCACCTTTGCTTTCGCTAAACGGATAGTACAATTCCTCTTCTTCCCACATCTGAAATTTCAAGCTTCTAGCCATCTTCTGTAGCTACACAGACTGGTTTGTGTTGGACCTTGTCGGAAATGCCGAAGCTCTGTTTTCTCACTTTGCGGCTCATTTGACTGCGACTCTCCCTGGATGTTCCATTCTATTTAATGACACACATGCAACAGCTCTGTATTCTGAAGGGATATCAGATACTGTCTCTATTGATATTTTCTCTGGGAAAAGGACAGAACAATTGAGCCTGTGTGTGAGAAAACCAACAATTTGGGTTTCCCACCAGGTCCAACACAAACCAGTCTGTACAGTCACAGAATAAAGCCAGAAACTTGAAACTTTGGATATAGGTAGAAGAGGAATTGTACTATCCGTGTGGCGAAAATAAAGGCGCTGATCAGCTGTGCAGTTACTGCACAGCTGATCTGCGTCTTTGTTTTCGCATATCCGAATTGTTAGTTTTCTCTGGGAAAAGGACAGAACAATTGTAATCATGGAATAATTTGCATGTTCTTGTCCTGGAAATTCTGTGGATTTGATAAGCTAATCAATTGCTGCATGACCGATATGGAACTTAAGATTGCCAATTATTGAAAGCAAAACAAAATTTTGAAGGTACTCAATAAAATTGCCTCTAAAAGTCGTCTCCAGTGAGTTACCTGCACTCATTACTTGTATATCATATGTATGATGTGCATTTTATGCTTTTCAGTATAATCTATTTACTTGCAGAGTTTAATGTTCTCTGAAATTCCAGTTAGAAATGATCTGTCAGTCGAGTGATGCATTGTGCATTTTGTTACAAAGAAAATTGATTCTGTTTTTACCCTGGAAAAAAATTGCATTTGATTACCATGATTGGCTTAATTTGAATGCGATGGAAATACAATGTCTTGCACAAAGCTTCCAAAGTTTGGGACTGAAATTTTGATCACATAAATTATTAGATGAAGTCCAAATATGGTAGAGGCAAAAATGGGAAAGGATTCTACTTCTGATAGCAGACTTCTCAGTAAGATTTTGAAAGATGGAGTAAAATTGAGGCTTTTTCTGAAGTGCTGGATTTCTCTTAAAATACTAAAAATTTCTATTGGGACTTTTAAAACAAAAAGTCGGAGTTTAAAACTCCTAATTTGGAGTTAAGGATAACTCTGCCCAGGTCTAAAATAAACAATGATAGGGAAGACAGTCTGATGGTAGAGTATGAGAAGCAAGTCAGAGATCAGGGTTTCGAAATTTACCTATGCCAATATGAGCCGTGTCATGAGAAAACCAGATTTATGCTTATGTGAAAACAAAGCCGCAGATCAGCTTCGCAGTAACTGCGAAGCTGATCACGGATCAGCGCCTTTGTTTTCACTACTCGGATAGTACAATTCCTCTCATAGCCAAAATTTCAAGCTTCTAGCCATCTTCTGTAGATGCCCAGGCCGTTTTTTGTCAGACCTGGTCGGAAACCCCGAAGACCGGTTTTCTTGCATCACGGCTCATATTGTAGTGTCCAGGAGCCAGGTGCTTAAATCTCTCTGTACAACTTGTGGAGTCTCAAGCTTGAGGAGTCCCCAGCTTGTGCAGTCCAAAGAAAATGGTGGCTCTATCCAGGATTGTTTACTGAGACATTAAGCAAAAATACAAACAAAAAGAAAAAAGAAACAAAAAAAGAAAAAGAAATAACATATAACTATCATAATTAGTTATATCATACAAGTTTATAACAGTTTTGTATGCTGTATGTTTCAGATGGAATCAATAGTTGACAGAATGCAGGACGAGTCCACCGGTGTTCTTGTCAGAACTGTGAAAAGCTTCATGTCCAAAGTTCCTAGTGTCTTCACAGGTAATGCTTCGACATTTATTTATAATCACAGCCCCCACATCTATGGGGCATATTGGGTTGGTCGGGTGGGAATATGGGCCCCCGTTTATATGCCACTCGGCCCCCAACCATTGGCACCCGGAAAAATAGATGGGCTGCTTGTGCCTCCTGGCAAAGCTTATCAACTACTGACTGACTGTCTGATTACTGGTAAACCACTCATCAGGACTGAGTCTGCCCAGAAAAAATGGTTCATCTCAAACCATCCAATTATTATACACCTTTTTGGTTTACTTGGTTATATTTCATGATTAGGTACTTTGCATATACATGTAGGTCACTGTGACATATTATTTATATTTTTCGTTTTGTATCATTATATGTCAGTATTCAGACAAAGAATTATAAGGATGAGAAATTAAACGTTTGAAACAAACCTCTTGTTTCTATAGATCACAGTGGATAGCCGCCCACACAATATGATGCTCTGATGTAAAACAACACCACAATGTGCTCTTGACAGATTGTACTTCATTACAATGCAAATCATGTCACATATTGTATAAAATGAGCTGCCGCACGGGAAAACCTACAATCTGCATAGGCGAAAACAAAGCCGCAGATCAGCTTCGCAGTGACTGCGAAGCTGATCAGCGCCTTTGTTTTCGCTACATGGATAGTGCAATTCCTTTATTTCCTAAATCCAAAATTTCCAGCCTCTAACCATCTTCTGTGACTGTACAGCCTGGTTTGTGTCGGACCTGGTCGGATACCCAAATTGTTGGTTTTCTCACGGCGCGGCTCAAATGTCATGACACAAGTATCTACCGATTCATCTGTCTGTCAGGTTAGTCTGGTGCTTTTTCTATGGCTCTAAATTAGTGGAATAATATTGATGTGCCATAAAACCCAAATAAAAAAGAATTTGATGAAGATCATTCACACTAATTTTCAGTTTCTTTTGTATCCAAACTTGGTATGCTATGATGCTGAAATTGACTTTGGTGGAGAATTTAGCCATTCCTTCAGAAGACTTTATTCTTGGATGTGCAAGTTAATCAATGTGCTGTCTGATCAATGTCCTTGTTATAATTATAGTATTGTCATAATCTCAGAACATTTTTAAGTTCCTAGGACGAGTCCAAATTGAAACAAACCAGTTTCAGAGGGAAACCCCTAAAACAGGTTTGTGTGCGGCATGACGCAAATTGATTTCGCAGGAATGTTTAACTGTCTGGTGCACTTTCATAATTAAAATGCAGTGAATTAGATAGGAAATAAAATATATCCCTGTAGAGTTGGAGCTTCCCTAGAATTTACAACAACAGTGTATTGAACTCCATCTGAAACAAGACTCAGTTCAGTCTCGGAAATTCTACCAGTGGCTGCCCGGTACATTGTCATGTAAATGTGCAAGTGTAGATCTCTCAGCTATGTCCTTTGACACAGTGGTGATGCACATGCTAATAATAACCAGAGGACCATTGGTCCTGAGAATGCTCACCTGAAGCCTGATCTTGGAGCATTAAGTCATCATGAAATGACCTTGACCTTGAATACTCACACACCTTTGTTGACTTCATAAGTTTGTCTGCATCTGCTAAGTTTCAGGTCTCAGGCTGCAATAGTTTCCAAATCCAGTGATTTCTGAGAAAAAACAACAACAACATAATCTTAATTTTGATATTTAAATGATCTTGGGTCAAGGTCAAGAAATTACATACATTCGTTGACTCCATCAGTTGTCGGCATCTAGCAACTTTCAGGTCTCAGGCTGCAATAGTTAATAAAATATCCATTGTTTTAGCCTTTTCATATGTAAAAGCCTATGTTTCCAAACTTGACTTTGCCATAAAATAGGTCGAGGTCATCCCAGGGTCATCATATGATCAAACTATGATGGGCTGGAGTCCCTGATGCTACATACATGTACCAAGTTTCGTGGAAATCAGCCTACCGGCCGTTCTGGAGAAGAAGATTTTTTAAGGGTATTTATCATATATAGGCATGGCGTCTATCTTGGTCGTGACCAAGAGATCGCGAACAAAATACCAATGCCACTACCCACGGAGGCTCCACATTAAATTTCAACTTCAGCCAAGCGGTTTTAGAGAAGATCTTTGAATTTGATATTTCAGTGACCTTGGATCAAGGTCAAGAAATTACCTTGACCTTAATTCATTACATACTTTCATTGACTCCATCAGTTGTCTGCATCTAGCAACTTTCAGGTCTCAGGCTGCAATAGTTTCCAAAATATCAATTGTTCTTGCTTTTTCCGATGTAAAAGCCTGTTTCCAAAATTGACCTTGCCATAAAATAGGTCAAGGTCATCCCAGGGTCATCATTTGATCAGACCATGATGGGCTGGAGTCCCAGATACTACACACCAAGTTTCATGGAAATCGGCCCACCAGTTCTGGAGAAGATTTTTGAAGGGTTTTTACCATATTTGGGCATGGCAGCCATCTTGGTCATGTGACCAAGATCCCCTGAACAAACTTTCATTCCCCCTACCCATGGAGGCTCCATGTAAAAGGACTAGGGCATTTAACGCCTGATTTTGGCCTCAGATTTTGCTAAAAAATAAATTTTGGAATTTAGGTGAAAAAACTATTCCTCAAAACAGTCATATGTCTCCTCTATTAAAAACAAGAACAAGTGCTTCATTTATCCTACAAGCGTTGCCATGGCAACGCCCGGGGAACCATAGATAGAGCACATTTTGCACTTTTGGGTCTATTTTGACCATTTTTGAACACATTTTTTTAATTTTTAAGTGCCAGCCCACACGACGAACAAAATGATACTTAGCATACAATATCTCTGGATGATACTTCATAATTATTTCATAATAAGAAATTGTTCGTCGCGTGGGCCGGTAGTTGAAAATGATGTTGAATGGTGAAAAATAGACCCAAAATTGCAAAAAGTGGTATTTCTATGCTTTTCGGAGCGTTGCCATGGCAACATATGTAATTTGAATGTGATAGTTGTACTAGAATTTATAAGCAGGGGCCTACACCTGCTATTTGCAATACTTCTCTCCTCAAAATTCCAAAATTCAATTTTTTACCAACACAGAGAAGCAGGTCTTTGAAATTGTGACTTAATTTTGATATTTGTGTGACCTTGGGTCAAGGTCAAGAAATTACCTTGACCTTAATTAATTACATACCTTCATTGACTCCATTACTTAGTCTCCATCTAGCAACTTTCAAGTCTCAGGCTGCAATAGTGTCCAAAGTAGCCATTGTTTTCACCTTTTCCCATGTAAAAGCCTATGTTTCCAAAATTTACCTTGCCATGAAATAGGTCAAGGTCATCCTAGGGTCATCATTTAAACAAACTATGATGGCATGAAGTCCCCGATGCTACATACCAAGTTTCGTGGAAATGGGCCCACCGGTTCTGGAGAAGATTTTTTAATGTTTTTTTACCATATATGGGCGTGGCTGCCATCTTGGTCATGTAACCAAAATTCCGTGAACAAACTTTCATTCCCCCTACCCATGGAGGCTCCACATAAAATTTCAACTTGATCAGCCGATCACCCAAGAGAAGAAGATCTTTGTGGATGAAGACGGAAGGATGCCGGAGTATACCATCCTATAAGCTCACGTTGTGAGGCTTCGACTCAGGTGAGCTAAAAAGGTTATTGAATGTATATCATAAAGCTCTCATACATATGGCGTTGATGCACAATCTGGTGAATGCAGCTCTGCTATATCAAGGAGGGCAGAATTTTTTAGGATATACATTCAATAATCTGTAAGCATTGCAACAGATTGTACATTGTTTAATGTCTGGTTTCAGGTCAAGATCTAGTGTTCTGGATGATGAGAAACCTAGATGTTGATGATCAAGGTAAGCTTTCACAAAAGAAACAAGAAATATCTTTAAAAAGATAATAGGCGTGCTTTAAATGGATGTGGGTTATAATATGTTCTGCGTTTTGACTCGAACAATTGTGTGCTCACAGCCTTATATACTTAAAAGATTTTACAACTACATATAATAGGCAACCTTACACGACCATTCAAATGAATTGTTGTGTAGTTACCTTCTGCGCCATTGTTTTCGCTCCATGGATAGTACAATTCCGCTATTTTCTTATCCGAAATTCCAAGCCTCTAACCATATTCTGTAGCTGTACAGCTTGGTTTGTGTAGGAACTGGTCGGAACCCCAAATTGTTGGTTTTCTCTCGCGAATGCTGGAAGGATTCAATAATGTTTCTTTCAGTATTTAGTCATACCAGTACGTAAACACTGTTTCTATTCATAGTAACATGACGCACGCCGATTTAAATAACACGGAAATCCTCGAGACCTGAAAATGTCGATCTCGTCTAAATCTCGCGGCTCATTTGAATATCATGTGACCTATAATTTATCCAATGAAAAGTTGATCTCGTCTAAATCTCGCAGCTAATTTGAATATGACCGATAATTTGTCCAATGAAATAGTGCCAATGAAATTAGGTCAATACTTAGCTTACATGGCTCACGCCGAAAAAAAAACAACAACGAAAATTATGAATCAGTCATTTGCATGCAACCCTTTGGGCCAAGGAATAGTGGGTATATTTTATGCACCAGTCATTTGTAACCACTGCTCCCCCACCTAAGGGGAAGGGTGGGGATTATTACTTTTCAGCTTTCAGTGCCCTGCTATAAGCCCCACCCCCAGGGGGGCAGACTGGAAGTCAAAACTTTGCTCTTTGACCCACCTTTCGCAATAGAAAACCTCCCTTGGGAAAGGATCCTAATGTCAAAACCCTGTCATAGTTGGCCTCCCAAGCCATCAAAATATTTTTCTGTTGGCATTTTTGAGTACATTTTGGCATCCATGCTAAATGTGTTCCTTGATGTGTAACGATACACGCTAGGGTGGATGCCAAGTCTGAAAATGCCCCGGAGTCCCAAAAGTAGGTCAAAGGTCAACTAAGTGCAAAATTTCATACATTTCAACATATCAGCAGTAGCTTATGTAATATTTTCAATTTATTTGTCAAAATAACCCCTAAATTACATCTAATACATTTGTGAGTTTAAATCAGCAACAACTGTTACAACAAAAAGATGCAGATTTAGGTCAAAGGTCATTTTAGTGCAAAAAATGCTTATTTTCATTCTCTTTAACAATTGTCTGTATAAACATCAGTGTCTGTGGTATTCTGATGGAGATAAAGTTCTTTAAGGTACTTCTTGAGACTACCGTTTTATTTTGTAGTTTTTATCATTTCAAGATGGTGTTCAATATGGCTGTCAAAACAAGAGAATGCTATAACAGTTGATACATGTACAAGTAACTTACCCTCATCTAAAAATCTTCATACACATCCAATTTTATTGTACTTTCTCATATTGTAATTGATCAGTTTTGTTAAACCAAGAAACATTCGATACTGTATGGTGTTGATCGCCATCAGTTAGTTTGGATTTATAAATGATATTGATTTATATACTTGAGGTTCAATGTCATGTAAGGAAAAAATAATTATTTTCATGTTGTTTTCTAATTTTGACCCTGAGAAAAGTGATGATTGAAAATAAGAGTATTGATGGTAATCAGAGTTATTTCAAATGAGTCAGATTGATACTAATGATTTTTTTTTTACTTATTGTATGATGATGGTGGTCAAGATGGCTGCCACAACAGCAATAATTAAATATGTATTGGTGAAATTGTATTACCTTGCGTATGGAGAACATAAGTAATCTAGATTAGTAGATTTCATCGCAAGCAACTCTGTCTAGGGCATATTCTCTTCAATAATTTAGTCGTCAAGCTAACCTAGTCTTCCAATATGCCAGATCAATAAATAGTATATTACTGATAAATATAAATTGATTGAAATTCAGGCTGTTTTGATGTTTGTGAAGCCCGAAGGGCCTCTCGAAGACATTAAAACTGCTGTTTTTTCATCATCCAGTGAAAGCTAAACATCTAAATTTCAGTACTTATATTTGCAGTTTTATTATCAATCAAGTATCTGTCTTTTAAATCCAAAAATGTTGCTAATCAGACTTACCGGAATTTCGGAACAGCCCTAAACGCTAATTTTTCTAGCTTAAGGTCATGGCAATATGCGACTGACGTCACGCCAACATGAGCAAATAAACGACGACACGGCTGACATTGACGTGACTCCGCCATTAGGCTTGGCTTACGGTCACGTGATATGGTTTGTCAGCAGAGTGATCAGAGTGTAAATGGAAGAGCAAAACATTTGCGTGAATTTAAAGCCTTTTGACATGAAAGATATTTACGTTTTTGTGGAGACTCTGAATAAGTAGAGATGTCTTGCACTGGTAGAGAGATTGGTTTGGTTACTGGCTTTGACTTAGGCATTTGTACACACGTCCATTCATTAAGGTACCATATAGCAACTTGGGGAATTTTACACAATCGAAAATAGAGTATGGTATAAAATCATAATATGTATGGTATTGCCGATTATCATAAATACATTACTTCATTGATTGAGCTCAGCTGCTGGATTTTATCATTTGATGAGACTACTTACATTTATATTCTACTTATGAAGTATATAAACTTGTGTATGTTTGGTGTTTAGACAGATAAAATTGAAAAGTCACTGCAGATCCAAGCTAATGTCTGGTGTAGCTTTACTGAGGTCGCTGCTCGTTCTATGATTAAAAAGCTAAACATATTGTCAGTACACTACTTAACCTTTAGCATGCTGTAGGCGACTGCGGTCGACCGTGGAATACCTATCTGTGCCAACTAGAGGCGACTGCGGTCGACAAGAAAAACCGCTTTCAAATTTCCCGCACTTTTCGCCCACTGCCTACTTATGAATATTAATGAGCGATGCCCAGACAGTTGCGCATGAAAACAACATGGCGGCTTGTGGTTTTGGGACCGATTTGTCGGCCGATTTTGATCGGATTTTCGTTATTTTTGCATTAGAAATGCATTTTCAGCGCTTTTTTCGTTGGAAAATGGAAAATTGGGTGCATTTACACCCGAAAAACGACATCGTAACGGTACGTATGATGAATTTTTACGCTAGAAATCAGCGTAACAAAGACTTCCGAAACCGAAAGTAGATTTGTTTTCTGCGTTTGTTGAATTTATTCAGCTGTTTTTATGGCTCAAAAATTAAGAAAACACGGAAAAAATTGGAAAAAAAACGTCAGTGGGCTGCGATATCGATTTCACTATATTGCTCAGCATGCTAAAGGTTAAGCAACATGAGCCGTACTAACAATGAATACTGTCAATAAAAAGTTATTCTCATTTACCAAGTGGGGAGTACTGTACACATATATATGCAAGACTTACTTGTGTCTCAAAGTACTGAATTTCTTTTATGTAAATTTCATCATGGCTCTCATAAATTATACCAGCGTATCATATCTATGACACACAGTGTCACATTACTTCTTTGTCCCGAGACTTGGTCTGGGAATAGCATGGGCTAAGCAATTCTTGCATGACAACTGTTATCATCTCACCACTGCAACCACAAAGAGTGATTTACTGCACTGATGCGTGCTATCTTTGCTCGTATGAGAAGTACCAAGTTTCTTACTTGCATATTTTACCATAGCTCTAAAGCATGGTGTAAATGAGGTTAAAATATCATTTTATGCACCCTTTGCTTACCTCGGCTTATATTAAGTGCAACTATACTCAGAGGATAGTTTTGACATTGTTATTAACTTTGACTAGCCCCGTAACTATTTATCCTGCTGATGGCCTTAGCTGTTCCTTCTTGCTGAATTTGCAATGATTCTTTCTTTCTTAATTTGATAAGAAACTACCCAAGTTAAACAGTTTGATACAGTCATTGGCCTTATTCGCAATACATCATTTCTGCAACTATCCGATGAATCATTATTTTTATTTATAGCGTTGTGGAATAGAAGTTGTTGCTAGTGACAAGAATCCGAAAAACTCTCAGCAAAATTCAGCCCCAGTCTCGACAAATAACATGTCAAAAATTAAAGATTTGGAGATTGCCTCCCTTTGATTTAAAATAAGAAGGAAAATTGGTGTATACACGCAAAACCACATAAGATAATTCAATTGTTTATATTGGAAATATTAGTTAATATTTTCAACCCTAAGCTATCAATGTGGTTTGAAGACACATTGATTTAAACAGGCTCAATGGAATTTTACATGTATTTTCACTGACTAAACGTTTGCTTCTGAGCATATGTAGTTAAGCATTGTCTTCTTGGAACGCTGCAATACCTATCAATTTTGCAGTTTTATTTGCTAAATAACAACTGACTGTGGAAAGCTATATACCAAAATTAATGTTATCGCATAATCAAAAATGGAGCAGTAAATTTAGCAGACAGACAGACAGACAGACAGACAATAACTTTTATTTTGAAGCTTTGGTCAAATTACATGACATACAAGCGCAAAACAACATATAGAATCGTATACTGGTAGTGGAGCATGAATCATACCATTACAGAGAGAGAGAGAGAGAGAGAGAGAGAGAGAGAGAGAGAGAGAGAGAGAGAGAGAGAGAGAGAGACGGACTGAGTTGGGGAGGATGTCTTGAAGCACGTCATTAAATTCTTTTTAAGTATGAAAGTTAGATTTAAAGAGAATGCGTACATGAATAAAATAAATGCGAAGTTGTGGGCCGTGTCATGGAAAATCCTGTCTATTGGGTATCCCAATAAAGAAATGCTAAGTCATAGCATCTGCGGACTCGGTACATATTACATAAATAAAGTGATACATTTCTATGTAAACAAAAGCATACAAATCAGTAGGTTTGTGCCTTGCATCACGCCGCGTCATTCTCCGAGACAGGTTTTTTCATGTCATGGACACACACATATTATCGTGTGTATTGGAAAGGCTATTAATACATGTAAGCAGGTTGAGTAAATTTCTAATTCGTCCAAGCAATTAGGTCGTGTCAATAAACTATGTCAGTCGAATGAGCACGTGCATTTGTTAAGTTGAGCAACTCGTGTTCTTATTCTGTGAAAAACCGGAATAAATACAGATTCTTTGTCAGTCACAGGTATTAATATAGCATAACCATATTGTTCTCTTGTTGCCAAGCATTTTATGTTGGTAGCCATTTTGTACCCCATCTTTGAAAGTTCCATATTTCTAAATTTTATATCATGACTTAAATTCTGGAAATTGCATAGTTCTAAAAATGGGCAAAATGAACACTGCATTCGTATTATTTGTTTTGTCGTTTTGCTTGTCTGTTTTTTGCGGGTGTGTGGGGTCAATTACATTCACTAAGGACAGGATCTTCACATCATGTACAAATGAAATGAATATCCTTTGGTATGATTTTTACCAAAGTAGTTTAGATTAAGAAAATTTATTTTTGTGGGTAATAGTGAAACATGCTTGTTTTAATAATTTAGTCTGGTTTTGCTACACTTTCATTCTAAGCAAAACAGTGCGATGGGGCACAAATAGACCTGCAAGAACAGATTACTATAGTCCAGATTTGCATTTCATACTTATAACTATCAATACTTATAACTATAACAAGCACAGCAAGATCTCCCATCTCTGTCAGCTACTTTTACAACTGAAACGTTCCAGTAACTGAAATTGTGAATGCATTTTCAGGGTATACCCTGTTTTGAATTGATGACCTCAACTGACCTTTGACCTCAATGGCTGACATGCATTTTTTTCTAGATCAGCCTTAAATCATCTCAGAGATGTACTACAAATACTTTGGGAAACTTTCTTTAAGCCATCCCATGATTTTGTAATAGAAATGCATTATTTAGTAATCATTACAGGTTTTGATATTTTTGCACTCATATGACCTTTGACCTAATTCTGTGACCCAGAGACAGTAAGAAACTTGGAATATACCCGTATGAGTTTAAGCAATTGTCAATGAATTGAATGAACACATATTGCTTTAAGTCAGTCCACGTTTGATATGCAAATTACTTGATTATTGTAACGGGTGTTTGTTATTTTGCACTCATTTGACTTTTGACCTAATTCTGTCACCCAGGAACATTCACAGTCTTGATATCCACCCCTATGTCTTTGGACACATGTCAAGGAATAACATGAGTACAAGTTTCCTAAAATCACTCCATGATTTTCAAAAATAATAATGTTTATTTTTATTTTTACAGATTTTTGCAATTTTGCACTCATTTGACCTTTGACCTAGTTCTGTGACCCAGGGTCATTTACAGACCTGGCATCCACCCCTACTAGTTTGGGCACATGTCAAGGAATATTATGAGCACAGGTAGAATAATGTACTCAAAAATGCCAACAAAACGAAAACTAAGCGACTTTTATGGATTTGGACTGCCAAGTATCATTTTCCCTACAATGAGAGGACACACGAAAAGTAATTGCCCTGCACTTTAGCCTGGCTATCCCCCTAGGTGGAGGGGCAGTGGTTACTAACTTTACTTTTCCATTTACACAGCCCATATCACTTGTATATGCCTTCCTGATATTGTTGGCACATGATTATGATCAAAGCCATGTCATCAGCCCTGCTCAAATTGTGGCAGGTAAATTAAAAGCTTTCACAGCCAGTTCCGCGGTGGAACCTGTGCAGTTTAAACACTGCAGTTAAGTCACCTCTATCCCCATGACTGGTATGTGGTGCACACTCAGTCTATATAGTTTTAACATTTAGTGATGATTTCTAGATCAAAGCTTCTGTCGCAAATGATGGCAAAATGGCAATGATTTGCACTCTAAATGTAAATCTGTTTCTGATGACAATTTATTTTCCAAAGAAAACTTTCTAGTTTTTTTTTTTTTGTTTTTTTTCTTAACATTTATCAAACTTTGATTGTCCCTAATTATTCCTTGCTGTAAGGGTCTTGGGTTAAGTCATTTGTAACCACTGCTCCCCCACCTACGGGAAAGGGCAGGGATTACGACTTTCCAGTTTCAGTGCCCTGCTATGAGCCCCACCCCCAGGGGGCAAACAGGAGGTCAGAACTTGGCTCTTTGCCCCTCCCTCAATGCAGTAGAAAATCTCCCTGGAGTAAGGATCCTAATGTCAAAAACCCATCTTTTCCCATTCACTGCGTGGACACTTGAAAAGTAATTGCCCCGCACTTTAGCCAAGCTATCCCCCACCCTTACCCATAGGTGGGGGGTCAGTGGTTACAAATGACTGGTGCATTACTCAGAAAGTTCTTACATGTGCCTGCTGAGATTAAACAAAACTTAGTTGTTCAAGTGAATACTACTAGTGCCATTCTTTAGAGGCTCAATGTCTCGTTCTTTAGATGTCATCTTGTTTTCAAATAGATTAGATTTTCTTTGAAGGCTCTGAGAGCTTGTTTGATTATTTGAGCTGCGACGCGAGAAAATTGGTCGTCGGGGTTACAGACCATGTCCGACACAAACTGGCCATTGCAGCTACAGAAGATGGTTAGAAGCTTGAAATTTCGGATTTAAGAAGAAAAGGAATTGTACTATCCATGTAGTGAAAGCAAAGGCGCTGATCAGCTTCACAGTTACTGCGAAGCTGATCTGCATTGGCAAAAATCTGGTTTTCTCATGACGTGGCTCATTTCATGTTATTAATCTGTCTCAGTGATGAAAAGCCAGTATAAATCATGACTTGGACCTTTTTTCTGTTTTGAAACAAGTTTGGCCATATTTCTAAAGAAAAAGTTGGAACTTGTATGGTAATCCAAGATTTTGAGGAGGACTTCTTTTCTGTTTGCTGGCAAATATGTAATTCGGCCTGTTTCAGGAAATTACTACTCCCGCTGTTTACAATGTATCATTTGGACCGATTTCCAATTTGTCATTCTGTGTATGTAAAACATTGATCAGAGTTGTTCGTTCTGCGGAAATGGCACTTGTGTCAGATGTGGCTGGTTATCTAGCAAGTTGAGAAGTCTTTTAGAAAAAAAAAAAGAAACAGAAATGACAACATGGGGGTGGTCTTGCTTGCTGTCAACCGTGATGCTGTCAACCGTGACATTTACATATCATGCATGCTAATACATGATCAGGTTAAATTTTAAAGCTCAAAATAATCAAATGGACATATTGCAAAAGGCATTACGGAAACATGCCAATGCAATGAAATTTTTCAATCGAAAAAGTTGATATTTATGCTCAAAACATTGCTTGTGGGTTCACACAATCAATGTTTTTGATCAAAAGTAAGAAAAATAGGTATTACCTATTTTTCTTACTTTTGATCAAAAACATTGAATAATACATGTTGCGGACACATTATCGCGATGGTATCCCTGCCTATAGTTAATTGGGATAATCCAACAACTTTTTCCATGCAGTAGAATGGTGTCACATTGACCAGTGCAATTCTAGTCTGTCTTTTTAGTATCAAAGCTTGTGCATTAGATGGGTACAGCTCTGTTAGCTAGCATCATTAAGTCTCCTTGTTGATCATGTTGATATGCAAGCTAAGCTGCATCTTAATTACATGGGACGCCTCAATATGACCCACTTTACAAGACAGAATTTCCAGAAAATGCCTGTTGTAAGAGAATGTTGTTTGGAAATCATGAAAGAAGTACTCTCGTCACCGTTTCTCAATTACAGATTGTTCTGATGTACGAGGATGTTCCTGAATATCTCAGAAGGACTAGATAATATGTAGCGATCAAGATTAATTCTGCCCTGTTGCTGAAATTTACATACAAATATGTTCTTTCTTCGGCCATTGTTAATAGCAGAACAAGTGGACATAAAGTTTGTCCCGTGGCGGCGTGTTCCTTCAGCAGTCATGAACATTTGAGCCTGTGCGTGAGAAAACCAACAATTTGGGTTCCGACCAGGTCTGACACAAACCAGCCTGTGCACCTACAGAAGATGGCTAGAAGCTTGAAATTTCGAATTTAAGAAGAAGAGGAAGTGTACTATCCGTGTAGCGAAAAACAAAGGCGCTGATCAGCTTCGCGGTTACCGCAAAGCTGATCTGCGTCTTTGTTTTAGCAATGCAGATTGTTGGTTTTCTCATGAGGCGGCTCATTTCTAATCTCAATTTTTCCCTATTGATTGGATTCTCTCTTTATTATCCGAGTCTCGTCAAGAGTAAACTTATTTATATCGTCAGCGAAAAAGAAAGTCCTAGATTGGAACATGTGCCAGTGCAGCCTGATCTGTGTATTAATTTGCTGTGCAGATAGTTTAGAATTTATACTTACAAATCGTATAATTCTAAAAGACAGACTTGCCTATATAGCGGAGTACCTTAGATTACATGATACCAAATGGCAAGATGGCCAATAGGCTTTGTTAAGACGTGGTTCATCAGTGATGCAGTCAACAGAACGCGTAGACATCTGATTTAAAGACTTAAACTTCCTCAATTTACTGTAATTACATGAAATTCTGGAGAAGAATAGTCTGTAGGAAAAGTTGTCGGACACTAGTACCTTGTCATGTCCCAAACACGAGCAATAAATAATGGTAAAAATTCAATTCTAAAGATCTTGCTGAAGCAGATAAACACTATACAAGTCATGTAGCTACCGCAGGCTTTCATGGCAAAAAACAATCCATTTTTGTCTACATTTTTACCGATAATCTCCGTTAAAGATGCGGTGTGCTGCAGGACTGATATAGGTTAAATGTAAATAAACAATACCGTAAATATTCTATTAAATGCCCATACTCTAATAAACGCCCATCCCCTTATTTTGATGCCCCAAATGGCCATTTGGAATTCCAGGAACCTCTAATTAACGCCCACTTTGAAAATGTTGGGTGAAATCCTATATTTTTAATCAGTAAATTTCTAACTGCTCTTAAACCATATCATCATACTATAATTTGAGCAACGTTTGTCTGTTTGTTTGTTCCCCTACTCCTCCCAGGTCCTTGGACCGATCTTCACCAAACTTGGAGGGAAGGTGGAGGGCGGCCCTGGAAATTAGCTTGTGGGGTTCATTTTTTGAAATGTCAAGGTCATCGAGGTCAAAGGTCAAATTTATGTTGTTGTTTTTTTTTCTGTTTGTTCCCCTACTTCTCCCAGGTCCTTGGGCCGATCTTCACCAAACTTGGTGGAAAGGTTGAGGGCGACCCCGGATATTAGCTTGAGGGGTTCATTTTTTAAAGGTCAAGATCATCGAGGTCAAAGGTCAAATTTCTGTATCTCGGCAGTCCTTGATCCGATTTGCATGAAACTTGGTGAGTGTATACAGGTTGATCCCTGATTAAGATTGATGGGTCCAATTGGGTCAAAGGTCATCGAGGGCAAAGGTCAAATTTATGTTTTTTTTTCTGTTTGTTCCTCCCAGGTCCTTGGGCCGATCTTCACCAAACTTGGTGGGAAGGTTGCGGGCGGCCCTGGATATTAGCTCGAATGGGTTCATTTTTTAAAGGTCAAGGTCATCGAGGTCAAAGGTCAAATTTCTGTATCTCGGCAGTCCTTGGTCCGATTTGCATGAAACTTGGTGAGTGTATGCAGGTTGATCCCTGATTAAGATTTATGGGTCCAATTGGGTCAAAGGTCATCAAGGTCAAAGGTCAAATTTATGTTTTTTTCTGTTTGTTCCTCCCAGGTCCTTGGGCCGATCTTCACCAAACTTGGAGGGAAGGTGGAGTGCGGCCCCGGATATTAGCTTGAGGGGTTCATTTTTTGAAAGGTCAAGGTCATCGAGGTCAAAGGTCAAATTTATGTTTGTTCCCCTACTTCTCCCAGGTCCTTGGGCTGATCTTCATTAAACTTGGTGAGAAGGTGGAGGGCGGCCCCGGATATTAGCTCGAGGGGTTCATTGTTTAAAGGTCAAGGTCATCGAGGTCAAAGGTCAAATTTCTGTATCTCGGCAGACCTTCGATTTGGATGAAACTTGGTGAGTGTATACAGGTTGATCGCTGATGTGTCTTATTTGTCTTCATCGCCGCAATCTTACTGCTACGTCGAGACGGGTAAAATTTACTAGTAAGTTAAATAACACACAAGTCATTCTTTCTCTTGTAGTCCGAATAAATAGCAATTATAAATAAAAGTACTGTCTGGGGTAGATCGAGGCCCACCAAAATGACCTCATATCAACGTCGATGCGACGTCATGACATCGACGTCATGACATCACATCGACATCATGTGCCTGCTGGGATAGTTTTAGCATCTAATTACAAGTACCATCAGCATTTGTGTGTTTGTCTTATGCAGCTTGGTTACCGTCATGTTAAATCAACAACTTTTAATTTGTCCTCTTGCTTATAACTTCATTTTAAATTTTCATTATTACCCAAAATCTTTAAGCTGTTTCGTTATATTAGGGCTATTGGGAGGTAAAGAAGGCTCAGTGCTGATTTAAGGTCTTCTTTCACCAAATCAGTGTGGTTAGGCCTATAGAATACATATTTGCAAGGTGGACAAAAGGGTTTGTCAAAATTTTCTAGTTCTCCTTAGATTGTGTAAGATTTCCTTCCAACATATTTATATACTGAACAAAAAAAGAAAAGCAACAATTATATTCCACTAAATTTTGGGCAAACTGTGGTATAATCAGAAATCATTGCATTTCTATTTTTGCATTAGATAATTGAGTCTTCCAAATGCAGGAACCCAATTTTCATTTTAATGAATATTTCCGGAGTTATTCTATGGCATCCACAGGCATGCTGAAAGTAGTAAAACATACAATGCGCATGTGCAAGCATTAAAATGATGATACGATTGAAATTGGCAATAAAACCCCATTCAAAATCACCATGTACCACTCAGTAGATAACTCACATGTTAAAGAAATACATGTAAAATGAATAAAATTCAAATTATCCCCCTTTCAATTAAACATATAGGGATTTTGATGCTTTAATTAATTACCAGCTTGTTAGTCATCAAACTTTATTTCTTTTACATGAATTTTAGAGAGGGAGCAGCTGACATTGTTTCTTGATGATCTTGAGATTAAAAAGTGTGAGCATGGGCAGAGGAAAACTTTCCCGACTTTGCATTATTTAAGACGACAAACTTTTCTCATTCAATTTCATTCCATGAATAGGAATCATACAGCAACAAACCTGAAATTATAAACGTTTTACCCTTAAACTAAAAAAATCCTTAATGACCTATTGTTGCATTTCTTTTTTTCTTTTTTTTTTGTTCAGTATAATACATCTGTCTGTTCAAAACAATTATATTTTTTCAAAAGTCTTATTTTATAGGTTTTATGATGAAGCTAATATGATGTTTAATAGATTTTCCAAAAATAATTTAGTTTTTTGGCATTTAAAAACGACGTCACACAAAATTGTTCTTTGCATAACTATTATTTTCTATCTGAAATTCAGAACTTCTGAAAATTATGCCGTACTGGTATGTCTGCTACAAATACATTGCGAATACTTGCCCATGCAATAAACAGAGATTTTTTTTGGTTTTAAAATATTGAAAATTTTCAGCTGAAACATTTTGATATTTTTCTTATTTTTGCTCAAAACATAGATTGTGGGTACCCGTTAGAACCGCCTCGCAGCGAGGCGGTTCTAATGAGTACCCACAATCTATGTTTTGGAGCAAAAATAAGAAAAATAGATATACCCCTGCACACCCCAGTTTTACTATATTAAAGTGGGGTTTAGCGGGGTATTTATTGCACGGACATGTTTTCCTGATGGAATTCTTTATGTCACTGTATGAATTTAAAGTGAAAAAGTTTTGTGACGTGCGAAAACTGCCCACCTGAGCCTGCTCCTCATCTAACATGATGACTTGTTGTTGTGTTTCAAATGATCGATTATTATAGTTTATATAAATTTTGCATCAAGGCATTCAAATATTTTGGGAAAATTTTAAAGCAGCTCAGACTCCAGGGATTATTTTCTGGGGAGATTGCATTGTGAGATCATTATCTCATTTTTTGGCCAAAAATCTCATTGAAATTGGCTAAATGGGAGGAAAAATCTCATACAAAACAGTTGTTTTCACAAACCATTTTGCCAGTTTTCCCGCAGAAAATTCATAATTTCTCGCTAGTTTTGGCCTGGCGAGAGATTTTCTACCAAGGTATTTTGGAGCCAGAATTATCGCTGTGTCAGACTCTGTAGATTTTTGTGACTGGAATAAAAATTTATTTTGAAGATGGCTTTTCTCGTGTTGTTTGTATATGACATGTCCTGACCAAGACAAAAACAGCGCAAGGTCAGTGCTTGTTTTTCCCCTGAATACCAGTCATATCTAGACATAAGCAATTTGTAAACCAATGGGAGCCTGGTGTCCTTGTGAGACATGGGCAAACAGTATAGACCAAGATGGAACACCGCAGAAGGTGGGCATCCCATTTGAGGCTATTCTGTTTGCTTAGAGGAATTTCTTCATAAAATGAAATATTCCTGATGCCTCTAAAAATGAAAGGGGGACTTGATCATCCAAATGATGAATGATAGGTAACTCCATTCGTTACAAATGGGTTAGATCGCAAAGAGAATTGGCACTTGCAACCGATAAAGGCAGAAGTCTCTAAAAGGCCGAATGCTTGGTACTGACGTGTTTCTCTTGTTCAAGGACAAAAACATGGCTATTGGTATTCACTCAAATGTCATTCCTGGTCTAAATCTAAATGGTAATTGAAATGCATGTTTTTGTTTAGAAATCTATAAAACAATTCCAAAGAAATTTTATGATCTGATGTGCTGTTGGTTAAGTGTCCTAAGAAATCAATAGCCATTCTCTTATAAAATGAAACTGATAAAAACTTGAAAAGATGCTATTAATGAGCCTTTGCATGATAAAAACCAACAATTTGCATATGCGAAAACAATTATTAAAGAAGGCTTCAGCTGTGCAGTAACTGCACAGCTGATCAGCGCCTTTGTTTTCACCACACGGATAGTACAATTCCTCTTCTACTTATATCCAAAGTTTCAAGCTTCTAGCTTTATTCTCTGACTGTACAGCCTGGTTTGTGTCAGGCCTGGTCGGAAACCCAAATCATTGGTTTTCTCATGTACAGGCTCATTTATAAATGGGCACTTAAACAAGAACTTAGGTACTGTTGCTGCATGCAGTGTCACATCTAAGGAAATTTCATCAATCCTTTACATGCTTTTGGTGCATCTCATTAAATTTTAAGGCCAACCTTTTACAACTCTAGCGTTAGCAAGGATTGTCTCTTGATCTGTGAAGATAATGGTCTTAAGTGAGAGCTATTTGACTTTGTGCTAAAGGTCACTGATGATACCTATCTGATGTTCCTAAAATATATGTCTGAACTACAGGCCTAGAAATTTTTCTGAGGACCTACTCGTCCTGTGGGGCGAGTTGTAAACAATTTTCACTCTTCCTTACTGCTGGTGCACTCGTCCTTAAAATCTGGATTTCAAAAGAGACATCATCAAAAACTAATGTCGCCCTGCTTCGACATTTTTGTCTACTTTCGATAATCAAAATGGAAATGCTCGATTATTTGACTTTTGGTGTAAGCCGTTTTATCAAATGGAGACAAGACCTGGGATGTCTTAAGTCTCAATAGTACGGCGCGCCGCGAATAAAATGACCAATGCTTTCCGGTATTTGGACCATGTACCGGATTTTATTGAATTTCATTTACTGTGGACTAGTGACGTAGTGCAAACATCCGGTTGACAATCGGAAACGAAATCTTCAGCTGATTTTGCATTTACGGACATTTACTGCCTCGAGTCAGTCCCAAAAATGCTACTCGTCCTGTCGGGCGAGCTGGGGTAAATTTCCACCCGTATCGAACTTTCACTCGTAAATACGAGCGGATGTGTGGATTTTTCTAGGACTGAACTATATGCCTTCAGGAGGTTGTCTTTGCACAGAAGTTCAAATGAATGTTTTTCTAGTTCTTGATGCAGAGATGTTTTATAGGCATACTTATTTTGAAAACTCTTCTGTATAAACAGTGAATCAAAATAACCGCATGAGCAGTGTTTAACATAATGCCCCGCTATTCTTCCACCCCAACAAAAAAAAAAAAAAAAAAAAAAAAAAAATCAACACCTAGAAGTATGCTGTGACAAAATGTTGATCAGAGAAACTCTTCCCCACTCAAAGACTCATTATTAGCACCAGCCAGACAGCCACATATGAGCCGCCTCTCGGGAAAACCAACAATGTGGTTTCCGACCAGGCCCGACACAAACCGAGCTGTACAAGCACAGAAAAGAGCTAGAAGCTTGAAATTTCGGATTTAAGTAGAAGAGGAACTGTACTATCCGAGTGAAAACAAAGGCGCTGATCAGCTTCGCGGTTACCGCGAAGCTGATCTGCATCTTTGTTTTGGCATATGCAGATTGTTGGTTTTCCCAAGGGGGCAGCTCATATAATTTTATTAGCTCTCCGCCATGGAAAGAAACTAGCTGTGGGGTTGGAACTCATGCTCAGTCTACATGTAGTAGTACAGTCTAGCCATCTTCAGATGCTTCACATCTCAAGTATCTAGAACGGAAATTAATGCAGTTTTGGCGCTGAGTTTGATAATGTTTTTGATTTGCAGGCTGACTAGGATCTGAGGTTTTCATGTGACAAGGTTCATAAAATCTATTTGATGTTTGAGGTTTCTTCAATTTTAACTTAATTTACTTGCTTCCTAATTAGTGAAACTTGATTAAAAGTAAGAGATATGAGCCGCCCCATGGGAAAACCAACAATCTGCATAGGCGAAAACAAAGACGCAGATCAGCTTCGCGGTAACCGCGAAGCTGATCAGCGCCTTTGTTTTCGCTACACGGATAGTACAATCCCTCTTCTTCTTAAATCCGAAATTTCAAGCTTCTAGCCTGCTTCTGTTACTGCACAGCCCGGTTTGTGTCGGACCTGTTCGGAAACCACATTGTTGGTTTTCCCACGAGGCGGCTCATATAGTGTGGTGAAGTCTGTATAGGCATGGTACAGAGGAAACTGAAAAGTAGGGTTTAGCATAAGGTCACTGTTATATACAGGTTTTGTCTGCATCTTATTTATTTAGCTCACCTGAGCCATTAGGCTCACAAGGAGAGCTTAACGTAGATTCATGCTCCACTGTCGCCGTCATTGTCGTTGTTGTTCACACTTTATTCACACTTTTCAAATATTTTCTCCTTTGAAACCTGTGGGTCAATCAAAGCCAAACTTCATGTGGAGCAGCCCTAGGAAGGGGGAAATAAAGTTTGTATATATATGGTCCAGGTCACAGGACTAAGTCGACCAACAGTGCTCTAAATAGCACAAACATTAAAAAATCCTCTCCTAAACCGGTTGACCAATTTCAGCGAAACTTGGTATGTAGCATCAGAGCCCATCATAGTTTGTATAAATCATGACCTTTGGTTAACCTTGACCTATTTTACAGCAAGGTCAAATTAGTCACATAGTCTTTTCAACGGGAAAAATGTAAAAATTTGATTTTTACACCTTTTCAATGGTAAAAATGTAAAAATTGGATTTTACGCAAAGTTTTGTGGCTGGTTACTGGTGACATATTAAATGTAAAACTTAACTTGATTTTCTCAGATACTGCTTGACCAGTCAAAGCCATATTTTATATGTAGTATCCTTAGGAACGGGGAACAAAAGTTTACATAAATATTTTAGGTCACATGACCAAGATGGCTGCCATGCCTGACGGACCGATTTCAACAAAACGTTTTCAGAAGTTTTGTAGCCTGTGACCTGAAAGAAGGTAGATACAGACAACTTATTGAGTAAATGAAGTTATGTGAGTATTCAAGGTCAAGGTCATTACTTGACCTTGGCCAAAGGTCATTTACATATTAGATTTAAAACTAAATTTTCTCTGAAACAACTTGACCAAGGTCACAATTTAGGCTTTATAATGGACAAAAGTGAAAATATGAATTTTCAGAATGTTTTGTAGCCTCAGTGGCCAGAAAGAAGGTAGATACAGATAACTTATAGAGTTAAATAAAGTTAAGTTAGTATTCAAGGTAAGGGTCATTTTTCAAAGGCCTCATCTCAGGTAAGCGATATCAGGACCATTGGTCCCGTGGTACGATGAATCTTTGGTTGGGGTGAGTGTAGTCTAAATTACAGGTTAAAGCACTTCTAACCTTCATTTGTTGGGAATATTATACTGTTCATGGTGTTTTGATTTCAATTCATTTTAGCGATTTCTTAAATCTTTTGTTCGTGTATTTTTATCATTTTAAGGAGCAAAGGAATTTGGAAATTACATAAAATGAGCTGTTTTCTTTCTAGAGACACACCATTATTTTGATATAACATTGAATTGCTTGAAAATAGATGGGTTTAGTTTAGATTACTTGGCCAAAAATCCCAAGAGAGGCAGTGATACAAGATTGGGTCATGTCATTGAACTGTTCTGAGCTACATCTTACATTACGAAAACTTGCCCATGCAATATACAGAGATTTTTTTACCTTTAAAAATTGAAAATTTTCAGCTGAAAAATGTTGATATTTTTCTTATTTTTGCTCAAAACATAGATTGTGGGTACACGTTAGAACCGCCTCGGCGAGGCGGTTCTAACGAGTACCCACAATCTATGTTTTGGAGCAAAAATAAGAAAAATAGGTATACCCCTGCATACCCCAGTTTTACTATATAAAAGTGGGGTTTGAGGGGGTATACTTTGCACGGACATGTTTTCCTGATGAGAAGTAGTTAGACAAAATCTTGGAGATGAGAATTTCATTATAATGCTCTTCAGAGAAAACCAATGTGACTTAGGACAACCAACGACATAGCAGGGAATCAAATGACCTCACATGGGAATTAAAACCCATGACCCTCCTTCAGACAACCTGTATGAAACGTTTCGCCCGTAAAAGGGGCGGAATTTTACTGTAATTTTGCCAGGAAAATTGTAAATTTTATGCCCCTAGGATTAAAGAGGAAACATTAGTTTCCGGGCGGATTTCGTTTGTAAAACAGGGGTGAAATATGCAAATTAAATGGAATTCTGCAAACTTTTCCGGGCCAAAATTTCGTACAGGTATGGAAAAGATTTTTTGGCGTTTTAGTTAGCATTGACATGTTGATCTGTGGTATATTGTTGCCAGACTGTTTACTCCCTATAGTCACAGATTGATTTGTGGTATGTTGTTGCCAGACTGTTTACTCCCTATAGTCACAGGTTGATCTGTGGTATGTTGTTGCCAGACTGTTTACTCCCTATAGTCACAGGTTGATCTGTGGTATGTTGTTGCCTGACTGTTTACTCCCTATAGTCACATGTTGATCTGTGGTATGTTGTTGCCCGACTGTTTACTCCCTATAGTCACATGTTGATCTGTGGTATGTTTACTCCCTATAGTCACATGTTGATCTGTGGTATGTTGTTGCCTGACTGTTTACTCCCTATAGTCACATGTTGATCTGTGGTATGTTGTTGCCCAACTGTTTACTCCCTATAGTCACATGTTGATCTGTGGTATGTTGTTGCCTGACTGTTTTCTCCCTATAGTCACATGTTGATCTGTGGTAAGTTGTTGCCAGACTGTTTACTCCCTATAGTCACATGTTGATCTGTGGTATGTTGTTACCCGACTGTTTACTCCCTATAGTCACATGTTGATCTGCAGATGTATATCGTCTGGCCAAGCAAATGAGACCTGACAACCAGGATGTCATGGGAGAGAAACTTGTAAAGAATGATGAAGGCCTACTGTCACTAGATGAGGATGCAAAGAAAGAGGCTTGGAAAGAGCATTATGAGCATCTCCTCAATGTCGAATTCCCATGGAATCCAGAGGACCTGTCAGTGGAAAGCCCAGTTGAAGGCCCAAGCGAACCGATCACCATGGAGATGATCACAAAAGCCATCAACAAGATGGCCTCTGGCAAAGCAGCTGACCATCAGGTATCGTTGCTAAGATGCTGAAGCCCCTTGGTGAAGCTGGCGTAGCTGAGGTGTGTGATCTTATCGAGGACATTATCTCAGAAGGTTGCATCCCAATTGACTGGCAGGAGAGTTACATTGTCAATTTGTACAAGGGCAAAGGAGATGCTCTGAACAGGGGTAACTACAGGGGCTTGAAGCTGATTGAACAGACGATGAAAGTAATAGAGCGTGTAGTAGAAGGACTCATCCGGCAAAGAGTTGAGATTGATGAGATGCAGTGTGGCTTTATGTCAGGCCGTGGCACTACAGATGCGATTTTTATTGTCCTTCAACTACAAGAGAAGCACTTAGCTGCTAACAAGCTGCTCTACATGGCCTTCGTTGATCTGGAGAAATCATTTGATCGGGTCCCACGGGATGTCATCTGGTGGGCAATGCGAAAACTCGGAATCGACGAGTGGCTAGTGCGCCTTGTCCAGTCCATGTATAAAGACGTGAGAAGTAGGGTAAGAGTTGGCAGTGGATACAGTGAGGAGTTTGGTGTCAAAGTAGGTGTTCATCAGGGATCTGTCCTAAGTCCGCTACTCTTCATCATTGTGCTAAAGGCTTTATCCAGAGAGTTCCGAACACACCCTCTGTACCCGTGATACAATCAATTACCTAACGTCGGAGACTGATACAACTAGACGCGGCGCGTGGCGGAAGATGGAGTCAGGTGAGTTGACGTTTATTTCAATTTTAAAGGCATTTATGCGGGGGAGTTTGGGTCAAGAGTTGGCAAAGAAATAAAGTGTACATACCTCTGTTTGTTTGCCATCAACAGTATTCTAAACAACATCTCCTTGCCACAGAAACAATAGTTTTCTCGGCCGAAAATTCCACCATCGTCACGAAAAATGATTGCATTTGCTAATTTCTCCACATCTTTCGTCACCTATTGACATTTTTAACGTTTCAGTATAGACCAAAAACATTCTTTGTTACATACAAGCAGAAAACAATAATGAAGTCAGGCTGGTTTGTTCACAATATGGTGTTGAACACACACAGGGTAGATCGATTAGGATACAACTAACCTATATGAGTCAATTACCTCGATACAACTCACGTATAAGACTTTTGGATAGAAAATGATACTCCTTACGTCGGAGAATAGAGCAAAAAATGATACTACTTACGTCAAAAGACTATTGTACATTGAAAAGCCCACGGACTCGATCAGCTGGCTAACCTGCACTCCGATACACTCCACTTCCGTGACAGCTTAGCATAGGTTGCATTCAAACTATGGTCGAACGAATTATGGATTTCGTAATAAGCTTTTAGCCTCATTATATGGTAAAGGTTATTTGAATTTGTGTTATGTATTTGTAGCAGTGTCATAATTCTTCTGATAAACACATGCGTATCCCGCAGAGTTTAAATAAATTTGGAAAAATCGAACAATTTTCTTCTTTGTGTCGCTTATTCTACAGAAGTCTCCCCTGATCTATTAATATATATCTTTGATATATTCAACAGAAAACATGAAGTATTTTATGAATATGCATACTTTTACAACTAGAATGAATATGATTTAAGTCACATGTGCCAAAAATGATCTAACATAACACAGTTTTTTGTTTCTTTGCATTTTTGCTAGGTTTTAATTTTCGACCAAGGATTCAATATATCCCATTTCCGTCGGTGCGGAGTTATTGAACAGAACACCGATGGAAATATTCCGTCTTCCCACGGACTAGCGAGCCCGAGTGTGTAAGGCAGGGCGGCAAGTTTGCATGTGTTCCTTATATCAACATGTTCCAAGGGCTCAAGAAGTTTTACTTAGTGTGTTTTATTTATTTTTCTGACTGGTCACGATTTCCAGTGTCACCACGGGTGTCTTATGCACATTATCATTCCGTATTTCAAAGCAGAATGTACACTATCTAACACAAATAAAGCACACAGCTCACAGTGTTTGCAAATTATCCTATAAGGGTTGCCAGTCAGTATTTGAAAAACTGATAATCCACTGGTAATATTCCATAAAAGAAACAAACCCAGGAAATGATAATACATGAAAAAGCATTCAAATTATATATGGCTTTCAAAACTACTCTAAATCTAAAAAACTACTATAAAAACACAAACACACAAACACACTCACACACAAAGCAACACATATTAAAACACAAAAAAGGAAATGTGGTGGGTGGGAGGGTGAGAAAATTTTTGCGTAGATCTGTTCGTTTTAGAAACTATTTTGAAAACTGATGCTGGTGCCGCGGCGCGCACCGAGATAAGCCGCGGAAACATCTGATTGGATGTTAGATAAGAAGCATGAAGATTTGATTGGTTAGCTGACTTGGCAAGTTTCCAGATAAGTAAGCGCCCTCTAGTTCTACCAATTCCAAGAAAAGAGGTGCTTATCTTTAAAATACTACAAAATGATTGGTTGCTCATAAGTAAACAAAACATGATTGGTCCATCATAAACAAAACAAGTATTATCAATTTAATTTCTCACTTAATTTAAATGGAACCATAACTTCAAAATTTTTGTGGATTTAAATCCCTTATATCAAAACCTAAGTGAGAAAATTGAGGTAAAATAAAATATTCTTTCATTGAGCAAAAATACAAAAAGTGGTGTACCTAAAATTTCTCCCTGGCGTACACCACCCCAATACCGGAAATACAATTACCCCATGGGTGGGGTAATGTAAACAACACTTAACAACCAGTTAATTTAAAACTACATTAAAAATTAATGTTTATATTAAATTCCCTGCTTCCCACACCACCTATATAAGGACTACACCTCACCGACCTGCATGCAGTGGCCTAAGTACGGAGTAGTCCTGTCACCAATTATCCATATTAGTCTGGAATAAAATAAGACACAACAAATTGCTTTTGGGAAATGGAAAGCCATATAATTGAAAATTTTCCTCAACAACAGACACATATGAATGAAAAACATATGTACTTAGAAACAAAGCAAGTACTCCTTTAAACTGATAATGCATGATAATTGGGAAAATTTTCACATTATACCTCCAAACCTCCCAAAAGCACAGTAGAGTAAAAAGTAGAGTAGGAAAGAAATGGTAAAAAATGGCATGCAATATCTTATAATTCACATTAGTGGAAATACACAAGTAAAATAACTTAAACATTCTAGATGCAGTGCATAAGCCTAGTCCCTTATGGAGCACTGTAATTCCTATATGTATTATATGTATTATTTTCCCGGCCAACTATGAAAGTCAGCCCCCAGATATAACACCTGTGACCGTACCCAATTAAACTTTACTGAAAGAAGGGTTTCGCAGATTCACCCAAAGCTGATGCTAATTTTTTCCGTAGGTCGAAGGAGGGCTGTAGATATCTTTCATAGGCATTACTGTTCCAGTCCCCTTGCAATTTAATAAGTTCAATGGGCAAACCACATTGTAGGGCCCAACTTGCCCCTCCCCTCCTGAAAGAATGCCCTGAATAGGCCGTAGCCTTATACCCCGCCTCTGTCAAGCAGCTGTGAAGCTTTGTTGTAAAGCATTTGTGAGTAAGGGGGATATTAGACGCTCCGTGTGAGCTGTAGCGTATTAGTGGAACTGGGGTGGGGCTCAGCGGGCTCTCTAACGCAAGTGCTAGAAGAGCTGTGGAGGGGCAAAAAGGTGAATTTTGTATTCTAGGCAATGGTATGTGGAGGGTTTTTTCCCTAAACTGGATGACTTTGGACCAACGGACAGTCAAAACCGCCCCCTCTGAGGTGAACTTCACATCTGATGCGCATAGGTGACGAGAGGGGTTAAAAAGGATATGTGATTGCACAAGCAGGTTTGATTTGCGAAAAAAAGAGAAAAAGGCCACGAGGCAAGCTGTCCAAAAGGACCTGTCAAATGAGGTATTTAGGTTTAGTCTCAAAAAGATTTCCCTTAATATTTCTAAAGTTATTGGCAGCTTTTGATGAGTGACATCTCCCTTTAATCTGCGCACCCCTTTGAGAATTGAAGAAACATACCAGTTCTGTTCAAGGGGATTTTTCAACCCACAATCCAAATGAACTAACCGGACAACATTTAAATACTGTCGAACAGAACTGAACGACAGGCGGTGAGACAAGAAAGCAATATATCTGCCTAAATCTAATTGGGAAATGGGAGTGGCTTTCCACAAAATTCAAGATACATTGAAAGTTGTGCTGAGTATGTTTTCCAAGTTGAAGATGCAAAAGTGTTTAATCTATACATCTGTACATCTTTATCCAAGGCTGATGGAAGATCTGGTAGAGTGGCCTCGACACTGGATGGTAAAACTCCCCTATGTTGACTATTTGTAGGACCATTCTTGGAATCTGCCAAGCAAAAACATTAAGGATTTTGAGGACATGTGCATTTCCAAGGGAGAATGACAAGTAAAAGGCTGTAGAACTTCAAAGTACCCAGGGAGATGAAGACGCGATGCTGCATCTGCAGCTATATTGTTAACACCCCGGATAAACTTAGACGTTAAGTGAAAATTGTAAAAGGCCGAGAGCCAGAAGAGGCTGCAAAGGCATCTCATAATAGTACAATTACGCGAAGTACCCTTGTACAAAGATGCAACAGTGACAACATTGTCTGAATGTATGATTACACGTTTATTTGACCAAAGTGGTGCCCACCTGTAAGCTGCTAGTGCCACAGCTACTATTTCTTTTTCATTTATATGAAATTGTTTAGCTTCTGGCCAGTCCTGGCTCCAGTTGAAGTGGAACCAGTCTAACCCAAAGGAGCCCCCAGCCCCTTCATCACATGCATCCGTAAAAACACATTCAATAGGCCTATTGTCCATAATAGCAGCTCTTCCATTAAAAGTCTGCATAAACTGAGACCACCACAAAATATCTTGACGTATATCTGCAGAGAGTATTGTCCGGTGACAACCATGTCGAAGCGAACTGATTTTGTTAAATATTCTGCGGAGAAAAACTCGTCCGCCTTTAACTACACCCGCTGCCCAAGAAAGGCGACCAGCTAACGATTGGAGTTGACGTTTGGTTGCACGCTTACGCGACAAAAAGCTCTGAAGCTCTTCACGAAAAATGTCTAGTTTGTCCTGAGGCAAACGGAGACACATATGATTAGAATCTAGCTCAATTCCTAGGAATGTTATATTCTGTGTCGGATCTACAACTTTACCCCAATGGATGGCGAAACCAAGCTTCCGGAGAAGCTGAATGAGAACGGAAAGTGCCTGAGCACATTCAGTTTTAGTTTTTCCGATAATCAAGAAGTCGTCAAGGTAGACAACTATGAGGTCAAACCCTTTCCGGGCCATTATGCGTTTGACAGCCTGGGTGAGACGATGAAAAATTGCAACACTATAACGAGCTCCGAAAGGGAGTTTTGTGTCTTTCATATAGACTGTCTTACCATTGAAATTCCAGCTGAGCCCCGTAACCATTTGACTAAATTCGCTGATACCAACAGACCGGTATGCGTTACGAAGGTCTACCTTTGCGAAGAAAAACCCTTCAGTCATCAGGCCAGCAGCATCATCTACACGTGCAAACTTCTGCTGCCAGTCTGTTGAACAAAGGTCATTTACAGCTCTTCCAGAAGGTCTGGAACAGTCATGTATCAGGCGAACATCACCATCAGGTTTTGGGATAGCTGCCATGGGACTTATGAACTTTGGAGGCTTGTCACAAAGAGAGTAATTACCACATTCTATTTCTTGTTTGACACGCTTGCTGGCTTTTTCATACAACTCACTAGATGGGCGAGCTGACGGGTGATTTGGACATCTCACCTGGGGGATGTCCGAGCCAGGATCAATGATATCAAAACCATTCCTTATGCCCTGTAATAAAAATTCTCTGTCAGGATCATTACCTAGTTCTTCTTCCCAAGCTGTCAAATGCAAACCCGGCAAAGGGCGGACCTCCAAATCTAGTTTTTTCCCATGTGTGAAGTAGCCGAGTGCTTTTGATTGCACCCGGGAATAATACAGGTATGCTGGTATTTGCATTCATTGTAACTGCAACCCTTGTCTGAGTTAAAGTTCCTGCATATCCCTATTTTCCCTTGCTTAGGCTTATTTGGGGCATTACTAGTGCCTTTCCTTGACTGCTGCATAACTGGACCTTGTTTGGCTAGTTTATCCCGTGGCTGGAGGTGCAATGTGTGAAGATGTTGCACATCCGTTCCCCAACGAAAGCCCATTCCTGCTTGAAGTTTGCGATACTCTCTGTCAAAAAGAAGGACTGATGTTAAGCTACATTTCTGAACCAGCTGGTAAAACTTTGTAGAATAAGAGAGATAATCCATGACAGCAGGGCCGACTAATTTTCCCTCCCCCTCTAATTTGTATAAAATCGCAAGATTTGCAATTGACCACTGGGACAAGGAGAGGTTCTCTAGCTTTGGTTTTTTGGGACCCGACTTTACAATCACTTGCTGATCCCCCTGACCCCCATTGACAAGCTCTTCTTCGATATTATTGGGTACAAAGTCACAGATATCATAATAACTGGGAGCAGACTTACCAGTTGCCGTCGCAATATGAATCTGTGGGTCTTTCCACGAAGGCTGGGCCTGAGATAATGAATTTGCCACACAATGTTGACTCTGCACACCACCAGTAGTCGAAAATTGTCCCGCCAACTGTGACTGCTGGTTAATCAAAGTGTTTATCAATGACTGATAAGTGTCCACATTATTAATGGGGGTCGCCCCAGCAGCTGGGTGGTTCTCCTGTGGATCTCCTATGGTCTGGTCCGAGCCGGGGTTCTCCAGTGGATGGGAACCAGTAGTCGTCTCCTGGGGATTTTGAGTAGTCTCCGTCTGGTCGATCAGGGATTTTGCCAGATGCAAAAGTAATTTGCGCTGGCCAATTGGGATCTTCTGAGATCTTATGTCATCAGCCTCAACCAGTCTAAATGTATTGAGACTGTCAAAGCCTTTTTCAAGTAGTTCATTTATTACACCTTTTTGAACATTATTGTCCATACAAAACTTTATGAGTTGGTCTTTTGGGGTCAACTCTGACACAAACCCAGTTTGCTGTTCATCCTCCGCCATCGTATTCGGTATCTATAGAAAACGATAAATTCCGATGCACCAAAGTTTAGTTTCTACTGGCATTTGCTGCCTTCTTTGCACTTCCTGAGCAAAAGAAACAAAGTTCTTCTTTACAAAACGCCGTACAGTCCAAGAATCGAAACCAGTTTGCTTCGGCGGCGGATGATGCTTCTAACAAATATCCATATAATTTGTCCATTTCGAACTTTGAGATCGTGTAGGACTCTGGAATTTTGAACACAGACCTAACGTAATGTTCTTTGTTTATGAGGGCCGCCATGTTGATTTATCGAAACGAAAGCTAAGTCAATGATCCGAATCGTCCTAGCGCACTTGTTTTCTATTTGCCGATTACGACGATCGTCATTCCCTGTGAACTGCGTCGAGCGTCGAAAACGATGCCGTCATTGACTTCACCAATTTAAATCCTCATTGTTTGAGTTGGAGACTCTAATTTGTCAATAAAAACAAATAGAAAACACAGCTAAGCAACATTCATTATCCGTTAAATTGTTTCACAGGAACATTCAAACACAGTTAAACGTAATTATAATCCATTTTATGCACACGAATCCAACTTCGTAGAAAAACGAATAACAGAATTTGATAGAATTTTTGAGAAAATTTTTGCGTAGATCTGTTCGTTTTAGAAACTATTTTGAAAACTGATGCTGGTGCCGCTGCACGCACCAAGATAAGCCGCGGAAACATCTGATTGGATGTTAGATAAGAAGCATGAAGATTTGATTGGTTAGCTGACTTGGCAAGTTTCCAGATAAGTAAGCGCCCTCTAGTTCTACCAATTCCAAGAAAAGAGGTGCTTATCTTTAAAATACTACAAAATGATTGGTTGCTCATAAGTAAACAAAACATGATTGGTCCATCATAAACAAAACAAGTATTATCAATTTAATTTCTCACTTAATTTAAATGGAACCATAACTTCAAAATTTTTGTGGATTTAAATCCCTTATATCAAAACCTAAGTGAGAAAATTGAGGTAAAATAAAATATTCTTTCATTGAGCAAAAATACAAAAAGTGGTGTACCTAAAATTTCTCCCTGGCGTACACCACCCCAATACCGGAAATACAATTACCCCATGGGTGGGGTAATGTAAACAACACTTAACAACCAGTTAATTTAAAACTACATTAAAAATTAATGTTTATAATTAATTTATTATTATTGAATCAATATTTGACGTCTTTTTAAAATTCTAATATCATATAAATCATCTGGATAACATGTTGGTAAAATGTATACCCCACTAAAATTATAGTAAAATTGGGGTCTATAGGGTTTTTACCCATCTTATGCTCCAAAACGTAGCTTGTGGGTACTCGTTAGAACCTCCTCGCCGAGGCGGTTCTAACGTGTACCCATAGTCTTTGTTTTGAGCAAAATAAAAAAAAAAATCAGCCCTATATTATAAGGGTATGTTATAAGGGTGTGTTTCCGTATTTTTTTCGCTCTTTAAAGCAAGTTTTGACTCACTGAAGCAAGTTTTGACTAATATTGTTACAAAAATAACTTGACTCACAGTACCAAACATACAGGCAGTGGTCATAGTTCCATGGCAAATCTGAAAACCCCGCTAAAATTAGGAGATAATTGTACTCACAGTGTTCATTTTTGGCGTTGATATTGTGGGATATATACGAGTGGAAATTTTGTTTAACGGTGGCGTTTTTCAAAAAGTTCTTTGTATCAGGCATCAAAGTCATCGTACAGTAACCTAAGGGCACGTTCCTGGATTTTTTTTTAAGTTTTCAATAGTTACTCTCGTTGCAAAAATGCCAAGCTAGCGGTCAGTAATTGAAGTTTGACAAGGAAACTGTGGAAAAAATGATTAGTTTGTTCAATTTTGATAAAAATGGACTGAGCCTATTCAATACATTTAACTGCTAACCTGCTTTTCTGCATAAATTACTGATATGCTGATCAGTGATCATGCTGAGCAAAACTAAGTTTAGCTTATAATCTATATCTATCCCCAAGAATTTAACAACTTATTTAAAAGCTTATTACGAAATCCATAATTCGTTCGACCGTAGTTTGAATGCAACCTATGCTAAGCTGTCACGGAAGTGGAACGAGGTCACGGAGCGTATCGGAGTGCAGGTTAGCCAGCTGATCGAGTCCGTGGGCTTTTCAATGTACAATAGTCTTTTGACGTAAGTAGTATCATTTTTTGCTCTATTCTCCGACGTAAGGAGCATCATTTTCTATCCAAAAGTCTTATACGTGAGTTGTATCGAGGTAATTGACTCGTATAGGTTAGTTGTATCCTAATCGATCTACCCTGTGTGTGTTCAACACCATATTGTGAACAAACCAGCCTGACTTCATTATTGTTTTCTGCTTGTATGTAACAAAGAATGTTTTTGGTCTATATTGAAACGTTAAAAATGTCAATAGGTGACGAAATATTGGAGAAATTAGCAAATGCAATCATTTTTCGTGACGATGGTGGAATTTTCGGCCGAGAAAACTATTGTTTCTGTGGCAAGGAGATGTTGTTTAGAATACTGTTGATGGCAAACAAACAGAGGTATGTACACTTTATTTCTCTGCCAACTCTTGACCCAAACTCCCCCGCATAAATGCCTGTAAAATTAAAATAATCGTCAACTCACCTGACTCCATCTTCTGTCACGCGACGCGTCTAGTTGTATCAGTCTCCGACGTTAGGTAATTGATTGTATCACGGGTACAGAGGGTGGAACAGGCTGCCCTTGGGAGCTGTTGTATGCAGATGACTTGATGATAAGTGCTGAGTCCATGGAGGAACTACTGGTTAAGCTGAAGACATGGAAAGCAGAGATGGAGAGGAAAGGCCTTCGAGTGAACATGGGGAAGACAAAGATCATGGTCTCTGGCCCCAATCTGGACCTTCTAAAAAAATCTGGAAAGGATCCCTGTGGCGTCTGTCAGACAGGTGTAGGAAGAAATGCTATCTTCTGCAGTGGCTGCTTGTCCTGGATCCACAAGAAATGCAGTGGAATCAAAGGCCCCTTACGCCCTGATCCTGATTTCAGATGTGCTCGCTGTCTGGGAAAGGCACGTCCAATAGATGGAAGACTTGTGAAGGAGGTTCAGGTTGATGACGAAACAGTTGAGGCTGTTCCAGAGTTCTGTTATCTAGGAGACATGCTTTCTGCTAATGGTGGTTGTGATCTGGCTGCAGTTACGCATTGCAAATCCGCTTAGGGGCAAGTTCCGACAGCTACTCCCCCTCCTCACCAACCGCAATCTGCCACTTTTGACTAGAGGTCGAGTGTATTCAACTTGCGGGAGAAGTGTAATGCTGCATGCGGCAGAAACATGGGCCATGACTGTGGCTACACTTAACCGCCTACGGCGCAATGACCGTGCGATGATCCGCTGGATATGTAATGTCAAGGCGAATGATGAAGTAAGCTCAGACTCCATTCTCTCAAAGCTTGGACTCCAGGATATAGATGTGGTGCTTCGCTCCAGCAGAATGAGATGGTATGGACACGTAGAGCGCAGCAAAGGCTGGATTGCTCAAGTACGCAAGCTAAACATAGTTGCACAGAAAAGATCTTGCAAGCCAAGGAAATCATGGGATGAAGTGTTGTTAGACGACAGAAAAAAGCTAGGAATGGATACTGCTGATCCTCAGAATCGCTCAGAGAGGTTGTCTAAGAAGGAGACTTGTCAAACAAGTCCAACCCTCAGTAGAGGACAACGGACTATAAAACAGATATGATGATGATGATGATGTGGTATGTTGTTGCCCGACTGTTTACTCCCTATAGTCACATGTTGATATGTGGTATGTTGTTGCCAGACTGTATAGTCACATGTTGATCTGTGGTATGTTGTTGCCCGACTGTTTACTCCCTATAGTCACATGTTGATCTGTGGTATGTTGTTGCCCCACTGTTTACTCCCTATTGTCACATGTTGATCTATGGTATGTTGTTGCCAGACTGTTTACTCCCTATAGTCACATGTTGATCTGTGGTATGTTGTTGCCCGCCTGTTTACTCCCTATAGTCACATGTTGATCTGTGGTATATTGTTGCCAGACTGTTTACTCCCTATAGTCACATGTTGATCTGTGGTATGTTGTTGCCCGACTGTTTACTCCCTATTGTCACATGTTGATCTGTGGTATGTTGTTGCCCGACTGTTTACTCCCTATAGTCACATGTTGATCTGTGGTATGTTGTTGCCCGACTGTTTACTCACTATAGTCACATGTTGATCTGTGGTATGTTGTTGCCAGACTGTTTACTCCCTATAGTCACATGTTAATATGTGGTATGTTGTTGCCCGACTGTTTACTCCCTATTGTCACATTTTGATGTAATCTGTTTCGGTTGTTCTCAGTAACGGAGTTGTGTTGGTTGTCTCTAGATAACAGGTGTTCTTCTGCTGAAACATTGTTCCAGTGTTAAAGACTTGTAGATTAATGTCCTATTGTCCTGGTGGATCAGTCTTTCCAAGTACATCTAAACTTTCCAGGAAACTTGACAACATAGACGCAAACTTGTCATTTGTTGGTCTGTTCTGTCTGACATGAAGTGTATAGAACCATCTTAATGAGATTTGTCACAAGAAAAGCTGCCTTCAGGGTTTCTTACATTTGCAAAACTTCATTCTGGTGCTTATATCTTAGATGTTATAGCTACCCGTGAAAGTGGCTACCAACAGTGGAGAACCTTATGCACTAGTCATTTGTAACCACGCCCACCCAACCCCCCAACCCTGGGGGATGGCTGGGGATAGATGTGTTTTGCCACATCAGTGCAGGGAAAATACCCGGGGTTTGCTTTTGCTTTATATAGGCAAAAGAGCGCTGTAACCCCACCCCCCACCCCGGGAGAGGGCGGGGAATAGCCGTGGAAATGAGCAGGGCTTTGACCAAAGTTTTGCCACGGCAGGCGGGAGAAAAAGGGCTGTGAAAAGATAGCAGGCTGCGGGGGAAAAGAGTAGTTAAGCTCTGCAGTTCCACTGTATGACCCTTGACAATTTGCAGCTTCTGTGTGTTTGTAGAAGGTTATGTTTATGCTGTGGTCAAACATCCCATTGATATTTATGGAACAGCACCACTGCTTCTTGGACACATCTGGTCACCGTAGTGGTCCAAATCCCTGACCAGTCGCTCTGAAGTCTGACCCTTTACAGCAGGTAGCTAATGCTACATGATTTGCAGGTGCCTTTAATTTGAATGTGATTGGTTTGAAAGTACGGAGGTGTTTATATTTTGATGTTAATAATTATACTGTAAGGACAATAGCCTAGCAGCCTTTATGTTAAAGGCTGCTAGGCTATTGTCCTTACAGTACATCTATATTGAATTAAATTTCTTAATGAATCTTGACTGTAGTCTTGAAGTCAGAAAGCTGTCTCACATTGTTATGTTCTCTGTGACACTAAGTGAAATTTAAGAGCTGGTCATAATGACAGAATCAACAAAAGTACACCTTAACCCTGGAATCAAAAGGGCTTCCTTTAAAGGACTTAATTAACCCACATAAGCGTGGTAGTGTCCTCTTACTGGGATATAGGCAAACAGCTAAGCCCTAGATGGGATGCCATGTTTATTGGCACGCCAAAGAACACGGTCTCCCGTCTGAGACTATTGTGTGTGCTTAGAGGAATTTAATTGCAAAGAGAAATAAAAATTTAGAATTACCCAAGATGCCCCAGTGGACAGTTACCCCATTAATAATAATTGGCAAGTTGATTAATCTCAAATGGGTGAATCAGAAAGGCTTCCTTAGTTTCCTTCTGTCTCTTCAACTATGAGAGCTTTTGATGTCCACTTCAAGAATCATGCATAATGTTTTATAATTTATTGTTTATTTCACTTGACTATCTCAGAGCAATCATATAAAGCATGGGGAGGGTGGTGGTCCAGTGGTGAGGGCGTTGGACCCTGGATCAAGTGGTCAGGGGTTCAAATCCCACTGAAAACTTGTCCTTGAGCAGGGCATAGTTACTCCTTGTCTTCATTTTAACAACTGAATATTTTCATACTGATCTGTCTTTACATATAGGCAACAAGTTGTTTCGTACAGTAAACGAGCTTGCAACACACCAACGAGGAAATGGCTTATTCTAGCAATGTTTGTTATATTTTATTATTTGAGCCGCCTCATGGGAAAACCAACAATGTGGTTTCTGAACAGGTCTGACACAAACTGGCCTGTACAATCACAGAAAAGAGCTAGAAGCTTTAAATTTCGGATTTAAGTAGAAGAGGAATTGTACTATCCGAGTAGCGAAAACAAAGGCGCTGATCAGCTTCGCGGTTACCGCGCAGCTGATCTGCGTCTTTGTTTTCGCCTATGCAGATTGTTGGTTTTCCCATGAGGCGGCTCATTTATCATAAGCTTCTGATTCTGTTTATCAGCATGAAACATGCCATTGCAATTCATTTTACTGTATGTTAAGTTGTTGCCTGTACGTAAAGGCAGACCAGTGTGATTTTTTATGGGACGTCTAACCACAAAATAAGCACAGTTAGTATTTAAAGGGAAATTTAGGCAACACAGCATGAAGTTAGGAAGAAAACAAAGCTTTTTCTGGTGACAGTAGAAGTATACAATCATGTAGACATGGAGGTGCATTATTAATTTAGATTAAGACTGATGGCTGAGTGTCTGACACAGCCACTGGTTTACATCTTTTCCTATTTGAGCCTGTCATGAGAAAACCAACAATTTGGGGTTCCGACCAGGTCTGACACAAACTGACCTGTACAGTCACAAAAGATAGCTAGAAGCTGGAAATTTTGGATTTAGAAAGTAGAGAAATTGTACTATCCGTTTCGCGAAAACAAAGGCGCTGATCAGCTGTGCAGTTACTGCACAGCTGATCTGCGGCTTTGTTTTCGCATATGCAAATTGTTAGTTTTCTCATGCGGTGGCTCATTTAAATTTAAAAGTGTCTAAAGTGTGACATGTCCATATTTTTCTGACTTCTGTGGTATAGTAATGTAATGTATCAAACAGGCAATCTGTTATAGCAAATTGCAAGCGTTTCTTGACATCCCAGCACTTTAGAGGAATTGTCAGCATTGGTTTTGAGAAATCCAGCCATCTGTGTTTACGGCCAAACCAGTTGCTATAGTTACCAAAGCTTTCAGGCAAAAAAAGCATGATTTAGAAATTTGATGGGATACAAACGTTACCTGCCCACAATAACAACAACAACAATTGCAGATCAGTCAATGTCCTTTGGCTTTCTCATAAACAAAGCACTATTGCTCTCTTGAGCGGCTCAATTCAATTCATTTTCAGCTAATCAATATTGTATCAGCCATGTCATAAGAAAACCGGGTTTTTGCCTATGCAAAAATAAAGGTGCAGATCAGCTGTGCATTAATTGCACAGCTGATCAGCATCTTTTTTTTTTCTCTACATGGATAGTAGAATTCCTCTTCTTCTTAAATCTGAAATGTCAAGCTTCAAGCCATCTTCTGTCACTGCACAGGTCGGTTTCTGTCAGACCTGGTCGGAAACCCCGAAGATTGGTTTTCTCACATCACGGCTTGTATCATTGGAAGCGTTTGCTCATCTGATTTCTGATGCCCACCGCTAGCATTGGAGACCCGTTACAAGAAACATCATAGTTTTTGACCAGGTACGGAGCAATAAAGCACTCACTGGTCGTGGACTTGAAATATTGTATATAGAGAGAAACAAAAGGTTGTGCAGCATACCATACGAAAACATTTAATTGGCTAATCAATTGTATTATACAACTGATTTGCATCACACAAAAAATCAGGTTTTATTGGTCTGCATCACGTATCAATGACAGTAGGGAAACACTATAGATTTTGACCTACATACTTTTACGCTGTCTCTTAAAAATGTCTGACGTTTTGAGACAACCAAATCGAAGAAGATATGAAAGATTATTGAATTTAATAGATACATGCCGAAACAACAAATCTCTTGTGGTGTGTATGTCTTTAATAATCATGTTACGTTGATGGTGTGATACGTCTGGGAGAGGTAAATCATGTCATATCCACTTCAGAGCCCATTCTTGGATAATGGAATAGTCCATCTTAGATAAAGGGAAGAGTCCATACTGAAATAATGGAATCTGTTGGGATTTGGAATGCTCTTCATGATATGTAGTGTCATGTCAGTATTGTAATATATTTCAGCGGCCCCTGTAGCCGAGCGGTTAAGAGCGCTGTTTCTTAATCACTTGATCATCTCACCGCTGTGTCTGGTGTGGGTTCGAGCCCCGCTCTGGCCACATGTGAGACAAGCCAAGTCCTGCTTGTTCTTGATATCCCAATCAACACAGTACAATGGGAGCTTTAAGTATGAGCCGCAACACGAGGAAACCGGTTTTCTGGGTTTCCGACCAGGTCTGACACAAACCGACCTGTACAGTCACAGATGCAGGCTAGAAGCTTGAAATTATTAAGAAGAAGAGAACTTGTACTATCCGTGTAGCAAAAACAAAGGCGCTGATCAGCTTGGCAGTTACTGCGAAGCTGATCTGCGCCTTTGTTTTCGCATAGGCAAAATTCCAGTTTTCTCAGGATGTGGCTCATATATTACAAGGCAGAGATAGGTGTTGAACCCAGGACCACTCACTTGAGAGTCTGCTACTCTACTGCAAAGTTTACAAATTCGTTAACTCAAATTACTGGTTATCAACTTCCTCAACATATTTCATACCTGGAACTGATGCATGTGGTATAAAACTTTAACTATGGTACCACCTTTTTGTACCTAAGGCCAGTTTTTTTTAATAAGTTGGTTTTCAGGAATTTTTTCAAAAATTTGGGGTAGGAGGAGGTAAAAAAAAAAAAAAAAAAAAAAGTCAGCATTCCAGTTTAACATCTTCTGAAATTTAGCGTTTACTAACTCTTGGCTAAGTACTGTGTGTTTAAAATATTCAGTCTTTCATGGTTTATACTGCATTTAGTTTTACCCAGAATAAACCTTTTAACCTAAAATAATTGTTTTCGTTTTTGTGTCATACCTGATTGGAAATCTTAAATAGTACAGGGCAGTCTCGCTATAAAGCACATTGAATTAATGCGGTGTTGGATATAATGCGAGGGTGCCTTGGATTCCAAATTTTCGCCCACCCACTTATATATATATAAAAAATAAAATAAAAAAAAAAGATCACGGAAAAAAAATTGTGGCGATGCCAAAGCGCCGTTTTACCCTTATATCCTATATTGTGTTACAGTTTATACGTGTTTATTTGCAGGTGAATTCGCTGATAAAAAGATCGTTTGCAGGGCATTCGCCAAGGTTGAGTTTTCTTTCAGTTTCCCTTTATCATATAAAAAAAGAAAGAAAGAAAGAAAAACAAGATCGATCGTCAGGCATTCGCCAAGGTGCAATTTTCTTAAAGTTTCTCTTTATGGTATTATGAGAACAATTAATGTTAATTATCTTTTGTGCATTCAAAACTGAAAGATCACGTTTCTAATAGAAAGCATAGTGTGTGAACCGTGCCGGCTGGGAATCTCTCAAGAAAAGGAGGATGGATAATCGACACATTGCTTTACAAAGGTCTGAAGGGTAAAGCCAGAACACATACAGATGACCTTATCCCCAAGACTAGGCTTTGTACAAATAATCACTCCATGGCATTTCAGCTACCATAGAGGCCTATAATGTAGGTTCTTACCACAGACTATCAGGGACTGGAATGACCTCACTGACTCTATGTTTTCCACTGCTGAAATGTCAGATGATTATGTTTGTCCAAGTTCGCTTCCCTCGTGCATTCTATGAATTAATTTCTCCCCCATCCGAACCCCCTGGTGAAATAATGTCATTTGACGTGTCACCAGTCAACTATTCAGATAAATAGGCATGCTTAATTTTTTTTAGGTAGGGCCATAATTTTGGTCTATGCCTTAAAAAGTGTGGCCATGGATAAAACCATGATCCAAACTGCGAAGATTAAACAACTCACCATGGTTAATCTGACAAGGCATATTGTTTGACTATGACGAGCAATGATCAGTTGAGGGTTCACTGAGTGATCATATTTAGAAGCCACAGTAGCTTGTCATTCTGGGGCTCTGCGGTATTCTCGACAGTGGATGTGGGCATTGCATGTATTTATTGCGGAAATTAGCCTGGCCATTGTCATTCAAGCCGATCTTTGGCATCTTAGTGCGATGAACAGCTATCCTTGTGGTTTCCTACTTTCGTTTCGGAAGCGTGTAAGATGTAACGGAAAAATTGATTGGTCAAAAGCCAGAAGTAAAATTGCAGTCTACCAATGAAAACCAAGAAAAGAAATCGATCGATTTTACATTTCTTTGCGCATGTCTAATGGCACATTTGTTTAATAAGGACGGCGTAAGCATCTGTGCGGCGTACAATGATAAAAGCAGGTACCGCCGGCCGGAATGTCGGAACGTCACCGAAAAATAAAAATTAAAAAATTCAATTTTATTTTTTTTCCATTTTGCGTGAAATTACGGTCGGCGGAACGGAAAACCGATAAATTAAAAAATACTGGCCTAATAGTATTCTTTTTCCCCTTTGTCGCTTGAGTATAGAACTTCTTTTTACTGGATCTGGTTGCCTTAAGGTGGCATTAGTGTCCTTAGAAATGTTTTGTCCAGAAAAAAATGTATTCATATTCGCCTATACCCTGTAAAAAAGTTATGATGAAAATCTGATCAGTGCATTCACTGTTTCAAATGTTGTGTCATACACACACTGTGCTAAAAAGTCAATTCCTAGCTGTCATGTGCTGGGTTTGTATTTTACTGGATAGAGCACCTCGAAGACTGGTTTTCTGAGTTTAGACTCACAGAAAGAATATCTCAACTTTCATTATATTTGGATTTGCAGCTAATTGTCTCGTCTGAGGGGCGTAATGCCACCTAAGCTGTGTAGAGTGTGATGCCCTAATTTGTAGGTCAGACCGAGTAGACGATTCTTTGCAATGGCATTCCTTTGCTTTTATGGGATTTATTGATATGAGCTGTCTCATGAGAAAACCAACAATCTGCATATGCGAAACCAAAGGCGCAGAATCAGCTTCGCAGTAACTGCGAAGCTGATCAGAGCCTTTGTTTTTGCTACATGGATAGTAAAATTCCTCTACTTTCTAAATCCAAAACTTCCAGCCTCTAGCCACCTTCTTTGCTTGTACAGCTTGGTTTGTGTCGGACCAGACCTGTTCGGAAACGTTGTTGGTTTTCTCATGAGGTGGTTCAATTATTATTAAAAGAGCCATATTGATCTGTTTTGATGTGCAAAAGGTTATTGGTACATTTTCTTTGCTGTTTTCTTTTAATCTTGTTTAGGAGAATGTGTCTTTGCATCAGGAGTCTGTATTACTTTCTCATCCCAGATTTTCTTGAGAATTTAGCCAGCGGTTTATTGTTTTCTACATATGTGTCCACTACATTACAACCATGTAGTTGACCAGCATCCTTATTTATGCTGCATATTAATATGAGCCACGACATGAGAAAACTGGTCTTCGGGATTTCCAACCAGGTCCGAGATTTTGGATTTAAGAAGGTGCGGCTCATATAGTGCAGTATCCCTCTACAGCAAGCCTTTAATAGTTCAAATCCTCTAGCCAGCTTCTTTTAGGTTGCACAGTCAAATACTGAACATAGAGTTCTTTATTATTGCTTGTCGTCCGTTACAGAATGGAGGGGGCGTTAGCCACGTGGATGAAATCAAATAACATAGAATGTGAGTTTTATGCAAAACCAGGTTTACTACTTATGATGCAGCTCATGTCTACATGGGGTTCAATATTAGAGAATAAAACTTATGAACAAGATATGAGCAAAGCTGATCAGCGCTTTTGTTTTCGCTACACCGATAGTGTTCTAAATCCAAAATTTCCAGCCTCTAGCCATCTTGAGTGCTTGTACAGCTCGGTTTGTGTCAGACCTGTTCGGAAAACACATTGTTGGTTTTCTCATGAGGTGGCTCATATAGTGTGTAAAGTCCTACCATCATTATGTTGTTTTCATAAGCAAAACAGCTTCCTGGGCAGTAGTGGCTATTTAGTACCCAGGAAGCACCAGATGTATTTCTGTCCAGACATGACATTAAAATTGTTGACTGGGACATTAAGTATCACCAAACATGCCAGCAAACAAATAAACAAAACAGAAGTCACCTTGCTTTATTATGCTATGTTGTTTGTTTTGTTACAGTGGAGGCACTTCACCTAGCTCACCTAATGGCTTCCCATGGTTACTTCTTCCCTATAGACGACCATGTCCTCACAGTCAAGTGTGATAACACCTACTACAGATTCCAGGTACGTAGTTAAGTGTGATAACACCTACTACAGATTCCAGGTACGTTCAAGTGTAATAACATCTACTGCAGATCCAAGGTACGTTCAAGTGTGATAACACATACTACAGATTCCAGGTACATGTAGGTAGTCAAGTGTGATAACACATACTACAGATTCCAGGTATGTAGTCAAGTGTGATAACACCCACTACAGATTCCAGGTATGTTCTCAAGTGTGATAACACCCACTACAGATTCCAGGTATGTTCTCACATGTGATAACACCCACTACAGATTCCAGGTATGTAGTCAAGTGTGATAACACCCACTACAGATTCCAGGTATGTTCTCAAGTGTGATAACACCCACTACAGATTCCAGGTATGTTCTCACATGTGATAACACCCACTACAGATTCCAGGTATGTAGTCAAGTGTGATAACACCCACTACAGATTCCAGGTATGTAGTCAAGTCTGATAACACCCACTACAGATTCCAGGTATGTTCTCAAGTGTGATAACACCCACTAGGGATTCCAGGTATGTAGTCAAGTGTGATAACACCTACTACAAATTCCAATGCGTAGACAAGTGTGATAACACCTACTACAGATTCCAGGTACACAGTCAAATGTGATTACACCTACTACTGATTCCAGGTACGTAGTCAAGTGTGATAACACCTACTACAGATTCCAGGTACGTTCATGCCACCTCTTACAAAAAATGCCTATGCAATATACATGTTTGTCTTGAGCTGTAAAAACTGAAAATGTTTAGATGAAAATTTTTTATATTTATTTTACTTTTGCTCACAAATATTGATTGTGAGTACCTACAACATGTGTTTTGGAACAAGAATAAGAAAAATGTACACCCCTGTAAACCCCAGTTTAACTCTATAAAAGCGTGGTTTAAAGGGGTATACATTTCATTTTATCCTGTTAAGTGTTGTCTATATTTTTAATTGTCTTTCATGCCTCATACCTTAATATGTGGTAAAACCCATTAAAATTTCCAGAACCAAAATACCATAAGCTGCTATCTTTTAAATTAATGATTCGGCATGGGGACTTAAGCTCTGCAGAGTTTAAATACAATGCAATGTTGATGTGAAAAGTATGACATTTTTAGCTCACCTGAGCCGAAGGCTCACAGGTGAGCTTATAGTATACCCATGCTCCGGCGTCCGTCCGTCGTCGTCCGTCGTCCACAATTTCAAAGGTCTTCTCCTCTGAAACCACTTGGCTAATCAAAGCCAAACTTCATGTGGAGCATCCTTAGGAAGGGGGAACAAAGGTTTCTATAAATGGTCTAGGTCACATGACCAAGATGGCCGCCATGGCTATAAATAGTAAAAACCTTTAAAAATCTTCTTCTCTAGAACCAGTGGGCCGATTTCCACGAAACTTGGTATGTAGCATCGGGGACGCGGGTCCATTATAGTTTATTTATATAAATCATGACCCTAGGATGACCTTCACCTATTTTACGGCAAGGTCAACTTAGGTCGCCAATGCATTTGAATGGGAAAAAATGGTAAAATGCTATTTAATGGATAAAACTTACTGGGAATAGGCAAATGGACAGAAGATTAATGTTAATGGAAAATTTTAGCCCCTGGGGGGTTGTCTGCCCCTGCCCCGGGGCTATATACATGTATATTTCCATAATAATGAAACATCTTCTCCCCTGAAACCGCTTGGCCAATCAAAGCCAAACTTCATATGGAGCATCCTTGGGAAGGGGGAAAGAAAGTTTATATAAATGGTCAAGATCACATGACCAAGATGGCTGCCATGGCTATAAATAGAAAAAAAAAACATTTAAAAATCTTCTTCTCCAGAACCAGAAGGCCAATGATTTTGAAACTTGGTGTGAAGCATCAGTGACTGGAGCTCTACAAAGTTTATATAAATCATGACCCTGGGCTGACCTTGACCTATTTTACGGCAAGGTCAACATAGGTCGCGCATGCATTTGAATGGGGAAAAGTGTTAAAATGTCATTTGTAGGGAAAACTTGCAGGAAATGGGCAAATTTGATGATTCTGAAAAAATTTGGACCCCAGGGGTCTGTCTGCCCCCAACCCGGGACAATATACATGTATATTACACTGATATTCAAAGATCTTCTTCTCTGAAACTGCTTGGCCAATCGAAGCCAAACTTTATGAGGAGCATTGTTAGGAAGTGGTAATGAAAGTGTATATAAATGGTCAAGGTCACATGACCAAGATGCTGAAACTGCTTGGCCAATCGAAGCCAAACTTTATGAGGAGCATTGTTAGGAAGTGGTAATGAAAGTGTATATAAATGGTCAAGGTCACATGACCAAGATGGCCGCCATGGCTATAAATACCAAAAACCTCCAAAAATCCTCTTCTTTAGAACCAGAGGGCCTATGATTTTGAAACTTGACATGAAGGATCGGGGAGAGGAGTTCTATAAAGTTTATATAAATCATGACCCTGGGATGACCTTGACCTATTTTATGGCTGGGATGACCTTGACCTATTTTATGGCAAAGTCAACTTAATTCGCATATCCCAGATCTCAGGTGAGCGTTTATAGGACCATTGGTCCTCTGGTTTTTACTTTGTTCCAAGTATCTATTTTTTTCTGTTTGGCCCTCTATAGATCATCAGGATAACATGTCCGTGCAACGAATACCCCCTTAAACCCCACTTTATATAGTAAAACTGGGGTATGCAGGGGTATACCTATTTTTCTTATTTTTGGCGAGGTGGTTCTAACGTGTACCCACGATCTATGTTTTGAGCAAAAATATTGAAAATATCAATTTTTTTCAATTTTTTAAGCTGAAAAAAAAAATCTCTGTATATTGTATGGTAAAGTTTTCGTAATGTAGAGTGTTTTACCATTATTACAGTAGACGCGTAATTTCACTACATTTTATATCTCACTTGGGGAAAATCCTCTCATTTTCTAGCGTTTCAAATTTTATTATGCTGCCGGCTTAGAACGTATCAATTTAAATTCTAGACTTGAGTGTAAGAATCTACTGTTAAATCTCTTTGCCTCATGCAATTGAACAGTTTTGTCTTAATTGTATTTAGATGACTGATCTTTATGTCTAGGAACAGAGCTATCTTTCGAGAAAACTGTTTTTTTTTTATTATTATTGTGTTTTTTTTTGCGAATGCAATTTAACTTTACTCACAGGTTGATTTGCACTCCGAAGTATTTTTACACACCAGAGTAAATTTACTCACGTTTATTTGGTGCATGCAAATTGGACTGTAGAAGAAATTTTACTGAAGGAACGTGTACATTAAAATTAACTGCAGTGACAATAATATATATGATAAATAAACCTTAATAATCATCCAACATAGACTTTAAGCACACACCACAAACCATTGCATGTCAGTTCATGCAAAATTTGTTTAGTCAAATTTTATGTGTTTCTCCACAACTATGGAAACCTTACAGTGTCACATTTACTTGTGTTGACATTAATTTATTTTGATAGATATTAGGAGCTGTATGTTTTAATATTTATTATTTAATTCAATTGTAATACCTATATTTGTTAATACCTCAGTTGAGTTAACTAAGTTGGTACAAATCTGATGAAACTTTACGAGCATCTTAATGCAATATTTAAGCAAGTTGTAAACTGTTTTCTATGTATGCACTCAATTAACACGACAGAACTGCCTCTCCTTCCGTACGAAGTAACCTTAACACATTTAAGCCTGGTGTCCCTTTTATGGGACAGAGGCAAACAGAATAGCTCCAGATGTGATGCCGCAGAACGCGGCGTCCCATCTGGGGCTACCGGTATTCTGTTTGCTTAGAAAATTTTCATTGAAAAATTGAATAAAACTTAAAAATCACTCAATGAAGGTGGACTCACCCAAATGATAATGATGGGAAAATCCATTCGTCAAATATGGGTTAAATCAGATACAATTTCCATGTCACAAGATTGAAAATCCATTAAATCAAGACTAAAAGGCCAGTGTAGAATCATTACCTGAATTTTGCCTGGGTTCACAGCCACGAATTTAGGTCTGGATCGAAAAATACAGATTTAGAATGAAAGAGGGTTCATTCTAGCAAAGCAGTGAAAAGATATGGGCATATTATTATCAGCTGTACACAGCTAGTTCCAAATAGCTGGCCAATTTTCTCATTCCGAGGCACATGTACAGTGGGTAGATAGTAGCAGGCCTATATAAAGATACAAACGCGCCAAAGTAGCGTTTTAATAGGGCTGTTGATTTTGAGATTGATGTCAGACTTAAGACCAGGAAGCCAGTAAGGATAAAAAACAAATCCTTGTAAATCAACAATTTCAAGAATTATACTACAGTAAGTCTTCAGAAAACTATATTGTCAATTTTAAAGTCCCTACAAAAAGTTTTTTACCTCTGATTTTTTTTTTTTTTTTTTTTTTTTTTTTTGCTGAAGTTTCAAACAAAATTACAAATCTGCCTTGAAGTTATTGACTCATTATTGATAATTGAAATATTGTCATTCTGGTTGCAGGTCATGTCCCATTCTAATGATGAAATATGGTAAAATCTCTTGGAAGCCAATGCCAATAACAGAATGTTCATCATTGAGCCGCGACGCGAGAAAACCAGTCTTCGGGATTTCCAACCAGGTCTGACACAAACCGAGCTGTACAAGCACAGAAGATGGCTAGAAGCTTGACATTTCGGATTTAGGAAGAAGAGAAATTGTCCTATCCGAGAAGCATAAACAAAGGCGCTGATCAGCTTTGCAGTTACTGTGAAGCTGATCTGCGTCTTTGTTTTCGCATAGGCAAAAATCCAGTTTTCTCACAACGCCGCTCAATTAAGAACAGTTGACAGAACTAAGAGAAAAAATGTCACCAAGACCTATTCATTGATTAATTGGATTTTAATTGATAGAAACAGAAAGATTAAAGAGCTCAAGTTTCTGTAGAAGATTTTTTTTGCAGATGATGTCAGATAAACATCTGTCTCTGATATTTCTAACAACACTGTAAACAAGGAAACATGCAAATTTTAATGCAGCAGACTTGGCATTGAGAGGTCCTGGGTTCCAAACACAGTCAGATTTCATACTAGATCATACATGTATGTGAAGATTACTTTCAGCTAGATTATTCTGATCAGTGGTAAGATGTTTCCAAACATGTATTTGCATCTGAAAGCCTTTTTGATTTAATCTGCATAATAATTTCCATTGGTGATTCTCAGTTGTGATGGTTGTCTCTGAGTAGCCAGTGTGGATTGGGTTCACTTTTGATCATTGTCTCTGGGTAACCAGTGTGGATTGGGTTCACTTGTGATGGTTGTTTCTGGGTAACCAGTGTGGATTTGGTTTACTTTTGATGGTTGTCTCTGGGTAACCAGTGTGGATTTGGTTAACTGGTGATGGTTGTCTCTAGGTAACCAGTGTGGATTGGGTTCACTGGTGATGGTTGTCTCTAGGTAACCAGTGTGGATTGGGTTCACTGAGGTAACCAGTCTGTATTTGGTTCACTGGTGATGGTTGTCTCTGGGTAACCAGTGTGGATTAGGTTCATTTTTGATGGTTGTCTTTGGGTAACCAGTGTGGATTGGGTTCACTTGTAATGGTTGTTTCTGGGTAACCAGTGTGGATTGGGTTCACTTATGATGGTTGTCTTTGGGTAACCAGTGTGGATTGGGTTCTCTGGTGATGGTTGTCTCTGGGTAACCAGTGTGGATTGGGTTCACTTGTGATAGTTGTCTCTGGGTATCCAGTGTGGATTGGGTTCACTTGTGATGGTTGTCTCTAGGTAACCAGTGTGGATTTGGTTCACTTGTGATGGTTGTCTCTGGGTAACCAGTGTGGATTTGGTTCACTGGTGATGGTTGTCTCTGGGTAACCAGTGTGGATTGGGTTCACTGGTGATGGTTGTCTTCTGGTTTACCAGTGTGGATTGGGTTCACTTGTAATGGTTGTCTCTGGGTAACCAGTGTGCATTGGGTTCACTTGTGATAGTTGTCTCTGGGTAACCAGTGTGGATTGGGTTCACTTGTGATGGTTGTCTCTGGGTAACCAGTGTGGATTGGGTTCACTGGTGATGGTTGTCTCTAGGTAACCAGTGTGGATTGGGTTCACTTGTGATGGTTGTCTCTGGGAAACCAGTGTGGATTTGGTTCACTGGTGATGGTTGTCTCTGGGTAACCAGTGTGGATTGGGTTCACTGGTGATGGTTGTCTCTGGGTAACCAGTGTCGATTGGGTTCACTTTTGATGGTTATCTCTAGGTAACCAGTGTGGATTGGGTTCACTTTTGATGGTTGTCTTTGGCTAACCAGTGTGGATTGGGTTCACTTTTGATGGTTGTCTCTGGTTAACCAGTGTTCTTTTTTGATGGTTGTCTCTGGGTAATCAGGTTGGATTGGGTTCTCTTTTGATGGTTGTCTCTAGGTAACCAGTGTGGATTGGGTTCACTTTTGATGGTTGTCACTTGGTAACCAGTGTGGATTGGGTTTACTTTTGATGGTTGTCTCTAGGTAACCAGTTTGGATTTGGTTCACTGGTGATGGATGTCTCTGGGTAACCAGTGTGGATTGGGTTCACTTTTGATGGTTGTCTCCAGGTAATCAGTGTGGATTGGGTTCTCTTTTGATGGTTGTATGTCTTTGGGTAACCAGTGTGGATTAGGTTCACTTGTGATGGTTGTCTCAGGGTAATCAGTGTGGATTGGGTTCACTTGTGATGGTTGTCTCTGGGTAAATTGTGTGTATTGGGTTCAGAAGTGCTGTGCTTCTTTTGCACTAGTGTCTCAATTTATTGCAATATTGCAACAATTCTACAAGGCTGGCCTTGCGACAGTCAGGTCCTATAGGGAGATATTAATGATTATTCTATCAAATGAGCTCATCATTACAAAACTGCTTTTTGATACACAAAATCAAAAGCACAGATCAGCCGCTCGGTAGCTATCCAGCTGATCAGAGCCTTTGTCTTTGCTAAATAGAATAAAGCTCTTTCCCTACTTGCTAAATAGAATAAAGCTCTTTCCCTACTTCATAAGGCAAAAAATACAAACCGTACACAAAATATCTTCTTTCAATGGCTGTACAGAATGGTCTGTACCGAACCTGGTCTAAAACACAGAAAGATCAATTCAGATATTAATGATTGTTCTGATGAATTAATAAAAAATCTAATTATGACAAGTGTATTAGAATCCTACAGACAGTCATGATCTTTAATGCTTTCTCATATTCTAATTTATACACCGGTTATCTAGAGACCACCAATATGACTGAGAACAAATGGCCAAAGGGGACATTCATGATTTTATAAAGACAGAAAAGTAAATAAAAACCAACACTGTCTTCAAATGGCAAACAGTTACAAAAACTATTGATGCAATTAAGTTAAAATCCTAACCACAGACATCAGGCTGGACGGTACCATATGAGCCGCCTCGTGGGAAAACCAACAATGTGGTTTCCGAACAGGTCCGACACAAACCGGACTGTACAAGCACAGAGAAGAGCTAGAAGCTTGAAATTTTGGATTTAAGTAGAAGAGAACCGCGAAGCTGATCTGCGTCTTTGTTTTTGCCTATGCAGATTGTTGGTTTTCCCATGAGGCGGCTCATTTTACTTGGACAGTGAACTGTTATCCACAGATTTCTTTAAAAAAAGTTTTAAATCAAATAAACAATGTGCTCAAATGGAAAACCATGTACATGTATCACAAAATTTTGATGCAATCAAACCAAAAACCCAACCCAAAGACACTAGGTGGGACATGACATTTCTTCTACACTACAAAAGGGATTTAGATAAAATCAACTTGCTAAATTAAAATCCCAACACAAAGAGACCATTCGGGACAGAAAGAATGATACAAGGTACATTAGCTCATTTGAGCTAGTCTAGTAAGTTCTCTATTCTCTTCACTATGAGCCACCTCGTGGGAAAACCAACAATGTGGTTTCCGACCAGGTCTGACATAAACCGACCTGTACAGTGACAGACAAGAGTTAGAAGCTTGAAATTTCGGAGTTAAGAAGAAGAGGAAGTGTAGTATCCGTGTAGCGAAAACAAAGGCGCTGATCAGCTTCGCGGTTACCGCGAAGCTGATCTGCGTCTTTGTTTTCGCCTATGCAGATTGTTGGTTTTCCCATGAGGCGGCTCATATATCTGACAAAAATTAGCATTGTATCAAGCCTGGTTTTGAACTTTAGTACTGTGTCACACAATGTCTTCTCTCAATGGGGTTCCATTTACTGATACAATGACCTGACTCCAGATTGGGGAGGATGGTGTCCTAGTTGAAGAATGTCAGATTCTGACTCGAAAGATCCTGAGTTCAATCTCCACTGGGGTAGCTGAGTCTTGTCCTTGAGCAAGAAGCATTAAATAAGTCCCTAACTTAGTTCACACCAAAACCATTGAATTGGAACTTGTGCTATAAACTGTGGTAATGTCTACAGAAAGCTAAGGAAAATTATGCTTTTCTCGTAAAAATCATAGAACTGTCAAAGTATCTAATATTGACAAATTACTGTTGTCTCAATGCTGCGGACAAAGTAAGAGATGGGCATTGGATACACAAAGTATTTTTTAAGCCTTAACTTTCATTTGGTCCTATAGGACACGATTATTTTAATGTAATTATTCTTAGGGACATTAGACTATAGTGAAAGTTATAAATAAGGCACAGCTAAATTGTTCCTTTATGGCGTTTTTGTGAGGATAATTCCTATTGTTTGTCTTGAAGAAACATATTGGGTTGACTCACACTCAAAGAAAATGCTTGACAATTATAATGCTTCAGCCTACAAATATGATGTACAAGTTTGCTGTAGGCACAGTGCTTGTTTTATTTTAAGAGAAGTCTTTTAGCACATTTAAAGATGATAAGCACTTAAGCATACTGTAAAGTAGAATCTATAGGCATTGTAAATTACCCTCTGTAGGAGAAAATGGCAAATAAATATAGGGTTGTGAGGCATTCTTGAATAGATTTCTACTCAAAATTATGACTGATCACCATGCTATAGGAATTCAATACATCACTAATAGCTTTTTTGAAGGTTCTTTAATTTGCCCCAGTGGATTTGGACTTGAACACACAGTTCTGATAGCTGAATCAGAAGGACTGTTAGAAAACTTGTACATGTGTGTCAAGTTCTGAAGGACAAATTTGTCCCAAGTTGTCCTTTTTGGCTTCACCACGCTGAGGGTCTCAATGGGGTGACAATATGGGGTGTTTTATTATTTGCTGCGAAATCGGAATCGGAAACTATGTTTTGCGATGCTTCATCCATGATCTTCCCACATATGGATGAAGTCAGTCATTCACTTGTATGATATCCAAGTCACCATCGTGATCTTTATAAACTTAATAATTAACACGATTAAGGAGAAAAGTTGAGAATCTAGATCATCTCGATAGCCATAAATATCACAGATAGTCCTTCTGAGCTGAAGAATACGCTATTCTTAGACATAACGGCTCAGGATAACAAAAATAGACACAGATCTAATTATTTGCTATAAACATGTCTAAAAAAGAAAGTGCGGGTGAATAATTGATAAAGCTTGAGGTAAAAAATAGAAAAAATCTTTGACAGGAAACAAAATTCGGTTGTAAAACACAAGATAATATTGCATGCTACTATGAGGTTAATACTAAATAGAAGACATTGTTGCTGACATGGCTTCTTTAGTCCCATTTACAGCTTTGTTAATATAATTATGTGTTCTTCTTTAAATTTAAATAAAAGCAAAAAATATAGTTTGAAAAAAATGAATTATGTGTTTATAGAAATGAAAACTTGGTATGTAGCATCGGGGACACGGGTCGATCATAGTTTATATAAATCATGACCTTGGGTTGACCTTGACCTATTTTACACAAGGTCAAATTTGGTCAAATAGGCTTTTCAATGGGAAAAAAGTGAAAACATTGGATTTTTCAGGAAGTTTTGTAGCCCGTGACCTGATTTTAGTAGATACAGACAACTAATTGATTAATGAAGTTAAATGTCTTAAATAAGTGTTCAAGGTCATTTCTTGACTTTGGCCAACTCGACCTTAGCTAAAGTTCATTAATCAAAGACCAAGTCTCAGGTGAGCGTGCTCAGGACCATTGGTCCTCCGGTTTATTCTTGCACATAAGAATACAGTCATTGTGCTTGAATATGAAGATACATGTATATTGTTTGTATGTTTTTATTGCAAATTGCATATAATTGTTGAAGCTAAACAGTCATGTACCTTTATTTCAGCTAAATACAAGAAGCTCTGGCAATATCCCTACAATCTCGCCAGAGTGGTCATCACTCTTCAAGCATCAGCATATCTAACTCCTATTCAAAATGCACATTGTGAAAATAGGGCAGAAATATTGCCAAAGACTATAGCAATATAGTGGCAACAACTTAAGTTTCATTCCTGAAAGATGTTATGGGGTTAAGGCAAACACTGCAATTGACATGATTTTTCCTTGGCTATAAGCTGAAGACTACAAATTAGTGTCACACAGAACCCATAATTACAGTTGTCCAGCTTCTTCCTGCTTCAGCTAAACAAGTCATTTCTAGTTTCCTGAATATATAATGACTTTTAATCAGGAAAAATGTCTTTCCCTGTTCATAAACTTCTTAACAATACATTGCAAATTCATAAAAAAAATAAATAAATAAAATAATAAAATAAAAAAAAAACTTGTGTCAGGTTTCTACATAGACCTTCATATTAAAAACATTCTATCCCAGAAAAGATATGCTATCACTGCTGATTTGCGTAGTGCAAGTTGTAGATGGTGGTAAAGGAGTAGGCACAAAATACAGGTAAACTGCCTCTAGCAGGCTTGTCAAGGAAAAGTGTGTTTAAAGGGAAAGGCAATGAAACAGAATGCAATTATGTATCTTAAATGAAAGAACAATAAACAATATGGTACAATTTTTATCAAAATCGGATGAAAATTAAGAACATTATGTTGGTTTGAATATTCTTTGATTTCTCTATATGGAGGCGGCCATATTGGATATTCATGAGGCTTTATGATGTCATAAAGCCCTACATGTAATTAAATATGCATAATCAATATTAATGAAACACTATTTACATTTTCTGTTGAATTTTATTTTAGTGTTTTCTACTATTGATTTACTATCAACTCTAGCCATATTTCACCATTTTAGTTTTGGAATATAAAATTAATTCATTGTTTGTAATTTAACAGTTTTCTCATAAAATATTCAAAATGGTGACCAAAAGTCTTTCGTTCCAAAATATAAAATGCTAAGATCTCAATTAATGCTTGACCGATCTGAGCAAAATTTGCACCAAAATGTTTGCTTTCATTAGGTCTTGAGTTTTAATCATATTTTTGTTGATAATATTGCATTCTCCTTTAACTACAAACAAGCTTACAGTTCTATTTATAGCGACATCAGCTGTTGAACATGGATGTAATTTAGCAATTTAATTTAAAAATGAAACAAACAAATCTTGAATCACAAAATTTTAATTGTAGTCCAGTTGCCAAACATGGATTTGGCCTGTGACCTGGAAATATGTGCCGCATAAAATATTTTTATGGATTTCACTTCTTGATACCTTTCAGATGAAGAATCCGAGTGATGCCACTTTGGCATCATTGAGCATTTTGAAATATTCAAAATGGCCGACAAATGGCGAAAAATATTGCAAAAACATAATATACTCTGTATGTGAAACACAAAGTTCGCTTCTCCAGTTGTCCTTGCTGTCTTTTTCTTGTTTACCAGACCATGCCAGTTCAAAAACTGCATGATAGCATTCTGGCATCATTGCATGGTTTAAAAATCAATATTCAAGATGGCGTCCAAGATAGTTGAGAATAACAAGAAAGCAGCATCTCAGAGTTGCATATACACACAATGTTTTATGTTTAAAATGCTCATTTTATGCTTTAAATAACATAACCACCAGGATTTAGTTTTGTTTATGCTTTGACGCTCCATTCATAACAAAAAGGCAAGATGGTGATCAAGATGTCCGCCAAAATCATAATATATAGAACTTGTTCTCTGATACATACAACATTCATGTGATGAATATAACCAATGTCTGGTGTTTGAATTGTTAAACGTTTTGTTTACAGTACTGGTTAGAGTTTGTGTTAAGCTCTGACCAAACGATGATGCAAGATGGTGGTCAAGATGGCCGCCGAAATCATATAGAGAACTTGTTCTTTGTTTAATACAGCATTCATGTGCTGCATATAACCAACGTCGTGTTTGAATTTTTCAATATATTTTGTTTACAGTAAAAGTGAGAGTTGTTTTTCAGTTCTGACCCAACAATGATGGAAGATGGTGGCCAAAATTGCCACTTTGATGTGATATATTTAAAGGGAAAATGGCCTCTGATTCAAAAATCTTATCAAAATATTTATTGAGCCGCCTCATAAGAAAACCAACACCATGGTTTCTGAGCAGGTCAGACACAAAACGAGCAATGCAAACACTGAAGATGAATAAGGGCTTAAATTTTGGATTTAGAAAGTACATGAAACTTCAATCCATGTAGCGAAAACAAAGGCAATGATCAGCTTTGCAGTTGCGAAACTGGTCTGCGCCTTTGTTTTTGTATATGAATTGTTGGTTTTCTCATGATGCGGCTCATTTGTTAAGTTTTAAATAAGCAGGCTATCAGAGAGGGATGCAAATCCAAATCTACATCATAATATGAAAGACAAAATAGGCATTTAAGCTAAAACCGAGACTAGGTATTTCGTCTGTGTCATTATCGTTGTAATAACTAACAGTGTCATCAGCTATATTGGTCAACTATTGCAACAGCTGTTTCTTAAATGGCATTTGCAAAACACTGTACAGGCTAGCTGTTTAATAAAGCGCCTATATATTGATGATGAGCAGGGTTGTTCTGAAGCATATTCACAGCAGTTCATTCTAACAGCTTTTGCTTGAGCCACGCGCTTGGGTGTTGTAAATGGCACACGCGCTCAGAACCCTTCAACATTATTTCGACTTTAGTTGGAACTAAGACCATTCATATTGATCAATGCGGATTTGCAAATGAATGTCTGCACATGTCCTGGTTTCACTTTGTTTTGGTAACCGACTGTGTATATGATGGTTATATGCCTTATGGTGGGGAGTGTTTGTTAGCCTAGGTTTACCGGTTTTACATCAAACCATATGTCTTGCAGAGATTCTTTTACATTGCTGCCATAACATCCTCCAAATGCGATAATTTCTTTGATATTATCTGGTAAAGGCTTTCTCAGTTCACTGAGCTTGCCAGGTATGAAGCCCTTCGAAACTGTTTTAAGACTGACCCTTTCACTATGCATCCTGACAGAATCAGCATGGACTGCAAGAAGGAAAGAAACTACGGTCTTATTTTTTACCATTTAACCCAATATTAATCATGATACTTTCCTTCCTCTTATGTTTTTATATCAGGTAGCTGCTTTTCAGGTCACACTGATTGTAGCATTTTAATCTTGAGCAATACATAGACGTTCGTGTATGACGCTTACACATTCCCCTCCCCCTAGTTCGCAATCTCACTTCTTGCTAGTGTCACACCAGGTCTCACATCAACATGGTTAGCGTTAGGTCCGAACGCGATCAGTAAGTGTGCTTTTCATCAGTCTTTGGTATCACGGCTCTTCTTCAATATGAGATAGTCACAGGTCCTTGAACACAAATTACCAAAATCATTGTTTCTTTTCAACAGTTGTTTAAAAAGTGTCATCTGCTGAGAAGTTCGAATAGTGTTGAGAGAGTCACTACAGTAGTGCATGTGTAAAACATCTTGTCCTGCTGGAGCGAGCAGGACCTGATGCAGTGATTTAGTGCTACAGCCAAAGTACAATCCACGACCGCATACAGATAAACATTGGGAAGTTATTATGAGTCGTCCACAGAATAGCACAGCCCATCGATGACAACTGTAACAGGCCAGCGCACTGTCTATGGATTTCTCAACTAGTACTTTTCGCTTCAAAACATATTGCATGTTGATTATCCCAATGGCCCCGCTGTAGAGGCGATCAATAACTTTCCAGCCAACAATTTCAAACTCGTCCATCAATTTTGAATCCATGTGCTAAGAAGACTAGGTCAAGGTTTACATGTACACATGTGCTTATTTGAAATGTGGCTATATTGTATATAAATCGGTGATGTTGTATTTACCAATTCAGAGTTTTATGCACATTTTATAATTTAACATTTCCTTTCTTCTTTGTTAACCAGCTTTATATGTTTTTCTCAGTCTGCTACTTCCTTTCCAAATTCACTACAGACATATAGACCACGAGCCCAGCGTTATCTAGCTCTATTTAGGGATACACTAAATTATATTTTAAAGAAAATAGATACAGTCCTCTTTCTTCCCTATATTTAAACAGTCAATTTTACCAGTACTTTCATTAAATGGTGTAGATTGCTTTGCTTCCCACCCTTTAACCTGCTAAATCAATATGTAACAATCACATTAAAAGGCTGTTTTGATCAGTGAAGATGTTCTAAGTCGTATGTATTATGATTGAGTAGGGCACATTTGCCAATAAACCTTATTGTTATTACGCCATCAAAACAAATCATGAGCATTGAATTGCGTTGTTTACAATATAAATTGATCATTTCAAATACAAGTTATTCGGTATTTGCAGCACTGGTAATCTGCTGTAGCCAGAGAACATTATATCATGAGTACCGTGGTCATCTTGGCCACCATCTTGTCTCATTGTTATAAAGTTGGGTCAAAAATGATTACAAAACTTCATTTTGCCATTTACAATATAAATTGAACATGTTAATTACAAAATATTGTGTAAATGCAGAACTTGAATGCTGATTCAATCAGAGTATGTATACCCATATATTATTATAATGGTGGCCGTCTTGGCCACCATCTTGGGTCATTGTTATTGTCTATGAATAAACACTAAATCATGCTGGTCGTAACATTATATGAGCGTTTCAAATGCATGGCATTGGGTATATGCAGCACAGGAATAATGTGTTAATTAGAGAACACATTCTTTTAAATAATAATCATAGCGGTCATCTTGGTCACCATCTTTCCTCGTTGTTATGATGAGGGGTCATAATTGAAACCAAAACACTTGACTATTATGTGTACAACAAAAATGGACTTACAAGCACAAGGCACTGTTTTTATGCAGCAGTTGATTGCCGTTTTATGGAGAAAACACCTTTTTTATTATGATTATGGCAGCCATCTAGGCCACCATCTTGCCTCATAGCAATAATGTGGGGGTTGAAACTTAGAACAATCATTTTGATAATGTACAGCATAAAATGAGCATTTTAAACACAAAGCAATGGGTATAATCAACTCGTGGGTGTTGTTTTATTGTTTATGGCAACCATCTTGGACGCCATCTTGATTTTTTCAAAACGCTCAATGATGCCAGGGTGGCATCATGCAGTTTCTGAACTAGCATGTCCTAGTGAACAAAAAACAACAATAAAATTTTATGCGGCACCATCTTCCAGGTTATGCTGATGGCTACTGGACTATTGTGTACATATATGGGTATCGGCCCATTGGGGACTTAAGAAATAGATGGGCTGCTTTTGCCTCCAGGCAAAGCTTCTATGCTGCTGACTGACCATCTGATTACTGGTTAAATGCTCAGGTCTAAGCCTGCCCAGGAAAAGTGGTTTCAAGTCCAACCATCCATACAGCCTAACTGGCTTACTAATTGAAGCACTTTTTTGATGTCATGACATCCTAATTTTGGGTAAAAGGGAGACAACATCCCGACATGACCATAGCTGTTGACTTGGACACTAAACCACAACTCAAACAGACAAAGATATTATATTAAATGTGATTTATTTTATTTTTCTATTTCCAGACCCCATGCTTCTGGCCATCACGATGTGGGGAACCTGAAAACACAGATTATGGTACGTTGTCTATAAAGATTAGGAAACAAATGAGCCATTTCGTGGGAAAACCAACAATGTGGTTTCCGAACAGGTCGGACACTTACCGAGTTGTACAAGCACAGAAGATGGCTAGAGACTGGAAATTTTGGATTTAAGAAGTAGAGGAACTGTACTATCCATGTAGCGAAAACAAAGACGCTGATCAGCGGTTACCGCGAAGCTGATCTGCGTCTTTGTTTTCGCCTATGCAGATTGTTGGTTTTCCCATGTGGCGGCTCAAATGACAAAGTTTCTTCTGAAATTTGAAGAAAATGAAGTGGAACAATGCCTATTCTTTGGTCTAAATAGCATTACAATCCATCTGTCACCTACATACCAAATGTCAAAACTGAAACCAAACCATTTTCTGAAACTTCAAACTGATCCCCAATCTTCCAGTTACCATGAAAACATTTGTTCTTGTGTCACAGAGTCACTTCTGTACATGTACTTCACACATTGTGGCAGACTGTCTTTTGGAGCTTTGTATATCGCTATGTTGTGGCCAAAACAAACGGCATTCAAAATATTTTGGGACAAATTTAATGGCCTGCAGGATTAAAAGGAACCAAAACTGGATGTAAATTTCACAAATCCTCTCAGCAAATTAGAAAATGTTCAAGTCACCTCGTACATCTTTCGTCATGTGTCTTATAGAGACAAGGAAACAGTATTGAATGAGCCGCCAGGCGAGAAACATGGTCTTCGGGGTTTCCCACCAGGTCTGACACAAACCAAGCTGTGCAGCTACAGAATATGTCTAGAAGCTTGAAATTTTGGATTTAGGAAGAAGAGGAATGTACTATCGGTGTGGTGAAAACAAAGGCGCTGATCAGCTGTGCAGTTACTGCACAGCTGATCTGCACATTTGTTTTTGCACAGACAAAAATCCGGTATCTAATGACGTGGCTCAGATGTGTCTGTTTCTCCCCACTAATGAAAACGTAAGACTGTTTCAGCCTATTGCTATTCAAATGAAAAGTTAAGGTGTAAATTTGACTCAACGGATGGGGAATCCTGCATTTGAAGATTCTTATAGGCTCGTTCAGACTGGATCAGGCTGTGCAACTATAGATTATTGGTCTGCGTATGGTAAATTTATATATTCTCTTATAAGTTTGAGTGATATAATGATTTCTTTTGAATACTTATGAAAAAATGTCCTTCCATTATCATGAAAATTTTAAATACAATCCATATCTCTTCTTTGTCTCCTGCTCAGAGGGTGCCTGACTTGAAATTTGTTATAGAATTTAAGAGATTTAGATTTGCTTTAAAGAAATGTTATGAAATTTTCATACACAAGCTTAAAGTAATATAATACAAATGAGCCACATCATAAGTAAACCAACATTTTTCATATACAAAAACAAAGAAGCAGATCAGCTGATCAGCATCTTTGTTTTTGCTACACGGATAGTACTATCCCTCTTCTTCTTAAATCGGAAATTTTAAGCCTGTAGCCATCTCCTGTGCTTGTACAGCTCGGTTTATGTCAGACCTGTTCAGAAGCCTCATTGTTGGTTTTCTCATGATGTGGCTCAAATTATTGCCTAAAAGAATGGCACATTGGTAAGCATGCTGGATAATGCAATCCTAGGACGGTCGGAGACTATTTTGTGCATATTGTGTTGGCTGATTCCCAGTCTAAACCAAGTCCGAAAGCCAAATCGTTTGGTTTGTCACTCTATTCCTTACAAAATGATCTGCCCTTTATTTTCAGCTGTGTATTTATGCAAACGAACCATGCAGAACAAGCAGCGGCTAGAACTGGCAGACTACGAGGCAGAAAACCTTGCGAGATTACAGAAAATGTTCTCTCGCAAATGGGAGTTCATTTTCATGCAAGCTGAAGCTCAAGCAAAGTAAGATTTTGCTCACTTTTTTGTTGGAAAGAAACAGTCATGATTTTTGTCCTTCATATGAGACACGACACAAGAAAACTGGTCTTTGGGGTTTCTGACCAGGCCTGACACAAACCAACCTATACAGTCACGTACAGAAGTAGGCTAGAAGCTAGAAATTTTGGATTTAAGAAGAAGAGAAATTGTACTATCTGCGCCTTTGTTTTCGCCTAGGCAAAAATGCGGTTTTCTTTCTTTGGCTCATATAACAGCTAAGCATTACCAAAACATTTTTTGGGGGTTTTCTGACTCAGTATGATGTAACTAAGGTAAGAGACAAACTAGACTCGGCTGATAAATAAAAAAAAAGAAACAGGAAATGTACAGAGTCTTTTCTAGGAATGCACCAAAAGTTAATTTAAAAAAAAAGCAGTTTTGGCATGCCCGTTCATTTACTGTACATATATAATGTTTGCATAAGAATACTGGTAGATTCAGCCAATGTGTTAAGAAATACTTTATTCAAAATTATCCTGAACTACAGACCTGTTAAGTGTATCTGAAAGTACCCACATAAGGTTAAATTGTAATTTAAAAAAATTAAAAAAATTAAAAAAATGAAATTTTAAAAAAGAAACTTGAATTTAAAAATACATCAGCATATTTATTTTCAGGGTAGATAAGAAGAGAGATAAGTTAGAAAGAAAAGTATTAGACAGTCAAGAACGGGCTTTCTGGGATGTACATCGGCCTGTTGTAAGTAGTTTCTGTTTCATTATTTCTATAAGGACATGTTTCTATAAGGACATTTCTATAAGGACACCATATATAACTGGCATGTTCTGAGACTGATCAGATGTGAGGTGTTTGATCCATTGAGCAGCAGCGCGAGAAAACTGGTCTTTAGGGTTTCCGACCAGGTGCGACATAAATCGACCTGTACAGTCACAGAAGTAGGCTAGAAGCTTGAAATTTTGGATTTAAGAAGAAGAGGAATTGTACTATCAGAGTAGCGAAAACAAAGGGGCTGATCAGCTGTGCAGTTACTGCACAGCTGATCTGCACTTTTGTTTTCGCATATGAAAAAATCTGGTTTTCTCATGATGCGGATCCATTTAATTGTAAGACCAAAATACTAAGGCTTTTATGAGGTATGGTTATTGTTCGTCAAAAATTGCAGATAGTACAATCTGGTCTTTGATTCAGATGTTTGTCACAGTGATCAGGTTGTTTAAGTAAAGTCTACAACCATTATGATCAACATACACTTGGAAAGGGTGATTACTGAATAATTGACAGATGCATTTGTTGTCCGACTCAATAGTCAAATCCAGTGGTTACTAAAATTGTCTTTGACATATTTATGAGCAGACTAGGGGCCAAATGCTTAGCAGCAGTTCAAATTACATTACAATTACTTGACAGTTACATAAAACAAATTAAATACTTTTGTTCAAACTAGTGCACATGCTCCAGTCAGCGCATACATCTTTGAAAAACTTGTGCAGAAGCGCTTTTACACCCAATTTTAAACAATTAATATAGTATTAGCTGTATAAAAATTACCTTTAATGATCAAACAGTAGTTTGCAACAACTTAAATAGCATCATCATTGATATTTGTGACATGATTATTTCAGCAGTTTATGTGCTGCTTTCTTTGGTAGTGTGCGCTTATTAGAAAGATATTTTGTTACCTTAACTTTATGTTATTTCGAAAAAATAAGCTTACTGTGCACTAATTAGAATGAATACAGTATTACAATTACTGATTACATTAACCCCATGTCTGTTTATGAAGCCAATTTTACTAGATCTATATTTTGTCACCATTTTGAGTAAAAAACCTTGTCTCCTCTTTTCCAGCCTGGTTGTGTAGATACAACAGAAGTTGATATCAAGAAAGCGTGTAGAATGAACAGACATTCCAAAATGTCTAGGGTAAGTACTACCAGAATGGCCCCTGAGAATCTTCAATACCAGTTAGTGGTACCACTTGCTTGGGTGGTACTTGTAGCAGACAAACAGGGTCATGTGTTTGTTCTCTAAGATTCTGGCAAAAACACATAATTATGAGCCGCCTCATGGGAAAACCAACAATTTGCATATGCGAAAACAAAGGCGCAGATCAGCTTCGCGATAACCGCTCGTTACCGCGAAGCTGATCTGCGCCTATGTTTTCGCTACACGGATAGTACAATTCCTCTTCTTTCTAAATCCAAAATTTCAATCTCCTGTGCTTGTACAGCTTGGTGTGTGTTGAACCTGTTCAGAAACCACATTGTTGGTTTTCCCACAAGGCGGTTCATATTGGTGAGTTTAATCCCAACTCAACAAGACTAACTTCTAGTGGAATCTTTAACCCCTACACTCCCACCCATGTCAGTGATAAGCTTTCCTGCTGAAAGGCTTAGTAAACATTTTGGCCCAAGCAAGAGTTTGCCACAAAAAAGCAAACAACATGAAAGCTTGCAAAGATTTTGGAATGCATTAACTCTGTCCAAACCTGCCTCTCCCTATATTTGAACTGCGAAGGCATAGATCAGTCTATTCACTTAGTGTGGCCAAATTTTGGCTATCAACAATCTCAGCACTACCCTTATGAGCAAAGTCATCAAATCTTGAAACAGACAGACAATCATAGAAATTCTCATCAAACTCTGCACTTTACTCTTGGTCAGACCACTACAGACTCCTTAGGGACTACTGCTATCTTATTGCTAAATGCAGCTTACTAAAACTCAGAATTCAGTTGATTGTCTGTCCCTACAGACAGGACACATGCTGTAGATAGAAAGACTATTTTACAAATTTTCCTTTAACATTGCAAAAAATATGAGCCGCCTCGTGGGAAAACCAACAATGTGGTTTCCGAACAGGTCCGACAAAAACCGGCCTGTACAAGCACAGAAAAGAGCTAGAAGCTTGAAATATCGGATTTAAGTAGAAGAGGAATTGTACTATCCGAGTAGCGAAAACAAAGGCGCTGATCAGCTTCGCGGTTCTGAATCTTTAAATTATAGAACATATGTTCTTGGTATTTTCTATCATGTCCAACACAAGAAGGCCGCACAGAGACAGATGGTTAGAGGCTGGAAATGATAAATATCAGAAACTCAGGCATTTTACTAAGTGTAACATTCATATATAAAGTCTTGCTATGTGGAAGTCTGACTTCGGGTCTTTGGGCATGGGTTACACAAACCAAGCTGCGCACTCACAGAGGATGATTTATATAAGCTTTTGGCTTCTATACTGTGGACTCAAAGGTGCAAGCAATTTACCTGGTTACCCTACATCTGAATTGTGCCTATAGTGTGTTTTCTCATAACTTTGCTCATAAAGTTGAGCTTGCTGGTCCCAAATGGTTGTTTTGATAACTGAATTCTTGACATTGTGCTATATACTTGCATATTCAAATTGTCATGGACTGGGACCAATTATGTATGTTAAATAGCTGCAACTTTGAGCCACGTCATGAGAAGGCATGCTTTTTGCATATCCATTGACATGCACAAATCAGCTTTGCTTCATATACCTCTACTTTCTAAATCTGATATATTAGCCGCTACATGAGAAAACTGGTCTTCAGGGTTTCTGACCAGGCAAGACAAAAAGCAATCACAGTAGCAGGCAGAGGCTTGAAATTTTGGCTGTAAGTAGAAGAGGAATTGTACTATCCATGTAGCGAAAACAAAGGCGCTGATCAGCTATGCAGTTACTGCACAGCTGATCTGCGCATTTGTTTTCACATACTTAGGCAAAAATCCGGTTTTCTCATGGCGCAGCTCAAATTTCAAGTTTCTTGCCATCTTTGGTCTTGATCAGTACAGCTAATTTGTTGACGACATTGTCTGGACCCCCAAATACAGTTTTTCTCTTGAAGTAGCTCATGCAATGCCATCCTATTAGTATGGTCAAGAGTTTATTGAGTGCACTTTTCAATAGACTGATCGATACTCTCATCTTGCACATTCTGGGAACCCATCTAATTTTTTCAAGCCATGTTCTGCTTGTGGGTGTGCCAGGTGGCTTTTCTCGGGGGTTCTCCCGCATTCGTCCCACCTATTGATTGGCTTGTCTCATATGAGCTGAAATAATCTTGAAAGGGACATAAAACTGAATAAAAAAATAATGTTAATAATTTTTTCAAGACTGAGAGTAATATTACAAGAAAGTCTGTTAGGTGTTTCCAACCTGGTACAACTCCAGCCAAGCTGTACAACCACAGAATATTGCTAAAGATTTGAAATTTCTGAGTTTAGGAATAGTAGGATTTTACTTATCTGTGTCCTTAAACAAGAGCTCATGACCCCTCATAAGCTACTTGCCTTAAACTAATGAAAATGTAGCTTTCTGCTTTGCGGCTAATGCCAAAGCCATCTCAGTTTAGCTTCATTCCAACAGGTTTACTGTCTTTCTCTATTTTTTACTGCCAAAGTTGCTGACTGAGTGATTGGTTATTTATTCAGATGCAGTAATTCTCACATAATTTGTTTAGATTAAAATAATTGATGAAATCAAATGCTGCACCAAAAGATAAACACATGCAGCTATTGCATTGCACTTCCAGAGAGGTGATAAATGAGCAGTGTCTATAGAGAAAAAGGATTTTTGCCATTGCAAAAAACAAAGACGCAGATCAGCTGTGCAGTAACTGCACAGCTGATCAGCACCTTTGTTTTTGCTACATGGATAGTACACTTCCACTCCTTCTTAAGCCGGCAATTTCAAGCTTCTAGCCTACTCCTGTGACTGTACAGGCCATTTTGTGTTGGGCCTTGTTGGAAAACCCAAAGTCCAGTTTTATCGCTGTGCAGCTCAAATAAGAGGCAGTGAATTCTAATCAGAGAGAATTTCTACCAGAAAAAGTCATCATGCAGTCTAGGGGCCGTGGAACCAGCATGAGAATTTTAACATCCAAACTCTTTTGAGATGTCCAATAAAACTTAAATAACAAAAAAATCGGTATTCTAGGAGATAGGAAATCTAGAGAGATTCTAGAACCCTGGTCCCCCATCTGGATATTCAGTTGTGATAGGTTTTCTAGTGGCAGTGGGTTTCTGATCAAGTCTGACATAAAGCAGGCTGTACAGCCACAGAAATAGAAGCTTGAATTTTCAGATTAACTGCAGTTACTGCACAGATGATCTGCGCCTGAGTTTTCACACATGATTTTTTGTTGCGGAAGCTCATTTATGTTTCCTGTATGTTTTCAGCCTAATTATGCAGTGCCTGGTGGGAGGATCAGCCCCAGTGTCTCAGAAGCTGACCTACATCACCACTCAGATAGTATACGAAAAGATATATCACATAATGTAAGTCACTTCCTGTAACTCTGACCAATGAGCTGCATGATTGGTTATTTTGCATGCTCTTTTCCACTATTCTTTTTTTTTCTTTTTTTTTTTTTTTTTTTTTTTTGTTGTTGTTGTTGTTCTTGTTGTTATTGTTGTTTTTCATTTGGTACTGATTTCAAATAATTTCCTATAGAAAACTATTGTCATCAAATAAAGGATCTACTGATCAGACCATTAGTAGTATGTACCTTAACTGTAAATGATGACATTTTTAGGGAATGACTACTGATTACATATTAAAGAGTGCACAGAACTTGTACACTCCTGAAAAGTGCATGTTAAGTAGTGTATTTGCATCAGAAAAACTCACAATTTGCTAATGAGAAACCAAAGGCGCAGATCAGCTACTGCACAGCTGATCAGCACCTTTGTTTTCGCTACATGGATAGTACAATTTCTCTTCTACTTAAAGCCAAATTTCAAGATTCTAGCCTGCTTCTGTGACTGTACAGGCCGATCTGTGTCAGACCTGGTTGGAAACCCCAAAGACCGGTTTTCTCGTGTCGTGGCTCATAGAAAGTGCACAGAACTTGTACACTCCTGAAAAATGCATGGTCAGGAGTGTATTTGTAGTGATAGTAAGAAAGTTACCCTATAAAATAACAGCAAGTACATATACACTACAATGACGCATTCAGTCGGTAGTACCCAGTTAAGAACCTGCTAATTGTGCCAGTTGACCATTCCTGTTGTAGATATTTTTGATTCAAGTGTTAGTTATATGAGCTGAGAAAACCTGGAATTTTGCCTATAGGAAAACAAAGGTGCAGAACTGCACAGCTGATCAATGCCTTTATTTCTTCTACACTGATATTACAATCTTTCTTCTTAAATCTGAAATTTCAAGGTTCTAGCCTTTTTCTGAGACTGTACAGTCCGGTTTGTGTTGAACCTGGTCGGAAACCCCATAGACTGGGTTTCTCATCTCCCTGCTCATGTGTTATTGATGTTTGATACACTTGTGTCATGTACACAATATGAGCCGCGACGTGAGAAAACCGGTCTTCGGTGTTTCCGACCAGGTCTGAAATAAACTGGCCTGCATAGTCACAGGAGCAAGCTAGAAGGTTGAAATTTCAGAGTTTACAAGTAGAGGAATTGTACTATCCGTGTAGTGAAAATAAAGGCGCTGATCAGCTGTGCAGTCACTGCACAGCTGATCTGCGTCTTTGTGTTCGCATATGCAAACCGGTTTTCTCATGACGCGGCTCATATGATGTCAATGATGCTATTTGAATATGTATACTTTGTTATGACGTAGACTCTGTATTGCATTGACGTAAACCTTGATTAGAGAGCCATGTACTGAAAGTGCAAACCGCTTTAATGAGCTGATAAATGTGTTAATCACTTTGTGAATGAAAATTTATTGTAAAGTGATAATATCTTGTTATTGTTATTCTGCATTACTTTTAGGAAAGCATTTTCTATCTGCAAATTAAGGCTGTTTTTCTATATCATCCAAGAGGATGACAAAAGAGGATGACAACAGAGTCCTTGAAACACATTTTTTATGAAAATATTTTTTACTGTCAACTTGGTTAAAAGTCAGTCCTTTAGAAAAGTTGCAAGGATATCACTTATTTTGGAATCAACATTACACAATGTAATTGTTGATCTATTAGTTTGTATTAATATTAATGTAGGCATTATACTGCATTTCAAATAAAAGTACACTGTACCAAGAAACCCTTTTTTGTCATGAATATTCTAATCTCTGCTCAATCATGCACATATCTTTTTGTAGCATTGCATGCTGGATAAATATTTTATTGCTGTCTGCTGATTATTTTCAAAATTTAATTTTTGAATACTTCTTGGCTGCTTTCCCTGGAATATGGAAGTTTTGGGACCCTCATACTACAGGCCTGTAGGAGGAATTAGGGAAGGTACAAAGTTGTGCAGCTAGATTTGTAACTAGGTATTATACTTTTGAGTTGGCATTCTCAGCCCCCCTCCCCCGACTAGGTGTTGTAGAAATGATCACTTCATGGCATTTCAGATACCATCTGCTAGTATAGAGGCCTCTAAATGTAATTTCTTTCTTTAGACTATCAGGGACTGGAATGATGTCTCTGACTCTTATTTACACTGCTGAAATGTCAAATGTCCAAGTTCGGTTCGCTTGTGCATTCTAGGGACTAATTCTCCCCCACCTGAACCCCCTGGTTAAATATTGCCATTTGTCATGTCACCAGTAATCTATTCAGATTCACACTACAATGAAAATGTCAAGCAGTTTTGATCTTGATCAGGCCAGATGAGTTGTCAAGCATGATCTTGTTCAAAACTGTTTGTAAAGATTATGTACCAGTATGTAAGCACAGTGCCCGGGCCCCAGGGAGGGCGGGGAACCTAACCTAGACTTGACTTATGCACAGTCCCACAGTGCACGGGAAATACATGTGCTTTGTTTTATGCATGCAAAGAGGGCATTGAATGTAAAGATGACTGCGGGGGGAAAATGACCAGGCCCCAGTTGTTCAAAATTAATGACATTATTAGTTACAATTTTAAACATGAATATTACGAATACACTGTATTTTTTGTGGTTTCTCACATTTTATTAACAAAAAATAACAGTGTAATTTCTTATGTAGCCTTAACAATGATGTTAAGCTAGCGAAGTTTTGAAAAACTGGCCCCAGGGTTTTACCAACTGATTGTCCCCACAGTGCTAGGGTTTAGCATGGGTTTGCTGGACAAAAGTCCCAGTTATTCCCGGGGCTTTGGGCAGTGTTTATAAATGACTGGTGTATTATTAACAGACAGCACTAACATACAAAAGTGAGATTCTTGATTATTTCCTGAAGAGGAACTTTGTTATTGTTGCGGCATGCTGGTATATTCATTGTAACCTCAGTGTTAATAAGATTTGGATTCTGCTGGTTTTTAATGTTCGTTTCTTGTTTCAAAGCTTCTATAATGAGAAATTAAAAAGTGGTGGCATTCAAATTAAAAAAAGAAATGAACTGAAGACGTGTGAAAAAGGTAACTGAAAATAATATAAACCTGGCATCCTTTTTATGGGACATTGGCAAACAGTATAGCCCCAGATGGGACGCTGCAGAATGCAGGGTCCCATCTGGGGGCTATTCTGTTTGCTGGGAGGAATTTTATAGAAAAATGAAATAGAAATAAAATCACACCTTATGTCCCTAAAATGAATGTGTTCTGACTCAAATGACAATGATGGGAAAATTCATTCATCATTTAATGGATTTGCATAATGACATGGGGGCTGGGGCCCAGTTGCCCAAGTGTTAGATACTCTTTTGTCCCCACTGCAGCCTAGATTTGATCTTGTGGTAGGGTGGTTGCCCGGTTGTTGCCTGTGTTGGTTGATAACTACCGGATATTGCCAGTTACCCTTCAATTCAAAGATTTTCTGATTTCCTCCACTATGTAATACAGTCAGCATCTGCACCTGTTTTCCTATGAGCCGTGAAGCAAGAAAACCGGTCTTCGGGAGTTCCGACCAGGTCTTATACAAACTGGTCTATGCTGCCACAGAAGTTGGTTAGAAGCTTGAAATTTTGGGATTTGAGAAGACGAGGGATTGTACTATCTGTGTAGCGAAAACAAAGGCGCTGATCAGCTTCGCAGTTACTGCGAAGCTGATCTGCCCCTTTGTTTTCGCATAGGCAAAAATCCGGTTTTCTCATGATGCGGATCATATGATTCATGAACTTTTTGTGATGCTGAAGTAAAATATGTAATAACTGTTTAGATGCTAGATACTGAGCTTTTCATATCATTTCAACAGCTGCTCATCATGTGAATGACTATTTGAAAACAGCTGGTCAAAATGACACCATGTCAAACAGCATGAAGATATGTTTACTGTCTTCCGGTCGGTGAACAGCAAATTTCAAATGGGCTGATTTGACAAGTTGAAAGATCTTGCATTATAAAAATCTTGAGGAAAATCTTACTGTTTTTGCAAGTTATTTTATAATTATACATTTACATATAACTATATTGTTATACTTGTACCAATTATATATGAGCCACTGCATGAGAAAACCAAAAATTTGAGTTCCCGACAAGGTTCCACACAAACCGGCCTGTATAGTCACAGAAGCAGGCTAGAAGCTACAAATGCGCTGATCAGCGGTGCAATTACTGCTTTTCGCATGAGCAGATTGTTGGTTTTCTCATGCGAAGGCTCATTATTATTATATTTTATTGCAGATTGAACTATTAAAAAAGAAATTAGAAAAACGAAGAGTAAAAATCTCCAAAGTAACAGAAAGGTAAGTTATTATACCATACCCATTGTCACGATTTTAGCCATGACCTGAGAATACCGGTCTTCGGGGTTTCTTACCATGACCAACACAAACTGGCCTGTTGACCAGTGCTGTGAATTCTGGCGAAATACAATCAAATATCTAAACTCAATATCACATGTAATCTTATCCAAATTAAATTTCTCCACATATGTAAAATATGGAAACTTATTCTCAAGCACCCTTCTTAAATGTTTACTTTGGCTGGCACTGTCTTGAATATCCAGCCACCTTAAGGTGTTGCGTACTTAAGACAAAGGAAATTTAAAAAGCAAACCTGAGAAAAAAAATGTTTTGAAAAGGATGTTCTTGTTTACTTTCCTCTCAGGTGTTTATCTTTTAACTGAAGAGCATTCAGAAGCTTCAAGATAACAAATCATCGCAAACGCTTTACGTCTATGAATGACAGCTAATGTCTTAGTAGTGTGTCAGTTATCTGTACAATACTGTTCCTTGAAGCAGTTTACCAATATTTACTGCACCAATTTATTGTTTCATATGATTAACTGACCAATGCTTTTCTTGAATCAGCAGGTTATAAAAATGGCTGTAGAAATATTTTTATGACCAAATAATACTTCATGAAAGAAAGCAAGGACATGGGGATTGTTCTCAGGTGCCCAGTGAACGTACGAGCCGTGCCATGAGAAAACCAGATTTTTGCCTATGCAAAAACAAAGGCGCAGATCAGCTGTGCAGTTCAGTGCCTTTGTTTTTGCTACACGGATAGTACAATCCCTCTTCTTCTTAACACAGGAATTTTAATGTTATAGCCTGCACCTGTGACTATACGGGCTGGTTTGTGTCGGACCTGGTCGGTTTTTTCTCACGTGGCGACTCATATGATTTAAAGTAAGAATAAAAGGCACAGGAATTGAAGAATTAAATTTAAAATCCCAACCCATAAACCAGTCGGAAAAGAAAGTACAGCTCTGTACATCACAAAAATGTTGCAACAAGTATGAAAAGCAAGTTGACTAGCTCTTTCCCTTCAAGGTAGCCACCTGGCTAGCATCAACCAAATATAAAGGTGACAAGCAAAACAGAGAGATAGATGGAAAAAGCAGAAAAATATGAAGATAAATCATAGCAGAATGTCTTGATAAGTTAGATATGAAGTATCAAGACTGATATTATAAATGGTTTCAATTTAAAAAAAAAAAAGCTGTAAAAATGTTTCTTATGATACTGTTCATATGATGATGGCATCTCTTTGATTATATTAGGTGGAGAAGGATGTTTCTTTCAAAGTGTTAAAATATATGGTCTGCTTTTCAATCATTCCTTTGATTAGCATAAAAGATTAATGTTTATTGTCATACTTGTGCAAAATTTTGAAAGATTATCTTCTTTACTGCAGAGTTGGAAAATAACTATCAGTGCTTTAAATACAGATGATAAGAGCCCAGACACCAGTTTCTGTTGTAAATTAACAATGGTTTCAATTTTTTTTGTTATTTTTTTCTGGTTTGGAAATAATTTAGTATTTGATTTAAGATTGTTTATTAGCTCACCTGAGCTGTTAGACTCACAAGGTGAGCTAATAGTATACCCTTGCTCCATCGTCCGTTGTCATCTTTGTTATTGTTGCCATCGTTGTCCTTCATAATGTTCAAGTATCCTCTCTTCCGACACAGATTTCATTGAAACTTGGTATGTAGCTTGGGGGACTTTGGCCCATTGTAGTTTATAATTATAAATCATGACCCTGGGTTGACCTTGATCTATTTTATGGCAAGGTCAATTTTGGTCACATGGGCTTTTCAATAGAAAAAAGTGAAAATATTGGATTTTTCAAGTTTAGTAGCCAGTGACCTGAAAGCTGATAGATACAGACAACATTGTGTGAGTATTCAATGTCAAGGTCATTTCTTGACCTTGGCCATAGGTCATTTACATATTAAATGTACAACTTTAATTTCTCAGAAACCACTTGACCAATCAAAGCCAAATTTTTTATACAAACAGTTTATAGTGTTGATAATTATGGAATAATTCGAGGTCAAGTTTACTTTTTACCTTGACCAACATGACCTTAGCGAATGGTCATTTTTCAAAGACCAAATGTCAGGTGAGCAATATCGGAAACATTGGTCCTCTGGGTTTTAATGCATTATCTTCAAAGTTAACTTATGGAATTTATGAAATAGATCATAATCAAAGGCAAAACTGTATCTGCATCATAAATATTATCTTTATAACCATATTTTGCCCCTGTGAATTTCTTTGAAATAACATATTAAACCTGGAATGTTAATGGCATCATGAGAAAACCCACCTTTGGCAGTCAATGCAGTTATAGCCTAACAGGTCAGCACTAATGTTTTTGCTCTATAGATAGTGTAGTAAGCCTATATTTCCTATGTATGCAGGATGAAACCTTGATCAACATCGTTTCTTGTTGTACAGAACATGCTGTGTCTCATCTGGTCAAAAAACATAAAGACAGGATTTCTCATGACATGGCCCATGTATGAGTGACAGCTTGAGTACTTGAAAACCTGGCAACATGTGTGTTGTTTCATGATGAAACCTGGCTTTGGGGTTTTCAGCTGAGTCAGACATAAATGGGACGGCTGTTCAGCCACAGATTGTTAGAGGCTTAAATTCTGGATGATTGATGGATTCTACAATCAAAAGTTCTGTATTGTTACTTCTTTAAAATGTATCTTTTCCACCAATGAAATACTTCTTGGTACTCCATTGTTTGCCAGACATTTCATGGTCAAAAGTATCCATATTCATGACTAACTTGTCATCTTTAAGGGCAAGATATCAGGTTATCTTGACACTGTATTGATGGTTGTAATATTATCAACTGGTATTCAAAAATTATAAGGCTCTTCATTGTCCTTGATATGACATTACAGCTTGATATGACATGGCATATGTCAAAGGCATATGACATGGCATATGTCATATATCACAAATTGAACAGTAAAAATATACTTGAACAGCATATCTTATAATGCCATTTGGTAAACATGTGGTGGCAAAGGTCATACTGGTTCCGATTTCCATTAAATCGGGACAATTCCATTAAATCGGGACAATTTCCATTAAATCGGGACAATGCTGGTCACAGGGAGGTGACAATAAACAATGCTGTATTTGACTGTTTTTTTTGTAAAAAGCTTGATTATTTTCAGATGAAAAAAAAAATCCACAAATCAAATTTTATGAATTAGCACAGAACCAACAATTTTTGAAAGTGAAGATTATTAGATGTCCAAAGTTTTAAGTTCCAAATGTCAAAAACTGTCAGAAATGGTATATTTTTATTTTATGAAACAGTTATTTTTAAAAATAATTGTTCGTACTTAAGTGTACTACAATATTATGTACTTATTTAATAAGCCTGTGGTAAATCTATTCACCTTGTTTCATCTTACTGTTTTCCCTTTGGAACTTCCTAAATCAGTTTTGTAACAATGATAATGTGATGATAGGAAAAGATTTTATGAAACTGTATATCTAGCCTTTAGGCTATGACTTGTGATTTGCTAATTAGATTGTACACACTGTACAACCGACTGACTGGAAGACAGATTACTGTTTTGAAGACAGATCAAGTGAAACTTGTTAGAAAGAGGGCAGGTGAAGATTTCTTGTTTGTAAAAATCAAAAAGTGAATCTGTTGCGCCCTGACGTTGATGGATAAAGTCTTTGGTGTTTGGGGATACTGTAGCAGCAACCATAATTTATTTCGTGCCCAAATAAAACTGCTGTCAATCCATGAAAATTATTTTTTTCAGAAATTTTTATAATTTTCTTTTTTCTGCTCCTGCCTTATGTCTACAAAGCAAAACATATAACTTTCAATTACACACCCTTAAACTATAGCTATTCAGCAAGAATTGTGCCAAATTTTATCCTGCAACTCTGTTTAATAAACGAACTGTAAGCGCATGAAGAGACCTAGTGTCCACAAAATTGATAACTCTACTGACAGATCACTTTACAAATGTATGTAAAGGAAGCCAGATCAGAGAATCTGAATGATAACAATGAAGACAGATTTTCATTTCAGTTTGTCTCCAGGAAAAGAGTATTATGGATGCTATTAGCACTGACAATGCTAATAAAACTGTTCAATTCTTACTTCTGATCGGTTTACTAGATCAAACACCAAAGACTTTCTCCATCAACGTCAGGACGAAACAGATTCACTTTTTGATTTTTACAAACAAGAAATCTTTACCTACCCTCTTTCCAACAAGTTTCACTTGATCTGTCTTCAAAACAGTAATCTGTCTTCCAGTCAGTCGGTTGTACGGTGTGTTGTATAGACTTGTGCCACCATCAAGTTTTCAACAACATTCCTTTAGTGGACTAGAAACCTATGTGGTGTTGGTGTAGTGGTTAAACCTCAAGCCTTGTAAACCAGAGGTCACAAGTTTGTTACTAGGCTTTGCCAGTCTTTCAGATAATACTTTAAATTAAGTTCCTATCTCCATATAACCATAACTGTTGAGTGGGATTTTAACAGCAATATAATCACCACTTTATGAGACAATGATAATGATCATAATTGTATGTTCTTAATTATATGTTCTTTTCGTTTCAGTTATGTAGCGTACTTTGAGCAATATGCCGAGTTTGATGCCTTTAATACTCCTGCTGACCCCACAAACCCCTGGGTGGCTGATAGCACCGAATACTGGGAACAAGAAAAAACACTGTAAGTCACCCCCACCCCACTAAGACACTAAAACACTAAGCCCTCTCTCCCACCCCCACCCACCACAAATTCTGGGTTGCTGATTGCACCGAATACTCGGAACAAGAAAAAACACTGTAATTAAGTCAGCCCAGGGAAGAGGCGAGTGTGACATTCTATTGGTAGATTGTAGGAGTCTGCTGTGTAGGAGTCTGCTGTGTAGGAGTCTGCTGTGTAGGAGTCTGCTGTGTAGGAGTCTGCTGTGTAGGAGTCTGCTGTGTAGGAGTCTGCTGTGTAGGAGTCTGCTGTGTAGGAGTCTGCTGTGTAGGAGTCTGCTGTGTAGGAGTCTGCTGTGTAGGAGTCTGCTGTGTAGGAGTCTGCTGTGTAGGAGTCTGCTGTGCTAGGTCCCTGATTTGAGCCCTACCTCTACTCGTTTGAGCCGCCTCGTGGGAAAACCAACAATGTGGTTTCCAACCAGGTCAGACATAAACCGGCCTGTACAGCTACAGAAGCAGGCTAGAAGCTTGAAATTTTGGAGTTAGGTAGAGGAGGAATTGTACTGTCCGAGGCGCTGATCAGCTTCGCGGTTACCGCGAAGCTGATCTGCGCCTTTGTTTTCGAATATGCAGATTGTTGGTTTTCTCATGAGGTGGCTTATTTGTCTCCTTGAGCAAGAAACATTTACTTCCAATATTTATGGTACTACCCAGGAAGTGTTTGCTCCATCTACACATGACTGAAAAACTGTTGACTAGGATTTTAACAATCCAATCAGACAAATAAAACAAACAAGCAGAATAAACTGCACGAAATATAGCACTAGATCTTAAGACACTGTATCTACCTACATAAACCACAAGATACAAGATCTTCAGAAAAATGTTAAGATTTTTATTATAAACAAACGTTTTAAGTAAGATGTCTGTACTGAAAAATAGAGGAGAGAAATATGAAACCAAAGCCAAGTCTTTTATGTAAACACAGAAAAAAAGAAAGAATGAAAAATGACTGTCTGAAAGAAGTTTGAGGAAAAAAGCTTTTGTAGAATTGATCAATTGTAGCTGCTTTGTCAATGTCTAACACTTGGTTCAGCCACAAAGTGATGAATGGTAATTTACTCATATTTTATCATACTATAAGGAACTGTCTGTACCACATCTTTAACAGTTTTGCATTTATGAGGCATTGAAAGCTAAAAAAATGTATTGATAATAGGCTTGTCTTGAATCTTTGCTGTTTCATATTGAATGTAATAAGTTTCTTTTTCTTTTTTTTTTTTTTTTTTTTTTTTTTTTTTTTTTTTGTTGTTGTTGTTGTTGTTGTTTTTTTATTTCTCACATCATGAAATAACCTGTCGTCATGGTTTCTGATCAGAACAGATCAGTCACAATAATAGAGGATGATTAGGAGAGGCTTACATTGGATTAAATGAGAAGAGCATCACCCTATTGGGGCCAGGAGAGCTGATCGACTGACTCGTAACTGATTGGTCCTTTTTTTTGTAAAATAAAAAACAGTTATTTTTTCATGAAGCATCTCATCAGCTGTTTTGGCATCCCTGTCTTCATTTAGTGGCACCATGGGAAAACCAACAATCTGCATATGCCAAAACAAAGACGCAGATCAGCTTCGCGGTAACCGCGAATTGATCAGCACCTTTGTTTCGCTACTCGGATAGTACAATTCCTCTTCTACTTAACTCCAAAATTTCAAGCTTCTAGCTGTCTTCTGTGACTGTACAGCCCCGTTTGTGTCAGACCTGTTCAAAAACCACATTGTTGGTTTTCCCACGAGGCGGCTCATTTAGTGGCTGTATCCCATCTCAGTCTGATAAATGGTGAAGAAAATGATGTGATTTGATATGCTGATAGATCATGTCGCTCTCTGTTTATTTTCATTTTAATCTTACAAACGGTAGATAACCTTTTGATTAACTCTGATTGAAGCTATGTGTTGATTTGATCCTTCCAAAGAAACATGCAGACTGTCTTTTGTTGCCAATATTTTTAATGAAAAAAAAAAAAAAAAAAAAAAAGATATCAGACATCGCAAAAAAAAATCTTTGATTTAGAATTTCTAAGTCCAATAGATTTGTTTTGGTGTCTTATGACTCTTAAAAATGACCTTTTGTTGCTAAAGTTCTTTTAAGCATGTCTAAGAACCTTTTCATTTGAGTGTCAGGCTGTTAGTATCGTTAGACTATCAGTCTCTTTATACCCAAGTCAAATGTGGGCCGTAGAACAGGTTTTACCCAGGACTGCAAAATTAAATATAGTTTAATGCCTGGTCAAGACACTTTGCACAGGACCAGTCACAAAGTCAAACCTTGGTTGAGCCCTCAGGTGCTCCAGTGAGACACTGGCATCACTTACTGGCAACAAAAAAACTGTAACTGGTTTTACCCAAGAAGGGAAAATAGCATTTCTAATGTAAATTTTTGGAGGTACATGTATACCCTTCATATTGGGCCTTGTGGCAAGAACATTATTTAAAGTTGGTGGGGTTTCATAAAAAAAAATAGAAATATTATTAAAAAATATTATTATTAAGAAGTTCTTGATAGAAACATTTGTTTTTGATAGCTAACTGTATGGTACAGCCAATTTGTGCCCTGTGCACAGTTTTCACTGCTATTTAATTTCATGGTAAGGGAAGTAATTATTTCAAAACTGCAAAAAATGATGTGGAAGATTTATTTTCCACTAAAGCTGCAATTCTATGTTTTGCAGCAATCCTAGAGATATTCCATTACGTCGGGTGAAACGCTGGGCATTTTCTGTGGAAGAATTACTGCGAGATCCTGCAGGCAAGGATCAGTTCAGTAAATTCTTAGAAAAAGAATTCTCGGGAGAGAATCTCAAGTAAGTTGTTTTGAATTTTATTTTTTGAATTTTAAGTGGTCCTACACAAGATGTAAGACGTTTGGTCATACCGCGCTGTTAACCAAGTCAGCGAGTGCACAGTCTGCTTGTCAAAATAACTTAGAGATAACAAAACATCATTCTAATTAGCACACACTACGAATGAAAACAACACATAACCTGTTAAAATAAACATGTCAAAAATATCACTGATGATGTCATTTAAGTATATATTCCTGTAATTGGAAAATAGTGTTTGATCAGTTAAGGTTAATTTTTTATGTGGTTAATACGGTATTGATGTGTAAAAATCGGGGTATATTACAGTAATACCAATTTGTTATTCGATGAGTGCGAGCTTATGCAAATATTTTTTGGAAATGACAAGGGGTGTGCTTATTGGGGCATGGTCGCTAATTAGAATGAATACAGTATATGTTTTATGCAAAGCAAACACTTTTCTCCGTTTTCAGGTTTTGGTTAGCATGTCAAGAATTAAAAGGTGTCAAAATGAGTGAATTACATGATAAAGTACATGAAATTTACACGTAAGTATAGATGCGCCATCTTTACTTAGCATTGGAAAGGGTAGAAAAATATTACATGTCAAACTGACAAATCTTATCATTTATCAAAACCACATTTCCATGATTATGAAATGAAATTATATTTAATATAAGAAAAAAAGCTTGCAAATCAGGTTTTGTCAAACACAGGATGCACAGAGCCTAGATCTTCACATTCCAACTTCAGCTTTTTCAGGCTGCAATGTCCTGTCAAATGTAAGCGTGAGGATAGATTTGGAAGAAGTGTAGTATACATGTAGATGTACAGTTTAAATGTCTTAAAGCCTAATAAGATAACTGAAATTGTCTAATTTCTTCAGAGAATTTTTAGCACCAGGGGCACATAACCCTGTAAACATAGATGCTAGAATAGCAGAGTTGGTGCGGAAACGAATGGAGGACAATCCTAACAGATACTGTTTTGCTGAAGCTCAGGTAACAAAAACCATGAGATCTGCATCATGTCAATTTTGGTTTCCGACCAGGTCTGACACAAACCGATGTGTTCATTCACAGAAGATGGCTAGAAGCTTGGAAATTTGGGATTTAAGAAGAAGAGGGACTTTACTATATGTGTAGCAAAATTAAAGGCGCTGATCAGCTGTGAATAAGTGAAATTAAGTGAAAAAATGAAATACAGCAGGAGAACTGGCTTGGGTATAGAGAAATCACTCATGTGAAGTTAGTACATTAGAATGCGAGTAAACCTTTCTGTGTGTCTCTGTCAAATCTATGATATTTTACTGTCAGCCTGTTTAAAATATTTAAGTTTATGTATAAATAATATAATATGCTGAGTGACACAAATAATAGCTTTTGTGTCCTACCAAGTGTCAGAACATCCTGAGCATGCCTACAGTCTGATCAGATTCTGTGGGCAGAAATTTCAGATACATTTTTAACACACAGAAAATACTCTATAGAGTACCTTAGGGAAGCTTTAGTTTAAACATATTTATTTCATCTGATAACATATAATACAAACATGAATATACACAGTCAAACAGGATCAGAGCGGAAGCAAACTGCTTAGTTAGCTCCTCTCCTGCGAGGGAAGCTTTGACTCGTCCAACTGAGTCTTTACTTTAAATGAAGTAATTATTACTTTGGACTTTAAACAAACCCAGACTCCAAAGCTCATATCTTTTATGTCTTTACAAGGCAGTTTTATTCTGTTTTCCATTGCAGGACCATATATTTAAATTAATGAAGAGCGATAGTTATAGTAGATACCTACGATCTGATATGTACAAAGAATTTATGAGTGGAACTCGGAAAAAAGTAAGATTGTTACTACCATCTATAGCCAGTAACTTTACATTCAAACATACGTGACGTACCGACATATTCGTGATCACTGCCCGCCCCTCTGTTGTGCTGCCATCTACATTGAAGCTGGGTACCAGCGAAATGCACTTACGAACATTATTATGCAATCAGGCATTAGCGGAACCAGAATTATGATCAGTTTGTAAGCAGCCCTGAAATGACAGCTAAGTAGACAACTGTGTTGAGTTCTTTAGTAGGCCCTTGCATCCCCTTGTCTTTTTCTCAAGTCTAGCCTTGTTTGATACATTTTTTCCACTTGGTCTGTTGGAGGTCACGTTTAGTCAGAAAAAAAACTGAAATATTGGAAACCATGATCAGGCTGGTCAGAAACATGCCTGGTTGCATCTTATGCTCTATTCTGTGCTTTCAGCGGACTGCCAGCTTGATTTTTAATTCTCAACTGTGCCATTTTGTTTGTGAGATGTATTGAGACAGTAACATAATTTTCTAAGTTTTGGGACAGCCAGGTCTTTGACATATAGTGCAGGCTGTGCAAGGTCAGACTGCTCCAGAAAGAACATTTTATCAAGGAGCAGCTTAATCAGGGTCTTCTCTATCTGCCATTTCTTGTGAAATTCTTCCAGCACAACTTCATGGTGAAATACATCGACATGTATGTATATTCTTCAAATAATTATAACATGCAATAATTAAATTCAGGTGTCCAAAAACTTATGAAAATTATGGTTATGAGTTAGATATTTCTTCTCACCTCTAATGTTAACTTGTACTTGCTCATATGCTTGGAAATGTCTGTCCAAATTTGGTTTTAGGAACCACTATCATATAAATTTCCAAATGGAAAAGAAAGATTTTAGTTTATCCATGAAAATTTATTCTGCTTGTGTGCATATTTGCACCAAAATATGGACCTGAAAGTCCTCTGTGACAGCAAGATTTGTGTGAAAAACTGACAAAAATAATCTTCAGATTCCCAAGGATATTGCAACTTGTGTTTCTTCTTCTTGAAGATTACTTCCCTATGGCGGATTACTTGTATGAATTACATGAAGAAAAAAAAAAGTTGTTAATCCATAATCATATACATGTAATTGAAAATAGTTGTAATTGTAATTCAGTAGTAATTGATTACATTCAATAGTAATGAACCCCAGGCTTATCCTCTGCAACAGGCATATGACTTGAAATCCAGTTTATGAGCAAGTACAATTATTTGGGCTTTCATTTTGCACTTAGAATGTGTTACTGTTGTTTTGTATATTTCTAATATCTGGACTGGATATGATGAAAGAATATGTTGCCATGCCAATATCTGTAGGTCAAAAAACTGCATCCTTAATTAATATGGGTGAAATTTTGTTCTTTATCATCAGTCATGTGCATTTTGTGCAACTCTTGAATACAATTGGAAAGTGTATTTACTATTTTCATCTGTTCCAGTCTAAAGGTGTTTCAATTTTCTCACTCTATCCATTAATACAGGTCAGGAGGGTATTTGCTGCTATTTTTGGGATATTTTTTCCCTTTCCCATTGCAACATATTTTTTGGATTTTTTTATTACAGAAGCTACCAAATACATGTATATATTTTGGCAAAGAAACATATAAAGAAACATATAAATTTGAATATATACTGGATTGTAAGCAGATATTCCCTTTTCCTGTGTTACTGGTTTTCACATATGTATATAATGTACAGTTTTGAATATTAAACCTGATCACATGTGTATGTTTGTTGAGACTCGCTTTTATAGATTTGAAAAAAGTTTGAATGTATAATCATATCTGTTATACACAATTTATCACACATGAGAATTATTGTCAGTAAAAAGCATAATTACAGTTGTTATTAAGTGCTTTAACTTGTAACACAAGTTTCTTAGAATTTTTTAAAGCTTCCACATTGGGTAATTGCTTGAAACTGGAGTTTGAATTCCAATTTTTGTAAAGTTTCACAAATGAAAAGAGAATTGGTTCTTTTGTGTGACTGATTGTGTATACCTTCAATTTTAGATGCAGCATAATGTTTCCTGATATCCTAACATTTCTTTTTACTTTGAAGCCTCAGTTAAAATTGCTTTACTCTGCCTCTAAATAAGATGAATTGAAACACTTAAAAAATAAAACTCATACTTCTATTCTAGGAACATCATCATTATGCTGCTACTGAATAGTTTCAAGGCCTGTAGTTCACATGACCAAAGCTTCTTTGCAAACGTTTTTCACTTTCTCTAAGCCTTGACTTAAAGTCTGACTTTTACAAGGTTGTTGAAGCTGACATATTCATTGTTTGCTACTGAACTGCTATGGTGCTTCAAGTTCCACTACCTTAGCAAAGATCATAGAATGGTGCACCAACTTTGACCACTATAAATAGAATGGTGTACCAACTTTGACCACTATAAATAGAATGGTGCACCAACTTTGACTGTCACAGATAGAATGGTGCACCAACTATCATATTGACTGTCACTGCACCAACTAAAACCACCATAGATAGAATGGTGCACCATCTTAGACCACCATAGATAGAATGGTGCACCAACTTTGACCACTATAAATAGAATGGTGCACCAACTTTGACCACTATAAATAGAATGGTGCACCAACTTTGACTGTCACAGATAGAATGGTGCACCAACTAAAACCACCATAGATAGAATGGTGCACCATCTTAGACCACCATAGATAGAATGTTGCACCAACGTTGACCACCATAAATAGAATGATGCACCAACTTTGACTGGCATAAATAGAATGGTGCACCAACTTTGACCACCATAAGTAGAATGGTGCACCAACTTTGACCAAGAAACTTTGGTATCATGTGATTCTACATTGCCTGATGAATAATAAAGTCTTGTGACAGTTCTGAATTTTGTTTGTTGAAGATTTGAAGATTTACAAATATTTTATGCATAATAAACTACTGTGTTTGAGTTGAGAAAGCAAAATGCATGTGTTTATGTTAACAGTGTTCACTAATGCAGACAGAGGCATTCATTATGCTCTTCTCTCATTAAGATTTCTACTGACAAGTCCTAGCCATGAGGTTATAAAACTTTTTTCATGCTCAGCTTAGCTGAGCTTGAAATTTCAACAGCTCATAGATATTAAAATAGCCAAAATCAGTTGAATTTTAATGATTAAAACACAAAAATCTATAATTTATCCTGCTTATAAATGTTAAAATGCCAACAATTGCATTTTAACATTTATGAGCTGGATAAATTTTAGTCTCAGCTGAGCTGTTGAGCATGAAAAAAGTTTTATAACCTTGGGACCTATTGTCACCATGCTTCTGACAAACAATCTTCACTTCAAATTGTAGTTTCTTGTAGGAGTGTACTAGCTGCACCTATAGAAACTGTCACTTATCTCACTTCTGCACACAAATATCTGACTGTAAATATCACAACTATAAAGTTTTATTCACCTGTGTTTTGTTCGACCACATCTTTTTTGATCGTCATATCAATACAGTCTTTCTAGATGTGACTGATAGCAAAAGACTGTCTCTTTTCCAAGTCTGGTTTGATTTTGTTTTAAATGCAAGTGCCAAGCATGCTTTTTGTAATTTTTGTCCACAGAATACTTTTTGTATGACTGAATTTTGATTTTGAAATCTGAGTTAAATGTTGATGAGCAAATGGGTGGTGGGGTGCATAGTATTCAGTTTTCATAACAGAGGACTTGAGGAGAACATTCTTGACTGATACACTACCGCTATTTTATTGGCTTAGCATCAATATATTGAATACTTCTTGATAAAGTGAATACCAGACAGTAAAATGGTATCTATCGATATTACAAAACAGAAATACCTTTGAAAATTACCCACAAAATTACACATACAGACAACTACTGTACATGTAGACACTGAATGTTTGCAAAGACCTATCTATAAGAAGCATACTATCATCAACGAATACATCAGTATTATATGGAACCGCAGTGGCATAGTAGTTTAGCATCGGACTCCGAATAAAGAGGTCCTTGGTTGGATCCCCACTAGCGGCATAGTATTGTTTCCTTGAGCAAGACACATTAACTCCGCAAAGTGCTGGTTAAAACCCAGGCAGTGGTGGCTCCTTCCCAACATGACTGAAAAATTGTTGACTGGGACGTTAAACCGCAAAAGGAACAAACAGAACTTAGAGTTCAGTGTAGTGCCTCATACTCTGATCTGATTTGATATAAACAATCTCATTTCCTTTTGTTCCAAAAACATTATTTCTTTTCTGTCCTATTTTCTTAAGATTCTTTTCTCTGATTTTAACTTATAATATAATGCATGCTATTTAATGTTAGTTCGCACCAGCTTTACAAATGTAGAGCTTACATAAAACAATATCTTGTAAGCTGATGTTTATTTCAGCGATTTAGTATTGAGGCTTGAACATGTAAATTCTTGACAACATCCACAAATACTTTCTTTTTCTAGCATACATGTAATTTCTAGTTAGATTATATTAAAAGTCTACATGTAGGCATGATAGCATCAAATGAATCATACTAACAATATTTTATGTCTGTCTCTACATGTCTTTCTAGCTTCTTTTCAGTTTTCCCCAGATGTAAATGCTTTCTAGTTAATAATTGCATGCCGCATGCTTCTTTCTTCTTTGTAGTATGCACAAATTTTAGAAATCTGTTAATGGTTTATAAAAGTCTGCAAGCATTGCACTGATTAGTGTTGGAAAAAAAAGTATTAGTAACATAAGTTTCGCTTTATTTTGGTTTTTGTGCCAAGGCTGTTCTAACACATTTTTATTTTATTTTTTTAATCACAGACACGCTCGCTCATTCCTAAACTACCGAGTCTTAGTATTGGCGGACCTTGATGCTTGAAGATTTTTGTATCATCGGCTAATGTGAAGCACAACACGACACCCCCTGCACGCCTCGTCAAGTCCCAAGAATGATCTAACACAGCAGACACTTTTTTGTAGATGTAGAACCTTTCATACTATACATTGAGCTTCTGTGAATGTAGAATAAAAATTTTGATTCTGCCAAATATGATATAACTTACCACATTATTACATTCACCTGAGCATCTCATAATTGCAATGTCCACTTACTCTTCAGAATAAGTGTATAATTGCAAGATATTCTAAAGTTGGTCATTACAAAATTTTGAGGTTGATGAAATATCATTTGGCAAAATCTTTATATGAGCCACGTCATGAGAAAACCGACAATCTGCATACGAGAAAAACAAAGGCGCAGATCAGCTTCGTAATAACTGGGAAGCTGCTCAGCTCCTTTATTTTCGCTCCATCATAAAGATAGTACAATAGTCTCTTCTTTCTTAATTTGAAGCCTGCTTCTATGGCTGTACATCCTGGTTTGTTTCGGACCTGGTCGGAATCCCAGATTGTTCGTTTTCACATGCCATGGTTCAAATGCAATTTTATGTTTTGTGAACCTGTTTGTATTCATAGAAGCTCAAGAAAACATTAAGCACTTTTTGTATAAAGCACCTCTCACGACACTGGAAGCTGAGACTTTCCAATTATTCATTACTGCATACTGAAATTGATCTTATGAAATATAATTACACAACAATACATTGAATTTCAACGATGTCTTGAAAAGGTGCTTGAAGTCCATGTGCCATATATGCTTGTAGGTTGAATCAGGGTTCATACAGTCTTATCTTAAAAGGAAATATAGCTTTTGTTTGTTGACCAGATATTTTGAATATTGTTTAAATGCCAGCAAACCTTGATTTAACCTCCCATGTACATCAGTGTAAACATCCACAAGCTTTTTTTTTCATTCCTTTATTTGCTTATTTGGTAACAATTAGATAAAAGAATGTGTACCTCATGTATGGGCTTTATGGAAGATTGGCATTGCCGTAGCAGACTTTCACTCTGAAATTCTTTCTCTATGTAAAATTTACCAATTATTCTTACCAAAAAGAAAATAATGTGTCCCCATACAATTACTATAAAACTTGTCCTAACTTTTAAAAGGTAATAAAATAATTATTTTGCTAAAACTGGAGAGTGTCCCATAATATAAAGTATTATGCTATTTGAAAGATAATGGAGGCATTTATTGTTTTGTGTTAAGGAGATTCCCCAAAGTCTTGTATTACTAACCAAAATTAAGGAAATAATTGAAAGAAAAGCTTGTGGAAGTTTTTTTTTACGTTAGTAAATGGACGCCTTTCTCTTTGCTTCTTGTTTTATGTTGTTGAATAGTATGGCACCATCATACTAACTTTGCTATTTACTGTACCTTCTGAATAATGTATATATGGCCAGTATCTGGTGAGGATTTCAAAGAACAATTTTCATTACTCATTTAAACATATGAGCCACATCATTTTGGGTTCCTAACCGGGTTTCGACAACAGAAGCTTGTCAGCAGTTTCAGATTTATTTTTTTCTGAGCATCTAAAATTTATATTGACGTGGTGGCTCATTAGATTTTGAAGCCTACAAAATACCTGGCCATCTCCTAATAACATAAATGTATCTTTCTTATGCACATACGTATGACGAGGAATATTTTTTTCTATCTTTGTCAGATTGTGTATAAACTAAACTATATTTGAAAATTACAAATGTTTCCTAACATGTACTTAAAATGTGTTGCTTATACTAATTTATTATGTTATCAATTTGTTATAAATTATGTCTACTTAACATAATAACAAAAAATTGTTCATGTACATGTCAGCATGAAGTGTTGTATTGTTATAAAGTATTATAAGCTAGATCTCATTTTGTTACTGTTTTATAGTTGGTGTACAGCATATCTATATAATTGAATCATTATTTTTGTTAATATGTGTCAAGAAGAAACTTGTTTTTGGCATATTCCATGGGCCACGTTTTCCCCATATGATTCCAATAGGCTATGATTGCAGCATATTCCAATGGGCTATGATTGCAGCATATTCCATTGGGCTATGATTGCAGCATATTCAGTGGGCTGTGATTGCAGCATATTCCATTGGGCTATGATTGCAGCATATTCCAATGGGCTATGATTGCAGCATATTCCATTGGGCTATGATTGCAGCATATTCCAATGGGCTATGATTGCAGCATATTCCATTGGGCTATGATTGCAGCATATTCCAATGGGCTATGATTGCAGCATATTCCAATGGGCTATGATTGCAGCATATTCCATTGGGCTATGATTGCAGCGTATTTCAATGGGCTATGATTACAGCATATTCCAGTGGGCTATGATTGCAGCATATTTCATTGGGCTATGATTGAAGCATATTTCATTGGGCTATGATTGAAGCATATTCCAATGGGCTATGATTGCAGCATATTCCATTGGGCTATGATTGCAGCATATTCCATTGGGCTATGATTGGAGCATATTCCAATGGGCTTATATATGATTGCAGCAGAATTTTGGCCTATTCCATGGGGCTGATCAGCATATTGGATTTTGGAATAATAATACTGCAGGTTTAGCAGATGGAGAGCTCAGCTGCCTTGTGGTTAGTGCATTTGACTCTGGATCTAGAGGTCGGGAGTTGACTCCAACTAGCACCAGGTTGTGTCTTTGGTCAAGAGACATTAAGTCCCCAACATTGATCAAGGTGGACAATCATGTGACTAAAATTGACTTTTGTGCATTAGTATTCAAACAGAACCAGTAAGCAAATCAGCCATAGATTTTTTGTAACAATAAAATTTCATGGGGTTAGCCAGGGGTCACATACTCCAGATAGCTGTGGTCTAAACTGTTTTACAACAGTTGATTTAATGCATACAGGATAATAGATTACCCTGATCAACCTATTTTTAAGATGTAAATTCAGTTGCTCAGGGTTATCTATTTAACTCCAGCACGCATCAAACTGACTGCTGTATAACAGTTTAGAGCATGGCATTCTGAGGTATGCGCACTTTATACCCCGTGAAATTTCAATTAGTTTTTAGAAAACTGGCCGATTTACTTACTGGTTCTGTCTGAATACTTCTACACAATAATCTGTTTTAGTCATGTGATTGATGGCCATGTCCCATCGGAACTGGAAATTGTTGACAGGAATGTTAAACAACACAGAACCAAGCAAAACAACGACAACTGAAACAGGCAGATTTCAATGATTTATGCACTTCACAGAGCTGAATACAAGTATTTTCTTGACAAGATGTTTTATTTTGGTGTTAGTGTAGATTAGCAGGGTTATTGTTTGCATACCTGATTTCATATATTGTTGCAATGTGGCATTTTGTTGCTTATTTACATTTGTTACATGGAGTATAGTCATATGCTCACCAACAAAAGTTTTGTCAGTGAAAATACATGTAAAATCCCATTGGGACAGTTTAAATCACTATAGCTTCAAAACCCGTCGATAGTTTTGGGATTAAAATTCCAGTCATAAAACTAATCCTTAAAGTTAACATTTCCAACAAAAACGATTGCAATATCGCATGTTGTTTCGCCACAGTGCATACACCTATTTTCATTCTTGTTTTAAATGAAAGGAAGGTAATCTAAAAATAATGAATATTTGACTTGTTATTTCTCTAGACTGTGGCTGAATTTTGAAAAGATTTTTTCGGATTTTTATCACTGGCATTAACCTCTATCAGAAAACGCTGTTAATCAAAACACTGATTTGATCATTTATCCGGTGATTACAAAAATGATGCTTTACTAAAAAGGCCAATAACTCTGTCAAAGTTGACAACTGGCGGAGTTTCTTTCCAGAATTAAAACAAATTTAATAAAAGGGAACATCTAAGGCAAGCGACTGGGCATTTTAGTAATTGGGCCAGTCAAAGTTACTGACTAAACTTTTTCCTCTGAGCATATTTTGTCCCGGGATGGATCAAATACTGTCTGAGACAACGTACTAAACCAGTAAATGAGTAACTTTCGACCTCATCATGAATAATGTTTTCTTTGCGACCCATAGAAACAGACTGTTAAATTATAATACAGCCCATTGAAGAATCATTTATCAACCATTGCAGTTTTGCAAACCAAGGCTTGTACTTAAATATTTACTATAGTGAATGTCATTTTCAGTCATTTTTTATTTTTGCTTTCCTTTTTTTAGTCCAGAGTAATTCAATGTCAGGACATTTAATTTGATCATTTTGGTTATGTACGCTTTAGCATGTGATTTTGCAAAAACAAAACACGATTCTGTTATATGCAAATTTAAAAAAGAGATCATATCCCAGTTACCGACTAACAAACCTGCAACTATTTGTGATAAAGTGTGTTGTTCTTTTTTTCTTTCATTTAATTTTTTTTTTCAACATTTGTATTAATTTTTGTATCAAAATTTCTTCATTTTTACAGAGCAAAAAGCGGTTGGAGATCAGAAAAATGACAGTTTTATGACAAGTATACTTAATAATGAACAATTAGTCACCATTTGTGTGCAGAAAGGAAAAATACATATTGCAATAATAATTTCCCATTATGTTTATTTATGAGCCGCCTCATGGGAAAACCAACAATTTGCATATGCGAAAACAAAGGCGCAGATCAGCTTCGCGGTAACCGCGAAGCTGATCAGCGCCTTTGTTTTCGCTATACGGATAGTACAATCCCTCTACTTCCTAAACACAAAAGTTCATGATTCTAGCTGTCTTCTGTGACTGTACAGCCTGATTTGTGTCGGACCTGTTCGAAAACCACATTGTTGGTTTTCCCATGAGGTGGCTCTTATATAAGAATATTAAGATTGTGTTTTTAGGTCACAAATGAGTCTTGTAGCTAGGAATTTGCATTCTGTTCATTTTTCGGGATGTTCCCGTTTCGCCTATTCCCATTTCACCTACGATTTGTCCCATTTCGCCTACTCCCATTGTGCCTACACCAGAAATATTCACTATTCCTGTTTCGCCTACTCATTCAATATGGATGAATAACAAGATAGAATGTTGTTTTAAAACATTATATTGATTTAAATATGCAAATACATTTGAAAGTTTACTATAGAAAAGTGAAATAAGTAGTTTTATTTATTTATTTTTTGTTTTTGAAGAAAATGATTATTTAAAGGGCTTGTGCAAACATTGCAAACTCCTAAATTGTTGATCTAAATTAAAATTATTTCTAACATCTAAAACAAGTACAATATCCACATATTTACATACGCTATAAAACATGAAGAATAAAAATAAATTATGTTAAGATTGAAAAAGAAAGGAAGTGTTTGCTGACAAAAAGTGCAGAGTAGGCGAAACAGGAATTCATTGAATGTCCAGAGTAGGCAAAACGGTAGTAGGCGAAATGGGAATAGGTGAAACGGGAGTAGGCGAAACGGGACCAAATCCATTTTTCTACCTGGAATATATACAATTCATTTAAAAAAATCTTTTTTCAAACTCAGCTCAGCTGTCAATGAGGCCAAGAATATGGGACTTTCTGTGTGTATTTGTATCAAACCAGACAAATATGATCAACATCAAAAATGTACATTATCTTGACTTATTCAAAAATAAATTCACTACTTTGTGACTCAACTGTAGTGAAGTGTGACCGGGGTCACTACTGGATGACAGTATAAAAATAAATTTTCCCTCGCCTAATGCTTGAAATTTCCATTGAAGGCTGAAGGCAGGTTTTCTTGTTACAAGACTCAAAAATTACATCTCTATTTATGTAAAGTATTTTATTTTTGATTATCACTTCATATAATCTTTTTTTTTCCATTTTCTCATATTTGTAATGATTATTTTGATTGGTAAGTTATTTAATTTACATATCAGTCATTTTGTCACAAAATTTTACTGAAGACTGTTGTTGTTTTTTTTACACAAATACTCAAGTGATTAGCTGAACAGTAAATATAATAAAAATACAATTACACTGATACTCTGCTATCAATTTTAAAACAGCAGAATATAAATATTTTCTAAGAGTGAAGCAAATATATTCAGGAGCAAATGGTGGTAGAAGTTATCATATCCCTATATTCCTGGATAGGCATCTTATATAGACAAAGGAAAGCTAGACCAATGATCAAATGATGCATAAAAGGGCATCAGAACAGGCATTGCACTGTTTTCTTTAAATACATCAATCTATGGCTTATGAGACTAAGATGACAAATGACAAGAGCCTCAAGTGAAACCTTTACTGTGCTTTTAGGAGTTAAAATTATGCTTTCTGTAAGCATATAGCAAAAGCGCTTATCATTAGGAAAACATGCCCATACAATATACAAAGATTTTTTGAGTTGTAAAAAATGAAAATTTTCAGTAGAAAAATTTTGATATTTTTCTTTATAGAGATCAGAAAAATGACAGTACACACAATCTGTTTTGAGCAAAAATAAGAAAAATAGGAATACCCCTGTATACCCTAGTTTTTCTATATAAAAGTGGGGTTTAAGGGGATTTACTTTTCATGGACATGTTTTCCTGATATCAAACAAAGTAGGTGTCTAGCTGATGATGTCAAATGTTGATTCTGTTTTAAGTCGACTCAATTTTCCTTCTATTAGTTTGACTTTACAAGACTTGTGATAAGTTGTTTTATTTTTAATTAGGTTGCAACATGTATATAGATAATTCAGTATTGTTGTATGTTGTGATATTTATCAATTATGATATCATAGTTGTACAAAACATATGATATTGAAATAAAACCTCAATTTGTGCTATGAAAGTTTGTTTATACACAGTTTCATTTGGTGGTGTACATGATAAAATACCAAAAGTGGCGCTTCAGAAACAGAGGCAAAACAAACAATCTTTCAAAAATGTAACTTGACCAGAACTAGCCAGCACTCTGTTTCATTCAGAGGTGCACACGAAAAACTACCAAAAGTGGCCCTTCAGAATCAGAAGCAAAACAAACAATATTTCAAAAATGTAATTTCCCCTATAAACAGGGAGGGAATTAGCCAGCACTCTGTAGAAAAAAAGCTATGAAAAACTGAATATTTCTTAAAATCCTTAAGCTCAACATCAGACTTGATGTATATGATGATTTATCGTGTGCACAATATTTGAAATTACCATTGCAACAACTTGAGCTACAGCATGACAAAAAATAACATGACTTGAATAAGTTTGATACCAGATTCCCACCAGGTTCGCCCAGCTTCGAAATCAATGGTTTTATAAACAGGTTGGTTTATTATGCTGCAGTTCAAATGATAAGCTGCATAAAGTTTGTAAGATACAAGATAAAATGTATAAATGAGCCGCCTCATGAGAAAACCAACAATTTGCATATGCGAAAACAAAGGTGCAGATCAGCCTCGCGGTAACCGCGAAGCTGATCAGCGCCTTTGTTTTCGCTACACGGATAGTACAATCCCTCCACTTCCTAAATATGAAATTTCATGCTTCTAGCTGTTTTCTGTAACTGCACAGGCCGGTTTGTGTTGGACCTGTTCGTTAACCGCATTGTTGGTTTTCCCACGAGGTGGCTCAAATGTATAAATTATGGTGCATGCAAAACTCTATCAGGTTGCTGTTCGTTAGTGCTATTTTGTATAAGCCTTGTTACTGAGAAATGTGTTTTCCATGCTGGGTCAGACATAAACCAGCATCTTAAAATTTCTATACAGACTTGTAGCATTGTACTAAATGAGCCACAATGCGAGAAAACCGGTCTTTGGGGTTTCCGACCAGGTCCGACACAAACTGGCCTGTACAGTCTCGGAAATCGGATAGAAGCTTGGAATTTGGAATTTAAGAAGAAAAGGGGTTGTGCTATCGGTGTAGCAAAAACAAAGGCGCTGATCAGCTGTGCAGTTACTGCACAGCTGATCTGCGCCTTTGTTTTCGCATATAGTTTTCTCAAGACGCGGCTCAAACCATAACAACCAATACAGTCACAGATCAGTCTGCATAGATGCTCTAGCTGATTGTGGTCAAACAGTTCTCTCATAATAAGGCTCTCACATTGACTTTCATACATTGTAAAATTGTGCTGTATGAATGATTCAACCAGCTCATTTTCATGCATAAAACATATTGAAGGATAATGTTAATTATCAACTTTTTCATTAAGGTTGCTGTTCTGTATCAACACTTGTGGAGAGTAACCAAGTTTAAATGATACTCAAAATTCACATGTATGTTTTAGGCAAGCAGCACAAACTCTTTCTCTGTAGAAATTATTGTTTGTCAAAATATGACATTTTTCTAGTGGCATTTTAAATAACCTGAGTCAAAATTCTTGACATTGTAGGTTTTCGTAGGTTTCTTAACATTGTAGGTTTCTGCTTTTAACCATGGGATGTGTACCAAAACAATGCCTGCATTTAAAGGCTCTAAATATGGTACATCCTTTTAATGATATGAAAATTTTAAGTTTTTATTTCATAAGAGTAAAACTAAGGAAACTAAGCTGAATCATATGAGCAGAACTATGGTAACCAAGCTTATTTCAAATGATTAAAACTAAGAGGCCAAGCTGCAATTTCAGTGAGTGTATATTGGATATGTGCATTATTTCATTGCATGACCGTCCTAAAAGCATTTTAGGAGGGCTTGAAACTTCCATGGCTGAATTCCTATATGTTTAAGTACTGTGTTTGAATGCTGATAATCATTTCATTGTTTTACAACGAAATGTGTTGTTTCACCCACCCACTCATGTATAATAAGATACATGTATAGTTTTATTCACTGTGAAGGCTGCTGTAGAACATCTGCTTAAAATTATAGAAAAAAAATATAAATAAGTAAACAGCTATTGAGTTTCAGTGAAGACAAAAAGTTATGGTTTTTAGCTCACCTGAGCCGAAGGCTCACAAGGTGAGCTTATAGGATGGCCATGGTCTGTCATCCATCCGTCGTCTGTCCACAATTTCAAAGATCTTCTTCTCTGAAACCGCTCGGCCAATCAAAGCCAAACTTCACGTGGAGCATCCTTAGGAAGGGGGTACAAAAGTTTATATAAATGGTTCAGGTCACATGACCAAGATGGCCGCCATGCCCATAAATGGTAAAAACCATAAAAAATCTATTTCTCTGGAACCAGTGGACTGATTTCAACGAAACTTGGTGTGTAGCATAAGGGACTCTGACCCATCATAGTTTATGTAAATCATGACCTTGAGTTGACCTTGACCTATTTTACGGCAATGTCAATTTTGGTTACATAGGCTTTTCAATGAAGAGAAGTGAAAACATTGAATTTTTCAGGAAGTTATGTAGCCTGTGACCTGAAAGTTGGTAGATACAGACAACATGTTCAGCTAATGAAGTGTTGTGAGTATTAAAGGTCAAGGTCATTTCTTGACCTAATTGGCCAAAGGTCATTTACAAATTAAATGTACAACTGAATTTTCTTAATTTTCTCAGTAACCACTTGACCAATCAAGGCCAAATTTTATATGTAGTATCCTTGGGATGGGGGAACGAAAGTTTATATAACTAGTCAAGGTCACATGACCAAGATGGCTGCCATGGCTATAAATAGCAAAAACCTTTAAAAATCTTCTTCTCCAGAACCAGAAGGCCTACGATTTTGAAACCTGGCATGAAGCATCAGGGTGAGGAGCTCTACAAAGTTTATATAAATCATGGCCTTGGGATGACCTTGACCTATCTTATGGCAATGTCAACATAGGGCGTCCATGCATTTGAATGGGGAAAATTGTCAAAATGTCATTTGAAGGGAAAAACTTTATGGAAATGGGCAAATGGACTGAATATTTATGATTCTGAAAATAAATGTACCTCGGGGCAGGTCTGCCCCCACCTCAGGGCAATATACATGTATATAACAATAATATTCAAAGATCTTCTTCTCTGATACCGCTTGGCCAATGAAAGCCAAACTTTGTGTGAAACATTCTTAGGAAAGGAGAATGAAAGTTTATATGAATGGTCAAGATCACATGACCAAGATGGCCACCATGGCTATAAATAGCAAAAAAACTAAAAATCTTCTTCTCCAGAACCAGAAGGCCTATGATTTTGAAACTTGGCATGAAGCATCAGGGAGAGGAGCTCTACAAAGTTTATATAAATCATGACCTTGGGATGACCTTGACCTATTTTATGGCAAGGCCAACATAGGTTGCCCATGCATTTTGAATGGGGAAAATTAGTAAAATGTAATTAAATGGAGGGAAACTTGCTGGGATTATGCAAATGGACAGAAGATTTATGTTTATGAAAGAAAAATGTCCTCAGGGGGTTGTCTGCCCCTGCCCCGGGGCTTTATACATGTATTCAAACATCTTCTCTGAAACGGCCTGGCCAGTCAAAGCCAAACTTTATGTGGAGCATTGTTAGGAAAGGGGAATGAAAGTTAATATACATGGTTCATGACCAAGATGGCCACCATCTATAAATAGCAAAAACTTTTATAAATGTTACTCTTCAAAACTGGAAGACCTGTGATTTTGAAACTTTGCCTGACGCATCAGTGAATGGAGCTCTACAAAGTTTATAGAAATCATGACCCCAGGATGACCTTGACATATTTTATGGCAAGGTCAGCTTAGGTCGCATATCTCAGATCTCAGGTGAGCATTTATAGGACCATTGGTCCTCTGGTTAAATTCCTATTGGTCATAGCATAAATTACATTTGTTATTTTATACAAGAATATTCTGTTCCCCAGGTCCTTTGAGATGGGAATTTGTCTCCTAATTAATGAAAATATTCTAAAACAATTGTAACAAGCGCTAAAACGAAAAAATGTAACAGAAGTTGACAATACTGGAACAGCAATGATCATTCTGTGCTGTATAGCATTTCGTCGATCATTCTATGCTGTATAGCATTTTGTCGATCATTCTATGCTGTATAGAATTTCGTGGATCATTCTGTGCTGTATAGTATTTCGTCGATCATTCTGTGCTGTATAGCATTTCGTCGATCATTCTATGCTGTATAGCATTTCGTCGATCATTCTATGCTGTATAGCATTTCGTTGATCATTCTATGCTGTATAGCATTTCGTCGACCATTCTATGCTGTTTAGTATTTTGTCAGGATTTTTCACTGTCATATGCATCTAATTTACCAAGCAGAATTGATATTATTCAGTTAGGTGCCACTGTAAAGGTAGAAAGGGTATGCGTGCAATGTTTTCGTGGTGCAATAAACATTGTGTAAATACATTTATATTTCAATGCAAACTGCTTACAACATGTGAACAGGGTATACTTATAGGCCAAAACAAGGGAGATAATTGAAGGATAAGTTTCATCATTTCTCTGCAACATGACATCATGGTTACATTTTCTTTATAGAATCACTAAGCCTGTGAAGCAAATAAATAACCAAACTTTGGTCATGTTCACATGTACATGTTTCACGCTCAATCCTGCTGAGCGTAGAATTTGTTCTGCTCAATGATGGTAGACCCCAACAGTCTGCATTTTAAAATATAAGTACCTATATATTTAGACTGTACGAGTGTCTGACATGAAGCCTGAAAATCATATTGATTTAAGCTATTTGTTATATTTGAGCAGTTTAAATATCATGCTCATTGGAATTGAGCTTGAAAAAAAGCTTTGTAGTCTTTACCATGTTTTTGTGGAGAAAACTTATAAACTTATCCCTCAATGATCATCCAATAAGCTACATATGGTCTGCTGTATGGTGTGAATCATGCAGATTTTCTCTGTTATTATCATTGTACATAATATCATCATTAAATGTATGAGTTTTTAGTGTTATGCCCTTTGTTGGACAAGAAGAAAAAAACACTCATGTTTCAAGATTGCTCTAGGACTTCGCAAGTTGTACTCAAACTTTTGATAGCTTTTAATGTAAATTAGATGAAAGTTTTGTAAAATTAAGACATTTTAAAACACACTTATACTTGCTCAAGGAGATACCTTTCGTGACATTTTGTGTATTTTGTTACTAATTAAAGCAAATACATGTACTATGATATATCTGTTTTGGTTGTTGCTTTATTTAGTATCAAACTACATGTGTATACACATGGAAAAAACAGTAAGAGAGCACAACTTTCTCTTCCGAGAAATCTGCACTTTCCAATTTTGATAGTCGGCAAGTATGACCCCCTAGTATAAGACGATAAAGCCATGCTAAGGTCAAAAGCTGAATGGGCACATACTTAAAACAGCAGAGACACAGTCTGGTTTGGGTTAAATCGAGTGTCATTAAAGTTGTGGTCAATGTTCGCAGGTGACATTAGAAATGCTGACGATTATGTGCTTGTCATCACACTGTGTAATGGCTCTAGCACCAGAAATCACAATAAGGTACCACCTGTTTTGTAGTTCCTATGCCCATACCTTTAAACATACAGTATTTTTAGTAATATGTAATCAAGGTTCAAACAATTAAATACCATTATCAGCTTTGTTATTTTAGCAATTCTTTTTTTGTCGATATTTTATGAAGGTGAAAGAATTTTTCAATTATCACCAATAGCACTTCAAAATTTTTAATTCCAAACAAAAAAACCACACTATGAAAATCAGGTGTTCCCTAACGTTTTTTCGTGTGTATATTACTACATCACTCTGATGAAAACCTTCAGTCTCCTTACTGGTTTATAATTTTTGTTAGGCATACTCCGAAGTTCCTGCCCGTCTTTTCTTTACATACAAGTGAACAGCAGATTGCCATACTATTTATTAAATATCAGAGTTTAATGTGTATCAATCGAAACTCTACAGATTCTGGTACTACATGTATATTATAAGCACTGATGATTTATTATTTAATTAGTTTCTCTTTGCTCATGACGTGAAAATGGTGATATGTGGTTTCATCTATAGGCGTTGCAACATTATCAATTTTAAGTGGTTAATCTTTAGACTTATGGCATCACATTTGCATTTTGTGACCAAAGGCAGTGTATGTGGAATTCATACATGAACTATGTTAACTACAGGACATTGTTTAGGCAAAATAAGTGATCAAACTGCCCCAGAAATCCTTTTTCTGGATCACTCAGAAACAGGGAATTTATGGTATTTGTGGTCTTTTACTTTGCTTCTACACACTAAACATCAATGTCCTGTGCTTTAATTGCTATCCATATCTAGAAAATAATTTGGAAATATGAAAACTACCCACCGTGGTGAATTTCCCTGGCATCACTCTATTAAAAATTTTCAGCAACTGGAATAGACAATTTATATTCTCCACATCGTGCATTTGGCCACGATGAAAAGCAAGATTTACTAAAAATGGAAATCCAGTTACCACCAAAATTGATAATGTTGCACCCTCTTATCTGTGTAGCTGTAAAATAATTAAGCTACTGAAATAAACTGTTATTTATATTAGTGTTTTGTCTTAAATTATGATCCAAGCCTTATACATGTAGTATAAAAAGAAAAAAAATCTATTAAATATTTAATGATCTTTGGAGACTGATCCACTTCACTTGGTACATGTAGATGAACAATTCTATTGGAAGTTTTTTAGGGACCCCTGTAAATTACACTTGTAGGATCTGTATGGGCCTCACAACTTATTTAATGAGATGGAGGTCTGTTTATCGCTTTACATCCACAGTCAACAGCTAAGGCCATACAGTCAGTTGACCAGTCATCCTAACCACTATTCATGATCTTTCATAGGCAAGCTAGTTTGGGCCATACCATTGGAAATTTTGGCAGATAATATGGAAATATAATACACCTCAACCTCTTTATAACACTATTGTTTGGGTCCAGGACAATGTCCGTGTTAGCTATCCAATCCGTGTTATAACGAGAGTAAAATATATAGATATATAGCAAAATCAGACCATTTGGGATCCATGAATGGTCCGTGTTATATCCAAAACCGTGCTGAAAAGAACCGTGTTATAAAGAGGTCCAGGTGTAATAATATTTCCAGGTCCCGGACTATAGGCAAACTTGCTGTGTTCATACAGAGACAGGGCCTTAGTTCAAAGCTGCCAAAGCCAAGGATTGAACCTAGAACATGGGCGTTACTAGGCAAATGGCCTATACTCTAAACTAGGGTCCTGAAAACTGCTTGGCATTTTTGTGTAAATAATGCAACCTGGAAATTTTCATAAAAATGTGGCACGCAGGATGAGGCACGCAGGATGTGGCACGCCGGATGATCAAACAATGAAGAAGACAGAAAGAGGCATAAATGAAAACAAACAAAATGTTACTGATGGGATCTATTACAAACCACCTATTATCATAACTTGTTGATAAACATTTAAAAAAGAAACTACGAAAAACTGATACCAGTTGTACATGCATTAAGGTGAAACTTGTCAAAAACCTTTTGGCAGTATCAAACACAAATGCATAACATTTGTAGACTAGTAGAATTTATATCACATAAAAATATACTATCGTATATAAAAGATGTATAACATTGAGCTACAAAAAATACATGTTATGAATACTTATTATATATAATACAGTACATCTAGCAGAATAATGCAGCTTAAAGCTATGGCCTCACTCCCAGTTTAGCTCTCTGGTTCACCCCTGTTTGATCAGTCGGGATCAAATGTGACAAACCAGGACCACCATGGCTCTACTGTGGGATTCCATCATGATGAACCTGGCCCTACTGGCTTTAAGGGTTTGGCCACGTTCCGGTTCACCTCGGTGTAGCCACAGTTTTTGCTGGTTGCTATTATTTTCAATACTGGGAAACACCGGGACATAACTGTGGCAGTGACAGTCAACAGAACCCACAGTATACAGCCGGGGTAACACTGGGCTTTCCAGTAGTAAAACTGAGGCACACTGGCCTGCTCAGTGGTGACACTAGTAGAACCGGGAAAACGACCGAGGCTATACCGGGGTAACACAGTGACTGCGAACACAATAAATTTTTGTAGGAAATGTTCCCCGGTTTGTCACAGTTTACCGCCTACAAGGCGCCATGTAACCACTGGGCCATCAAGATCTCCTTTAATAAAGTTTTTAAACAAAATACAGTAAATTTCATACCTCTGTCAAATCCAGTGTTAGAAATAAGCAATTGCCCACTTGCCCCCCACGGGTTGAAATTGCTGGGGGCAAGCTGATTAACTTGTAAGGTTGCCCCCTGGACAACCTAAAATTCCAGAAAAATAATTTTGTTCAAGTAGTTTTACTTATTAAAACATTTTTTTATCTCTTTATAGCAGTGTAATAATCTTGGAACAGCTATTTAACTTATACAAAACTAAAAAACAAAATATAGCTTTGTTCGTGAAAATTAGCGTTTTAGTATGGGCAAGTTCGAATCCTATGGGGCCCCCGGGCAAGTTCAAAACACTCCTAGGTTGCCCCTTGGACAAGTAACTGTATCGGTCTTATTTCTAACACTGCAAATCCAAATTTTGTTATCACCAGTATACAAGATGATAAGAGAACTAAACTACTAAGCCACTTCCAAGTGCATGCTTATAAATTGTCAAAATAAAATTGATAATAAGACTTACGCAATCAAATTCATAAACTTTTATTTCAAGATTAATTGAAGATTTATACATGCATTAGGTACATGTACATTTAGTTATTACTCTTATTCATTTTAAGTAATTCTCGTCCAGCCACCTATAAAACCTAACAATTTACTGAGACACAATGAAAACCCAGGGATATAATACAATGATTTGGCCAATCCTTTCAAAAACAATATTCTAAATCTATCTATAAGAGACAGTTTGATATAATATGGCTGCCTTTGACCCATTTGTTCAACTGATATGCTAAGAATGGATCCAAAGGAGGTAATTCCCGATCTTGAGCCATCAAAAAATGCATTTGCCATTAAAAAGAACTCCTCGGATGGATCCTTCATAGCAGGTATCAATACATTTTTTTCTATTTCTTTACAATATTTATATGCTAAGTCATAGCCTTTATAACAAATATTATTTTCATCTTTTATTCCCAGAAAGAACCCCACCCATCTCCAAAAGTACACATAATCTTCGAGGTCCAACTTCGAGCATCGAATTCCCAATTCCTTTGGATACATGACGATTGTTCCCATGAATCCACACTGAACAAGAGACATGTCGTATTGAGAAATCCACACTCTGTTACTAACTTTATCATTATTCTTGCTTCTTTCCATCATGAACTCACGAGCCTTATTATGGATTTGTCTTACAGATCGAATAGACTTTCCGGCTTTTGTGGAGCCGTTAAAAATATCGCCATAATGCCATCCAACAACGTGAAATGCAGTTCGAGCGTATCGAATGAATGCATCTCTAGGTTTTGAAGATTTGCCAGTTGCCACAAGAACGTCAAGCAGGTTTTTGATACTCAGACCACAGGCAAGAGAACACATCATCCCCATTAAACAACTAAAAGCATTGCGTTGGAAAAACTTTCGACCTCTGTCAAATTTTAGTCGATCAAAGTCTTTTGGTATGCTTTCTTCAGGGCCTTCATCATAGTCATTGGCTCCCAGCTCCAAATCTTCCAGACAGCCACTCATGTGTTATTTGACTCCTGAAAATAAAAGCATGATATGAGCTGCCTCATGGGAAAACCAACAATCTGCATATGCGAAAACAAAGACGCAGATCAGCTTCGCGGTAACCGCGAAGCTGATCAGCGCCTTTGTTTTCGCTACTCGGATAGTATAGTTCCTCTTCTACTTAAATCTGAAATTTCAAGATTCTAGCTCTTTTCTCTGATTGTACAGGCCGGTTTATGTCAGACCTGTTCGGAAACCACATTGTTGGTTTTCCCACGAGGCGGCTCATATGGTGAGTGATGTTACACAACCTGGCTTGCATTATTTCTAATATTGTGGAGATTTCATATTTCATACCCAATTTGAATGTATGCAGTAAAACATATTGGCAACTATTATTGTACAAGGCTGAGATTTTCAGTATTACAGCAGAATGTTTATTCCTAGAACATGGAAATTGTTTAGTTTATAGATAGTACAAAACTGGCTTCCAGGGCTGCTATATAAATAGCCCAGCTCTGTGGTTATCAAAATGCATCAACAAAGAATATATTTTTATCTTAAAATTAAGTTAAAAGTTTACATGTTATCTTACCAAATGCTAGGTAATACTGAGTAACCCAACTTATTTTTGCAGCTATAAATTTTTGCAATTTTGTCTCCATGCATATTTTTGTGGCTTTTTATTTTCACGGACTGAAGCACAGGCCTATTCATAATATGCTGTATACCAAATGGACATTCTTAGTTACGGCAATTTATTTTTGTTAATTCATCTTTCTCATGAAAGTCGCAAAAATAATTCGCTTGTGAATATAAATTGGTTTACAGTACTCTTCAATGTGAAGTTGTCTGTTTATAATGGCTAGAATAATGGGGACATTTTTTATTCAAATTATATGTTATGAGGATGTTAGATGTTACGCCTGTGGTCAACTGGTTACAATTTTATACTTACAACAGGGAGCGAATCACACACACACACACACACACACACACACACACACACACACACAAAATCATTCAGACTAAAAGTTCAAGTTTTCATCCCCTGGCCCAGGTGATTTGAACAGCATTGGACACTTAGTCAATGTGGCAAAGATGAAAGTAAATATTTTAGGTTGGTTGCACTTGATCCCTAGTGAAGTATTGTCAATTTTGGTGTGTCACCAGTAAACCATTCAGATTCAGGGGATTCAACTGGATAATCTTCAGTACACTTACTTATTAATCTCTAAATATATGTAAGAGATATATTTTTCTTTAAAGAAATGCAAGGTAATTATTATTAAAATTACTCCCCTTTTTGACAATGTAATTCATTACATTTCAATTATTGTAATTAAATAAAGAATGAATTACAATTACAGTAAAGTCCCCTAAAATTGCGCGGCCACCAACATTGCACATGTCATATGGCATATACATGTAAACCACAGTACAAATAGCATGTGCCTACTAATGTTTTTCACACATATTTTACACCATAAAAAAGTGCATACAGTTACATCCCCTTTCACTCGAGTTTGCTGTTTGAGCATTTGCATCACACAAGAAGATCATGTGTTCCGAAGATCTGAGTTTCTTTTCATGTTGTCCTCAAAGACATCTGGATTGATTGATCTGCTGATTTGAGTGACAGCTTCAAACTAAATGACCTTTAAAAACGGCAAACTTGAGTGAAATTTTTAACTTAATATGTGGAATTTTTGCCATGTAGATACCGATCAGATACTGCTTAAATTGATAAAATTCTGTTTTTGTCTCTATCCTGTTACAAATGTGTGTTCCTAATATGCATTGTATATGTTGTGCAAAGAATTTTGAAATAAAATTATGCTTTTACCAAGCAATTACAATGTTTTTATCAGAAGAGGTGACATCATTACCTAAAGATAAATGCTGAATAGATTTTAAGAACACCTGGGACACTGTTTCAGTTCTAAAATAGAATAAAAAGTTACCTGATTTACAAGCAAACGGCAAACTCGAGTGAACAAATTTGATTGACCTAAATGCTCAAACGGCAAACTCGAGTGAAAGGGGCTGCAATTTAATGGCATATTTGAGGTTCATACCTTTCAGAATACCCTAATTAACATCATTATGTGATTTTGGTTAATTTTAAAATACTGTGCATTTTAGTGCCACCACACAGAGCAAGATTTTTATTCAAACTTTGTGTGTCTTTAACTGTCATATGTGTTGACTGAAGTACAACTGATGTGAATAAATTGCAGGTTACCAAAAAACAAAAACATTTGATATAGCCATGTGCAATGTGTGGACAAATCGTCTCCAAATTTTTCAAGAGAGTTTAGATGTTTCAACCAAGATTTTTCAAAAGTAGACGGACATTGCTAGCATTTCATATTATGTTGGTTGTATTATTAAATACTTTGAACTTCTCCTTGTTAGTATTGTTTATATTTTACGACTGATCAGGCATGAAGTATCTTATGTATGCAATGTTACAAGACTGCGTCATATTTTCAAAATTTTATTTTTTATTTTGAAAAATGTAATTACATTGCAATTAACTAGCCTATAGTAATGGGTTTTGACGCACCTAAGCATTCAATTGAAAATTGTACTTTTCCAAACATATTCAAAATATTTTTGGGTTATGCAATGCATTGAGTGACTTACTTCACATTATTTAACACTATTGAAAAATGTCTCTTGCAGTTGTTCTGTCAAAAAATCAATATGAAATCAGTCTACCCTACATTCCGCCATTTTGGTTTTCAGACATTTGAAATGACGCATTAAATCAGATTTGATATTCTCACTTGTGCAATGGACATTGCACCTGTAAAGGGTTATTTTATTAATCTAGAGAGAATCCCTGACCTGTTCAGCAATAGCAAATGTGGAAAAATAATTTTCTGTCTCTTAGACACATGCCTAAAGTTAGGTGCTTGTTTTAGAAAATGGCCGCCATTTTTGCACATCAAATTTTAGGGGTAGGGTAATTGAACCACATATATTTCTGTTATGACTGTAGACTCGGACCATTATCACAAACGAAACTGGGTCCTTTGGGTATTAAATTAGGATACTAACACAATTTTTCATCAACTGAATTGATCATTTGCAGCCAGCAAAGCCAAGAACTCAACTTTTCTATTTTTTTCTCCACCAAGTTACATTACATAAAATATATAAGACGGGAGTCACGGGACATAATTTTGAAATAAAATATTTTATGTGCATAAGTATTTGGGGAATGTGTCAAGGATCCAGATCTATGAAGTAAATGTTGCTTTAGCAAATAGGAATATTTTTATTTGAATGAAATGAGTTAAAGAAAAAAAAAATGCTATGTCATCCTTGTGAGAAAAAAAGTCATAAGAAAAAGGACAGAAAAAAGGGTACCCAAACAAAATCTAACACAGCTTTCCCTTAACACTCACAAGTTTTCCTTTAATTACTTTAACATAACAGTTAAGAGTTGATAATTACTTATAACAACTTGCATTTGACAAAAAACTATGGTAGTTCTAAAAATGGCAGAAACGTAAAGGTGCGTCAAAATAGATGTGCGTCAAAATACATTACTGGACGATACAAGTACAAATTTAACTACCACGATCCTGTCGGTCAGTAGGTAATAAGTTAATTCTCAAGGCACAAGCAGCCCATTTTTAAGGCCAAAACGGCCACTACTCCAACCACTATTTTATTTTTACCTAGCTTTTAGCGAAAGTTTGTACTTGTTTTTAACAAAATAGCCAGTTTCTGCTTCTCTTCTTCTCCAAGAGTCGCTTTAAAGTTTCTCGAGTTTCATCGCATTTGTAACGTTACAAAGTATATTTTAAACAAAAAATCTATACCCTTAGCTTGCTGAAAAGCAGCTTATTTTCTGTTTTTACCTTTCAAGTCGACGTTGTTGTTGTTTTGTTTACCTCAACACCGGTTTGCACTTGTTTTATTCAATGCAATTTAGAACGGCGTAGGCCTACGGACCAACTTGAATCTTGAATCTTGAGTAGAAATTCTGCCAATCCTGGCACACCTCCACACGCTGGAGTAGCGAATAAAAGGATCACTTCTAAAATGGTATTCCACCACCCTATTTACAGTTTATATATGTCTCTATTTACAGGTTATAATCAGTTCATATATGATTTCTAAAAGTTCTGGATAAAAAACTTAGTAAACCCGCTAAGTTGTGTCCTGGATAACCTCCATACCCCTAACCACAAGTCTTTTTCTTTCTGATTCGCTGGGGGACTAAGGCAAGTCTCTTATAGCGTTCACAATGTAACGTATAACAGAGTCTTCTACTGTGAAATTCTATTGTCTCTATTATATGATGGTTACGTTTCGGGGTAGACAAGTATAGAGCACTACAATCTAGCACTATCTGAAGCAAGTCTCTAGGGTGGTTAGCAAGCTGAGGATCATGCAGGCTACTATATAAGCCGTTAATAATGTCCAATATAGACTGTCTAGCACTATGCAAAGCCGGACAACACAACAGAAAATGTTCAGTATTTTCGATGTCAGTCTTACACAATAGACATGTTGGTTCTATCTCGTTCTGGTTGAATGCTGATCTGTTACTTTGCAGAATGTAAGTGCCTGTCACTAGTTTCAGCTTGGTAGTTATCCGTGGAATCTCTCGAGCGTTACCAATCGTACGTATAACAGGATGTCTTCTACCATAGCGAAATTCACCAGCATGTAGATGACGCAGACTAGTATACATCTCCACACTACGACCGATTCTAGTCGTCCAGTAACTGTTGACTTGCTTATTGACTGTTCGTTTCCATGAATCTTTACTTGGAGGATCTTGGAGTAACTCCAGTGGATTTGTCAAGTCATATTTAACACACAATTCTTTAATGGCTATAAACCAACTGTTACTTCTATGCCCTTTAATATTCAGTTGCCTGTATGCTATTCGCTTTTCAACGGCCTCCATGGTGAGCCGGGAGATATTACCGAACAGTATAAGAGCTCTTTTATGTATAGTTGCCTCGATCGGGACTGTCCCTGATAGTATGTAAACCGCTGGATCGGCAGCAGTAACTGGTACTGAAAGTAGTAGCTTAAGATACTTCTTGTAAAACTTCTCCAAGGCATCCAGCTGTTTTCCTTTTGGCAATACCACTTCCATTCCGTAAATCAATATCGGAAGAACATAAGTTTGAAGTAGCTGTATAGTCGTCTCTGGATCTTGCCCATTGTTTCCATGACACCCTGCTGGCATGAGACTATAAAGGGTTCGTCTAGCCTTCTTGATATTTTCTGCCACTGCCGATGACTCTGTGTTAGCGGATCTTAGAACACCAACATGCATACTTTCAGTTACCACTGGCATGGGTTCACCATTGAGAGTCCACACATAGTCATCGTCATCACCATTTGAGTCAACTTTCAGTATCACGCTCTTCACCAGCTGGAAGTCAAACCTTTCCATGGAGCCATAGTCAGCTGAAGTATGTACCAGTGACTGCAAGGGGTCAGGTTCAGAACTCGCTACCGCAACATCATCTGCACAGGCTGGTGCGGCACATCCAATCTCACCAATTGTGGCTCCCTTGTAGATACCATCCAGCCTATCGAGGAGTGTATTACCATATACCTTGTATAAATCCGTGCTCATCACGCCCCCTTGCTTTACGCCCTGGTGAATGTCAAATTCCTCTGAGAACTGTCCATCCCATTTGATGAGGGTTTTAGCGTTTGTGTGAAGACTATTAATGATATTCCAGAGTGCACCATCAATCCCCAGATGATATACTTTACGTAGTAAGCTAGAGTGACTTACTACGTCAAATGCACTTTTAGCATCAAGAAATGCTATGTATGTGGGCATCTTTGAATCCTTGTTGTTTCTAATGTATTCTTCGAGGATCAGGGAGCAGTTCATTGGGGAAGAACCCTCTGTGAATCCCCTCTGTAATGGATTTTGGTTTTCTGTAATAACAGGCTTAATTCTTTCTCTGATCAGCGCTTCCAGTATCTTGGATATAGTAGGAGTGATAGTTATACCCCGGTAATTCTTGGCATCAAGATTGGAACCTTTCCGCTTAAATACTGGAGTAAGTACGCCTAGCTTCATGCAGTCTGGAGCACATCCTGTCCTGAACATCGAATTGAATAGATGTACTAATATAGGAGTAATAAGTTCTGCACAGTGTATGAAATGTTCTGACTGAATATTAAAAATATCTGCTGACTTTCACGTATTTAATGATTTAATTGCCCTTAATGTTTCTTCACAGGTAACTGGAGTAAATGTGTTTTCACTTTTACAAATGTCAATTATCTCGTTAAATTCAAGATCAACAAGTTTCTTGTATTCCGAGTCATACATAGGACTGTCCTTTGGTGTTGCTAGTTGGCTAAAATGTTGTTGCCAGCCGACACAGGGTGTGTCTAAAATGCGAAAATATGATATTTACGGGACTGTTGCAGCTTCGGTTTCACTACGTACTCCGAGGCTTTTCTTCTTCCACCTCTTTAAACCAGTCTTTAAACCAGTCAAATGCACCATGATGCAACTGACAAGGAAAATCAATAAAATTTAGGGCTAGAATGTCCGCGAGGGCGTATGGCACTATCGAATCTGAATCTGAATAATTTACTGGTGACACGCCAAATGACATTATTTCACCAGGGGGTTCGGATGGGGGAGAAATTAGTCCCTTGAACGTACCAGTGAAGCGAACTTGGACACACAATCATCTGACATTTCAGCAGTAGAAAACAGAGAGTCAGGGAGGTCATTCCAGTCCCTGATAGTCTGGGGAAAGAAACTACATTTATAGGCCTCTATACTAGCAGATGGAAGCTGAAATGCCTTGGAATGACTATTTCTACAACGCCTAGTCTTTGGGATAAGGTCATCTGTAGGTGTTCTGGCTTTACCCTTCAGACCTTTGTATAGCGATATAAGTCGATTATCCGTCCTCCGTTTCTTGAGAGATTCCCATTTGAGTTGTTCCAGAATGCCAGTCACATTACCTTCCTCGAAAGTATAATTCCTAGTTACAAATCTAGCGGCACGATTCTGTACCTTCTCCAATTCCTGCTGGAGGAATTTAGTATGAGGATCCCAAACAGAACTTCCACATTCCAGGACTAGGCGCACCAGTCCTTTATAAGCTGCTTCTTTAACATCTTGGGGGCAAGAAAATAAGTTTCTCCTCAAGATTCCAAGTGTTCTGTTGGCTTTAGTACAGATATTATTGATATGGGTATTCCACTTGAGGTCATTTGTAATTGTTACACCTAGATATTTAATGCTATCAACATTTTCCAATACCGTTCCCTCGAGGGTGTACGAGGCCTCAATTTTATTTATCCGCTTATTTGTCAGCTGCATCATGTTGCATTTGACAGGTTGAAATCTCATGCCCCATTTTCGGGCCCAGCTCCCTAAAAGGTCAATGTCTTTCTGAAGTTTCAATGTATCTTTTACTGTTCTAATTTCACGGTAACAAACACAGTCATCAGCAAAAAGCCTGATTTGAGAGTCAATGCCAACGGGTATGTCATTTATGTACAAGGAGAACAACAATGGACCGAGAACGGTGCCCTGAGGGACACCAGACACAACAGGGGCCCAGTCAGATTTAACACCATTAACAACCCCCCTTTGCTGCCTGAAGCACAAAAAAGCATTTATCCATTCCAAAGTCTTTCCACCTATACCATAACTAGACAATTTGCTTTTAAGAAGTTCATGTGGAAGGGTGTCAAAAGCTTTTTCAAAGTCCAAAATAAAAGTGTCAACCTGACCCTTTTTGTCCAATATTTTTGCCCAACCATTTATTACTGTAATCAGCTGAGATTCAGAACTATGCCATTTCCTGATTGCATGCTGTTTGTCCGACAAAAGATTATACTGGTCAAGATGACCCATGCTATTTGAGCAGACAATATGTTCTAGAAGTTTGCAAGGAATACAAATCAAAGAAACTGGGCGGTAATTACAAGCAAAGGACCTGTCACCTTTCTTGAAAAGTGGACAAATATTAGCAAGTGACCATTCCTTAGGGATTTCACCCGTATTGATTGACTGCTGGAAGAGATGTGCAAATACAGGTCCTAATTCTTTTGCCAATTCTTTTAGGACTCTAAAAATGGAGTTCATCAGGTCCTAAGGCTTTAGAAGGGTTCAGACCTTTAGTTTTCAAATTTAGATCTAATTTTTGCACTTCCAGTTTTCTTAGCTTTTGCATGAGTTATATTTTTCTTGCGAATCTTCCTCCTTATCTCAGGAGTTATCCATGGGACAGAAGAGACAGAGCGACTTGTTTTTTATGGAACATGCTTATCTGCCGAGTCCTGAATGAAAGATGTAATAAGATTGAAATTTTCCTGAACCGAACGGGTATCCGGGTAGCCATTGAAATACTTTTCCTTTGCAAATTTTAATGTATCTGCCCTCATAGATTCATAATCACCTTTCTGGTACCGATACACCTTCCTCCGAGGTTTCTTAATGGTGGGAATAACAATTTTCAGCGTTCCAGAAACAATATCATGATCACCGAGACAATCTGGGGAGTGAATGTCTACAAACTGATTGGGAAGAAAAGTGATAATCAAGTCCAAAGTATTTCTTTCTCTAGTAGGGAAGTGGACTAATTGATCACATCCATGATCATTAATAATGTCACCAAAATTTGACCACCAATCCTACTCAATGGTGACCCACATTTATTGTGTCTGTCCGGCCAAACAATATCTCCAAAGTTGAAATCCCCTAGAACGTGAACTGAGGGGGTTCATTTCCCTTATGTTTATCCCTTATTTTGTTAAGCTGCTCTCTGAACAAAGTATCAAGTAGAAAGAAAGAAAAGAAAGAAAGGCTCGCATGCATGTCATGCATATGTGGTAGAGATATGTGTTACAATCTCAAAAATGACTTATAGTATACTGAACACAGCAAATCATTTTCGGACATATCAGTGACAGAGTTTATATGTTTTCTTACATTAAATGAATCTAAGGCTAAACCAAATAATTTTTGATCATTGAATATGGGTGGCTCCATGCATTTCTGATAAGCAGGGGGAAAAACAACATAATTAAAGGGGTGTATGTGGTTTTTAGGTGCGGTTGCGAGGCAGTTTTCCATTGGAATGGTGTGTTATACAAGATTACAGCGATCAGCTATGGTTATGTCATTGCATTAACATTAGAAGCTTTGAACCCTCGGCCTTTGCAAGTAATAATACAGTATAAAAACCGTGGTTGACCCCTTTAACATGTATATAAAAATATTTATTGAAGAAAATGCATCACTGTCTCCATATCGCAACATTTGCTATTTCATTTTACTGAATCATCGGTCTCATTCTTCCACGATGCATTTCTGTGTCGCATATTAAATTTTAACAACGTCTTCGATGCATACGACACATGCTTATCTTACTGTTTTTCACGCCCAGTAGGTAAATGTGCATTTACAAAGCCGTTTGGATACATATTTCAATAAAGACACCACAGGACTGTGTTATACTTTTTAGTATACGACCAAGACAAAGAAAAACAAAAGGAATTTAAGAATGTAATGAGTTTCCGTGGCAAAATTGTATCTACTGGTCAACTTTATTGTCTACGCGCCAGCGCGTAGACTACTCTAAAGTTTGAGATTGACCTACTTTTAATTAAATTACAAGACAACTCGTACACCTCTCTACAACTGCAACTGCAAGTTTGAGTCTAGTGGCTTGACCATCGTGTTAGTAGGATTCCGGGTCGTTTCGCCAAGGACCGTGTAAACACCCAAAACACCCAGGCAAACCTCCCTTTGGTTGGTAACATTTGTACCAATGGTGCAGTAGGTATCAAAAATGGGGCAAATTGTTAAATTCGTGGAACTGGTGCATGACTGCATTCTATCTAAGCAACAACGGAATGAAATGAACCGACGGTATTGTGACGCTATATGGTCAGGCCTGAAAGCTTTGACCGCACCCCACCTGCCGTGTAGCCAATTACATTCTATCCAAGCCACAACGGAATGAAATGAACCGACAGTACTGTGACGGTCGATTGTCAGGTATGAATGCTTTGACCGCGCAGCGTTTTATTTCTGTTCAGTCACATGAGCCACGATGAAATGGGAGTACGGTCAGATTCTTTGACATTCAAGTTTATATATGCGAAGCGTAGACCAAGCTTTTTGTAAAAGCTTATACTTGTAAACCATTAGCTGAAAAACACAAGTGCCGTAAGTATTCCAATCGACTTCAAGTGGGAACATAGAAGAATTTTGCAGATCATAGTGGACGCCGATTTTGTAAACTCGGCTTTGTTTATTTTCGCGAGAGCAAAACGGGTGATACTTACCGTTCAAGGGCAGAGGATGTGGAACGTCGCATTCGTAACAATATCGCCGACGCATACGAAACTTCATATTAGTATGACTATGCAATTAACAATCCACGTCGCATCAATAATCACGATTAACGGTTGGGTCCCCGTGAAACAGCAATACTATACAAATGCAAAATAGAACCCTTGGTGTTTTTTTTTTTTTTTTTTTTTTTTTTTTTTTTGTGTGTGTGTGTGTGTGTGTGTGTGTGTGTGTGTGTGTGTGTGGTTTTTGTACTAAAGTAAGGTTTGAAGACTATGTCACTTGCACTTAAAACATTAGGGATTTCTGTGACCTGTGAGGGGGTTGAAATCCACCATGGGGGTTCTTTTTCTACATTTTACATATTTTTGTTTCAAATTTCTCCATGAAATTGAAATAGTTCGGTCCAAGATTGGGGAGGGATTCGGGCGAAATCTACCACTGGTCTCCAGCCTCGTCACAGTATGTCCTTGTCCTGAAATACTGGAATGGGACCTCGGTTAATAGTCTCATCCAAAGAACTGTACAAGCCCGGTATCGAACCTGCAACCACTGGTTTAAAAGTGAGTGGCTAAATGATGAATTTTAGAAGCCGCAGTGGTTGAAAAAAGAGGGCTATTCGGGCGACTCATCCGCACTATTTCATATATGGCGAGTCTCCCCGCTCCGAGGATTTCTCAAACACCTTTACACATAGACTAACGGTGGGTAAAAATCAAATGGTGCTACAGTATCTTTGCTGTCGTTCGAGTCATTTCTATAACATAACCTCCGACACTCAGGGGTACATGCAAAAACTGTTGTTCGAGGAACAGTGTGATATGAATAGCTGACCATCCAGGAATGGGACCTCGGTCCAACCGAATCTGATATGACATATGGGTACCTATGACATGTATAAAAGCCATATATGCAGATGGACCGCCAGACTCGCCCTACTAATTGTGTGGTTTGCTTTGACCCTCTGAAGCGTCTAAAAAGAACGATTCCGACTATTATGCTTTGCTCTTTTCATTTTGAAAGATACATACTTTTATACATAGATGCCCTAGCGTTAAAACTCAATAAACCATTCAAACATTTAGACACGCCTTTTCCATTTTAAACATCTTACTTAATATACTTCTGTGTTTTTATACTTCTAAAGAGGTTGGGCGGTACAAATCGTCTAATTTTCGATTTCTCAGCAATATCGTGAAAATCAATGTCTTTTTTCGCAGTTTGTTTTCTTTTCCTCAGTTTGGAATCCTTGGAATTTTTATCCAGCTTTTCTTTCCTGAATAGCGCGCGGTCAAAACATTTTCTTCCCAATCGCATCGTCTGGATTACGTTTCTTTATATATCGGTGTCCAATCGATTGTTAAAGATCTTTAAGATTAATTTGTGCTATTAAACTTTTTGTGTGTGCCTTTAAAAAGTTCGCGCCGTCCTACCTGAATAAACTTACCTGGGTGCTCAGAGAGGCGTGACCACCTGTCGCATTCCAATTATTGTTATGATGCGCTTCGTTTCTCCGCGTAAAAATACCTGTATACACCTTAAGACATAGTCGCTTCAACACTTAAGTAAAACCAACACCGGTGATACGAAATTGGGATTTACCTGCGCGAAGTATATTCAAAAGTAAAGAATTTTATATGTGAAGTGCTCATTTAACTTGAAGGAATTTGGATTAACCTTTCCCAAACTTTATTTGATTATGAGGAAAATTTAATATACACATACTACTGGATTTAAATGTCTTTCGATTAAAACAAACATAATTGCATGTAGTATGCATTGGATGATGGAGATATAATTAAGAGAAAAGGTGCAAAAAATGAAGGAGTTACTAGTTATAATCCTGACATTGTTTGTGGCACCACGGGGAGTAGAGGCAGCGAATTGTCCTGATGCTGCCGTTGTAGTGGTGGCAAGTGTTTTCTCAACTCTAGCTGTGGTTTTCATTGTGCTTGGAATTATTGCATTCTTGATATGGAAGCGGAGAAGAGGTGAGCTCTTATGATGGTCCACTTTTATAATTTTATATATATCATGCACGTAACAAAACCGTTTGTCCGAAAATGATCGAAAAATTGTCGACAAGGGCGTAAGCCCAAAATTCAAATGTAACATCACACAGCCCCCTGCTGTTGCTTTCGTTGACGCTATGGAGATGTTACATGAACTCTTAGTGTTTTTTTTTTTTTTTTTTTTTTTTTTTTTTTTTTTTTTTCGTTCTCCACAAGTGCTTGGTTTCTTAATATTTGTGCGTTCTGAACAGTGTGCGAAATTTGATTTTGATGAATCTTAATAGCATGACTTCCAATATGTATGATGCATCTTACGCACAGATGCGTTTTTGGGAAAAAGGCGGTTGGGTCTTGTTTTCGCTTGTTTTGTTTTCACTTTTAGAAATGCATCATGGAGCGCATTTTACTTTTCATTTTGAATGCGAAATACTTTATTGCATTGAATTACTGCGTAATTTATGTATACTTTCAGAATCTAAAATATGCAGGTTGAAAAATTACTAAGGACATTAATCAAAGGTGATTGATAGCAAACTTCAATTATGAAATTCTTATTTTATCATATGTAAGTCGCACCATAGAAAAATATTCCCTTTCAGTCTACTTAGATAGCATAAGTTTCCAGTTTTGACGAAATCAGTACTGAATTTTGATAAATTCTGCGGTTGCATCGCATGATTTTAGCCCAGACTGGTCAAAAACGATAAAAACACGTTTTCTGTTGACGCTGTTCATGAATTGTTACGACCTCTGATCACCCCGATAAGCCCGCATTCCGGGGCGCAAGTGGCGGAATGTAGAACGGTAGTTTTTACACCGAGCTTAATAGACCTTAAACAAGGCCACCTGCCGATTAAAATCAGTTTTATGCAAAATTTAAAAGTCCATTTTCAATGAAACAGCCATTATGTTAATGTGTAGATGTCAAATATTTATATAGGTAAAAGTTTTTATTTCCAATTTATTTCTTAAAGGCCACAGACCATGTTTTTATCTTAGCGCATATGTTCCAAAAGGATAATACGGAGATTAGAGAAAAGCAATATGTAATATAAACGATAGAAATATGCGACTAAAGAAAACATTGTTCAAATTAAACAGCGACACAAAAATCTTCATATTGTATGTAGAGGGTATTAGATAGGTAACAATTGTATACACTATGAATGGTCACATTGAATGGCCTTAAGAAATCTTTTTAAGGTAAGCCTCAGTCAAGAGTTTTTTCTTGATTTTCATACAATGCGAAAAGTCCACTGCATGTTGTAAGTGCACACCCAGGTCAGTTGTTTCCAAATGTACTGTAGTAGATCTGAAACGAATGTACGCAGGACTAGTTCCCTGTCAATACCATTCGAAGCCAGTCTAACCCAACATACAATTACATGCAACATTCGAAAAGACCAGTGACCAAGGTTCGAACTACTGTCTAAATTACAAGATGGAAACAAAAGGCCGGACTTTTGCACATAAAACGTCCAGATATGGTATCCGCAAAGTTCAATTCCGGGTCCATTCGCCTCTTTCCCAGACCAATCGGGCATTTGCCGTATCCCGATAAGAAGTGTAAAGCTTTTTAAACAATCTACACGAACTCTTCAAGCCCTCACGCAGAAGAGACACTAAGTGCAATTTGGGAAATTCTGTCTCCGAGGCTCAACGTGAAATATATAGTGAGGGGAGGCGGTTCTAACGAGTACCCACAATCTATGTTTTGGAGCAAAAATAAGAAGAAAACATGAACGTCAATCCCATCCCTCAGCAGCGATATCAGTTACAATATGGTCTTTTCGAACCTTTGTCGTACTTGTCACGATATACGCAAGACATCCCAAATAATTCTTCACCCCTGTCTTATCTAATTATCTCAACCCGGCAGCTCAGGTGGTGATAAAATACAACAATGGAGAAATCCGCCCATCTAAACAGTGGCGAAATAAATGATAAAGGGACAGTTTATTTATTGAAACGACATCTAGGAGTATTTTATTACATCATTAAGAATTTGTAATAAAACTGTCACGGTAGATTTTTTGTCGCCGTTTTGAATAAGTAGGTCAGCGTAACCGATATGCATTTTGTAGACACTGATCGTAAATTCTTCAGCTTTAATAGACCTAAAACTGATCGTAGATAGCGATAGCCGACAATAATCTGAAATGAGATCTATACTCTATAGAAAGAATTGCTGAAAAATATTGCAAAAATGAATTAGAGCAATTGATCTTCATTACTTATTTATCTTTCTAAATTAAAGCATCAGGTACACGTATCTTGCATTTTCTTACATTCTGAATGCTGTAGACTCTAAAACTTATACAGCGTCACATTGCCGAAAAGAACCCGTCACCTGTGTACACTCACTTCGAAAAAAAAAAAAAAAAAAAAAAAAAAAAAAAAAAAAAAAAACGTTACTGTTAAGTTGAATACATGTACATTGACATCGAAAAGAAACCGTTGCTTGTACCTTTACTTCATAAAGTAACCGTTGCTGTTAAGTGTTATACACTGACCCCGAGAAGCAACCGTTGCTGTTAGTTTATTACATGTACATTGACCTCGAAAAGAAATCCGGTTGCTGTTAAGTGTTTTGAATTGACACCGAAAAGAAATCATTGCTGTTAAGTGTTATACATTGACCTCGAAATGAAACCGCTGCTGTTAGTTTGTTACATGTACATGGACTTTGTAAAGTAACCGTTGCTGTTCAGTGTTATGCATTGACCCTGAAAAGAAACCGTTGCTGTTTATGCATTGACCGCGAAAAGAAACCGTTGCTTTAAAGTGTTATGCATTGAACTCGAAAAGAAACCGTTGTTGTTAATTTGTTACATGTATCTTTACTTCGTCAAGTAACCATTGCTGTTAAGTGTTATACATTGACCTCCAAAAAGAAATCGTAGCTGTTTAGTGTTATACATTGACATCGAAAAGAAACCATTGCTGTTAGTTTGTTACATGTACCTTGATTTCGTAAAGTAACCGTTGCTGTTAAGTGTTATATCATTGACATTGAAAAGAAATCGTTGCTGTTCAGTGTTTTACATTGACCTCGAAAATACCTCGAAAATACACCGTTACTGTTAGTTTGTTACATGTACATTGACTTCGTAAAGTAACCGTTGATGTTAAGTGTTATACATTGACCTCCAAAAGAAATCGTTGCTGTTAAGCGTTATACATTGACCTCGAAAAGAAACCGTTGCTGTTAGTTTGTTACATGTACCTTGACTTCGTTAAGTAATCGTTGATGTTAAGTGTTATACATTGACCTCGAAAAGAAACCTTTGCTGTTAAGTATTATACATTGACCTCGAAAAGAAACCGTTGCTGTTAAGTATTATACATTGACCTCGAAAAGAAACTATTGTTGTTAGTTTGTTACATGTACATTGACCTCGAAAAGAAACCGTTGCTGTTAAATGTTATACATTGACCTCGAAAAGAAACCGTTGTTATTAGTTTGTTATTCGTAGTAAAGTAACTGTTGTTGTCACTGTGTTATATTTATCGAAAAAGAACCGTTGCTGTTAATACTTTGTAGCATTAGCTTTGAAAAGTGACTTCGAAAAGTAACCATGCATTGCTGTTACTTGATTACATTTGAAAAGAACCTACCTGTGCCGACAAATCAAAAATGGGTGCGGTCTGCCAAGGTCGCATGTGAACGAATGCATATCTCATTTTGAACTGGAGACAGAAAACTTTGGCGGCGTCAAACTCATTCATCTGGGAGGATGATTCTGAAAGAATACTGATTGCTTTTTATTGACCGTCCTAAGATAAATACAATAATTGACCAGATGACAAACGCTAAGCATCATCAAGTTTGAAAAGAAAGGCTTAGTTGGTTGTCTTGACCTTTACAAAAGACTAAATTTTCTGATAAAAATCAATCTTTCTTGTGTTGATGAGTTTGAAAGTTCAAAGGTTCTTCGTGAATATATCCATTATATGTAAAAGATCTGATAAGAAATTGATCAAGACATGCCGCTAAATAGTTGACAAAATATGCACAAATTATGCCCATGTTAAATGACATGGCTTTAGATTTATTGATGAGAAAAGTTAGAAATTAAGCAAAAATATGTGAAAAGTGCAATGATGAATGATAATTGGGAAAATGTGCAAATTTAAATACATGAAGATATACAAATAAACCTGATTTTACTAATCAGATTGAAATTTTAGCAGACGAACTGCTCATGTCCAAGTATGAAACCGTTGGCAAGACAAGCAGGCTGTCAGCCCAACAAAATGGGCAATGCTTTATCTCAGTTGGATGATGATGAAACAAAAACCAAACACACAGATGATGTGGTACAAGTTGACATTCTTACTAGAGTACTTGAAGACATGACTCATACTCCAAAGGTCGCTCTATTAAATGAGCCGCCTCGTGGGAAAACCAACGATGTGGTTTCCGAACAGGTCCGACACAAACCGACCTGTACAAGCAAAGAAAAGAGCTAGAAGCTTGAAATTTCGGATTTAAGTAGAAGAGGAATTGTACTATCCGAGTAGCGAAAACAAAGGCGCTGATCAGCTTCGCGGTTACCGCGAAGCTGATCTGCGCCTTTGTTTTCGCCTATGCAGATTGTTGGTTTTCCCATGGGGAGGCTCAAATGTTATAGTAGTCTCATAATGAAACTATGTAACCCGCGGGCTCGGAAGTTCAACCAGTGTCCCGGGGTTATTATTGGTTGTCAATTAATTATCAACTTTAATATAGGATATAACATTCTTGTTCATCGATATATCAAACAAGACCTTTATATCATTAGCTATAAAAACAAACATTGTATGTCATTACCTGATTACGGTTGCAGTAACTGGAAATGAATATAGTGTTGTGATACCTGTCTCTGACCCAGCGGGACTTAAGTAAAAGGCGCCTGTTCTGAACTACCCCGAACGTGACATATAAATAGAGTTAAACGCTTTAGTGTAATGCTACGTTTTATATCTAGGCTTGATTCCTAATCCATCACTGCGGTGCGTCAGCCGTCAGGAAGTACAATTTCGTGTACACTGCATCTGTTCATGCCCTGATCAGGCTTTATTTCTTATCCAGCCTCCAACATAGTTGCCACATTGTTTTCATTTTCAGTATATAAATTCTAAGCGAAAGTCAAATTAAAACTCAAGGATACTCGTTAGAAGCTTTCTGTATAAGTGCCTGATTGTTAGTTTGGTTTTTTCCCACCTCGGTTTTTGGAGTGGGAATCTCTTTCTGATTGCGCCTTTTCCAGATCTTTGCCTACTTGTACCTTTTTTCTGCAGAATCTAATTTATTATTACTGAAAACTTCATCGTTTCCTACTGCAGTTAACGTTTCACTTAATACTTCAGCCCCATCAACTTTGTTGGTTTTAGTATTGTCATTGATGTTTACTGTAAGATGGATATGTCTTGAAGGTGTTTGAAGTATCGCTTTAAAGTCATGGACATTCCTATAAAGTTTGATATACTCTTTTTGATTTCCATGCTAATGACCGTTTCGGCTAAATTGAGCATAATTTCATGACATCCTAGGTATGGACCAAACACGCCAGAATAAAACTATATGGTTGTGTGTCCAGTAAAGACTCAGTGCCAGATGTTTTCGCTCACTGGATACCTTTGGATTCAATCTTTATTTTTCATATACATGTATGTTAAACTTAGAATTCGCCCGTCTAAGACTGAAATGTCTTCGCTGAGCCACGACGTACTTGCTGTTTTTGTCAGTGTTGTGTGCATATTCATGTACATGCTAATGACAAATTGGATGTAATGAATGTCATTCTCAGACGCTTACATGGACATAAATCTTGCTTAGTTTTAGGGTGACAAAAACATGACTCTCATTAAAAGTACAGGTGTTAATTACCAAGATATGCATGTAGTCCGTCTGATGTCCGTCGCTGAGTTTTATGTGGATTTGTATAAAAGATTGTAAGTCACTCATTGTAACTTCGTTCACCTCATGCAGCTCTCATACACCCCCTTTTGCTAAGGCTTTGTTAACCTGAAATGTACCGTTTGCTTCTGCAATATTCACACTACCGGTAAAATCTTACTGGAACTGGAATATTAGAATGGGCATTTGTAACCTTGTGGAAGAAATTATATGACCATCGTTACCTACATGTAGGTCTGAGCTGTTGATACTCGTATGATGCCGTAGAGCACTTCACTATTACGACAATACGGTAATATATATTAATACATGTATGTGATTTAAACTTTTAACATTTCAACGGCACAGACATTTGTCAACAATATCTAAAAGCAATTTGATGTTCAATGTAACGTCACAAAGCTCATACTTGAGCCGTCAAAGAAATAACTTGTTTGCTGAGGAAAGACTCTGGCTGGACATGCACAGGCAATGATCAGGCTATTCACTAAAGAATGTTCTCTATGTATAGCCAAGGAACCGCTAGTATACAGTTTTCATGCGGAAAGCAAAGAATGCGATCTGAATGAATGTCGAGAATGGCCGCTGATTTTGCGTTGGTATAGACCTATTTGCACCACTCACTCTCGCTGAATAATATGTGATTGTTGATTGTTGACGACTATACCATCAATCAAAAAAGGTTGTACCGCGTCATGTTCTACTAGATTTTTGTCTCAAAACTAACATTGATTGTCGACCACAGGCTACACCCACATTTTTTGTTGTGGTCTTTTTAGTTTTCATTAAGTAGATCTAATTTATCAGGTTATCTGTGTTACAAACCTGGTCATTATTGTTTTGTTTGTGGTATTTCAAGAAGTATGGTGCTATGCTAGATATGCTTCGGCAAACATGTTATCATTAGTAAAATCATTCTCGATACAAAGCTGGATGAGTGACATCATATCTATGAGCAGGATGGCATATGGGTTTTATCTGCTAACATGGCTAATGTGCCTGCCACGATTTTATGCGGCTGCATGAGCAAGTGTGCATCTTTGGAGCATGCTTTAATGTTTAACATCTTGAATAGGAGTGTGTCTTTCTTCATTCCTTGCATTGAATATACATTTTAATGAAAGGGACGATTGGGTTTGGCATGTAACCCAAAACTGTTAGTAAAATATCCAAATTTATCCGTTTAACGCTCTTTTCATTCACACTTTTAAGGAAGAACAAACATAATACCGTATTAATGTATTCTTTCTTAAGGTCAATATCTATGGAATGTTCTTTATAGTTACGATATACATTCAATGAAAGGGTTTTGCACCTTACACTTAACCGACTTTTATCAAAAGGACATTGAAGGAAATTTTGTTTGAACTTATAGTTTATTTTCTCCCATTCTTGGCGTATTGTATCAGAGGTCCGATTCAGGTTTCAGGTGAGAGTAATGTATGGGCCGATAAACCCTAAGAACGGTACGTTTCCTACAAACTTATACTAACCCAAAGAGCGAACGCAACAGTGGGTTGTTTTCTCAGTTGCACTCGTCCTGTTTTCAATTTGGCCGAAATACATCTTAAACTTATCCAAACATCACATGGAACTTCAGTTTTCCCCACAAGTTGCTAATTGTCACGAATCAATAGATTATACAGAGGCAGTACGTCTGTTAAAGAACGAATTGCATGGGACTTTACCGGTATTTGGCATGTGACATGCATTCGTACACCAGAAAAAGAAGCTTCGTTAACTTCAAACGTTTGAAGTTTATGGGACATCCAAACGCATCTGAGCAGAAGTGTGTTATTCGTTGCAAGTTTGGTTAAAATTCTGAGGATCGCTGAGCAGTAACCAGGAAATGATATGCAACTGATTGATGGTAGGCGAAAATTGGATTTTTGGGATTTAACTCAAACCGGTACGATCTTCGGAGCTGAGCTTAGTAACATTTATAGGCAACAAAACTTGACAATTTCTGACTTTAAAATGAACGGAAATCATTGTTTTAGCGATTTTCTTTGATTTTGAATTTGTATTGAATGAATAGACGTTCATGAGCGAAACACAAAAACGCTAAGTTTTTTAAGTTCAAAGTAATCCTGTAAGAACTTGGGGTGGTATTTTCCCATGCAACAACGTTTTCCAGAATGGACGAACGTTACAGAATTGTGAAATGCAAAGCCATGGTCATCAAAACGTCAAGAATACCCTGAAAATGGGAAAAAAGCGTTTTGACCAATCAGAGCACAGCTCAGTGATCCCTAATCTGTAGAAAATAACTAATGGCTTTAAAATGTTTGTTGACCATTTTTGACTAACTTCTATCAGTTTGGTTCGCCTGCAAAACTTATTTCTAAACTATTCAGCCACATTTCTTGTTGCGTGAGGAGTTTCAAGTTTCTTCACTGAAAACTAACTGCACCACCCTACAACCTTATATGTTGGTATCATCTGCGTTCGTTGTATTCAGTGTTAATTGCATCTAGAAACCGATGATTTGCACACATTAGGATCGGCATGTTTGTCGTACATATTGACGGATTGGCGTATTTGTCAGGTAATTGCTAATTATGATAAATACTATGATGTGGTTAGGTACTATGTAGATATCAACAATGTTTTTGATGGCAAGTATTTCATAAAATGGCATGTCTTTGGGAATAAAATCAACAAAAGGTCGGTGGCGCCATGTCGGCCTCGACATTCGCATTTTGCTTTTCGCAACAAAGAGTTTTTGTTGCATTTCGTATGGGGATGGAATATAAGTACCGTCCGATTCCAAAGCAAATGATCTGATCCGATTAGATTTATTGGCCAACTTTCTGTGCACAGTCATGTAAATACAAAGTCCGTGAATAAAAAGCAACACGATGATAAATTACTTTATCAAAGCATAATATTGATGACTAAAATCGGTCAGATGTGACACAATTATATAGTTTAAGAAAATTCTAAATGATTTCCATCGCGCTATGAAAATGGCCGGGCACAAACTACGCCTTTTGAGTTGGAAATTCAAAAGGACATGACTCCTCATGTGACGAGGAACAGAATATGAGTCAGCAAAGTATCA